>JAYKKI010000047.1:1200000-1590000 GCA_039881145.1 Druceiella hillmani | reverse complement strand
TGAAGACATTCGCAGACTTGCAAGATTGAGAACAAGACGCTCATGCGTCAATTTTCTCTGTGCCCTGGAGAAGTTCTTTTCTAAATTTTGTCCGACGTCACCATATCGAATAACGTGAAAGCGGAACTCCAGGGGCGATTAGCAACAATAGAAGACCTTGCCCTAAATACTTTCATTATGGGTGTTCACCCATAAATTTCAAATATAATCCAGTGTCGAACTACCAGAAAGATATACTTCAGCAGCGATAAACCTTGCCGTTTCAGAGAAGAAAATCCAAAAATATCTTTATTCACAAAAACCGTACATCCCAAAGCCGAACCCTACAGAGCAAATATCACGTAATTTATATTTTAAAAATAACTAAAGTATAGTAAATGTTATCTTCAGACATAGAGAGATCCGCCCTTTTGCCGTTACTGGAAAAAGATAGGTCACATTCTCGAAGTATGCTGATTCAAGAAAATATAACAACGATAAATTGGGAAACAGGCTTAGTAATTTTAATTCAGGTCAGCCCACTTACGGTCAGAAATTATATTTAACTTAAAACCCCGTATACGTTTCGTAAAATGTAACGACGACTTTTGCAATACAAAATATAGATGCCGACACACTTAATAATTTAAATTAATAAATGTATCACCAAGATGTCGTAGGAAACTACCTTTTTGCAAAATCGACTCCCTTTCTAGTAATTCAAATAAATCCAAGAGACAAGGTAGCCATCCCCACATTCACGGCCAATCAAAAAAAATTAAATAAGGCCAAAATCCAGAGTAATTAGCTACAAACTCACGGCTAATCAAAAAAATCTAAATAAAGCAAACGGATAGGATAATCAGTCCAAACGCACGGTCAAACAATCTAAATAAAGCCAACGTTTTTATGTTGGCTTTTGTGTATTGGCGTTATCAGTTCCAAACTCATAGCCAATAAAATATAAACCAGAGCAGTCCCAATCGAATAATCAAAAAATAACTGAAACTATTAAAACGAACACATCCAATACGTCAACTATTCTCACTACACACGCTACTACTAATAACACATCTATTAAAAAAATAAACTACTCAAATTGACACAAACATCGGTTCATAAACAGAAAATTCACATATTTCCGAAAAGGTATTCGACTTAACTTCCAACCGTTCCAAAAAGCTTTTAACTCATATTATCTTAAAAATAACCCTCTCTTCTCATCGCTTATCATTTTTGTGGATATTGGTTCATCGGAATGCCTAATAAAAAATCTTCAATACAAACATTGCCCACTCTAAATTAAATAAAATAAAACTAAAAGGCGTTGATACGTCTAACAAACTTACCACTTCCTTAGACTCAATTGTCTTACAATTGTTTCCGGAAAGCCGTCAAAAGAAGCATATAAATTTCATGGGGTCGACATAACTAATTTAGATTACGATGGCATTATAGGTAACGATTTAATGACTAACTTAGAATGTATCATAGCTTATAATCCTAGTTATTAAAAAGAAAAAGAAAAAACATAATCCTAGTTATTCAACTGCAATTCACCGAACTCTGAACATTGTTCCTAGCAGTGAAACAGTAATTGAATGTTCAGTGTCCAACCTTGAAATTAAACATGGCATAATACACGATCAGCATATTTCTGAATCTCTTATTATAGCAAACTGTATAGTCCAAGTAAAAGTCAATAACCGGATAAATAGTTAAGTGGTAAATACTTCTGAAAAATCTCCATCATTTCAACGCACTAAGGACGTTTTAAATCTACGTCGAATTTCACATCTCAATAAGGAAGAAATTAACTCTCTATACAACGTATCTTCATGATATTCCGATATATTTCACTTACCTTGAGATCAGTTAAGTAAAACCAATGCCGTTGCCCACGAGATTAAGACAATTTCGAATATATATACATCATATCCATACTAAAACCTACAGATTTCCCGAGTGCCACAAACAGAAAGTAAACGATCAAATAAATAAAATGTTGAATCTGGGTATAATCAAACCCTCAAAAATTAGACGTTGCAAAGAAAAGAAAATGGCGAGTAGTTATCGATTATATGAAATTAAACACGATGGATAAAAATTTACGAAATTCTTGATCAATTAGATAAAAATAAATATTTTTCAACTCTCGACTTCGCTTTCGATTCCACTTTTCAGCGCCTAATGAGTTCAGTCCTCTCCGGCCTAAAGGGTATTCGATGCTTTGTCTGTCTAGTCGACATATTTAATTAATTTCAGTCTAAAATTGTAACCCGATAAATGCGAATTTTTACGCATAGAAGTCGCCTATTTGGGTCATATAATCACTAGAAACGGCGTAAAACCAAATCTTGAAAAAATCAGTCAGTGAATTTCCAATATCCAAATCACCCACCCAAGATTTCCCACCGTTTTCTCTTGGTCTCGTGTCTTATTATTAGAGATTTATTCTTGACTATTCAAAATTGTCAAAAATTGAAACCCCTTACAACCCTTGGGAAGAAGGATGTGACAGTTCTGTAAGAAAATGAGCGACAACTTGCCTTCGAAATTTTAAAATCCAAATAAATCTCTGCTCCTTTACTCGTTTATTCAGATTTTACGAAACCGTTCATGTTAATCCGTGACGCATCTAACTACGACATCAGCGCGATTCTTTCACAAAAGGACATCGGCAAAGATTCAGGTTGCTTATATTCAGGTTCTATTCTCGGATTCTTCTGAACCCGTAATAGTAGAAACTCCCTCTAATCCTGGAAATCTTGATCATTTACATTAATAACGACATCCTCTATAGATGTTACGCCAAATTGTTTTAAATTCTTGTTGGAAAACTCACATTTTAATGCAGTCATAATTGAATACAATGACAGGCTACTAAAAACACAACAAAAATAAATTCATAGATTTAGATAAATGCACACCATATATGGAAGAAATCCTATTAAATTATGAAAATTATCAAGGGTTAGCGAAATCAGAAAAACATTACACTGTCACGCTACACTGAAAATAAATATTGAAACATACTATTTACTGAAGTTCAGCATTTCAATTCTTGCTCATACACTGATACATTAAAAACCCTAAACAACTCGAGGAATTAGCAATTTCAGATTTTAGAAATCCTTTCGATAAATACTCATATATAAAGTTATACAACATTGTCTCATATTTACTCCACACACTGACATACGAATACACATAAATAAAAACCAAATTATATTCCCTTCACTTAGAGAAATATCCAAAAATTGTAAGGAAACAATCACGACATTCCGGGAACACTACAAAACGACCTTAAACAGTTTTCAGCAGCCTATCCTATTCGAAGAACTACGGTTGGAGAAACCGATGAGTGCTAAACAATTTATATCTTCATTTAGTATAAGCAAAACGATTCTCATCAATCAGGTTACAAACTTCAGATGGGATCTTTTTATTAGAACCTGTGAACTTTTGAAAATAAAAATATTGGCATCACCATACTAGACTCAAATCCACACAACCTTTATATACATATACACACACACACGCGCGCACGCGCGCGCCCGCGCGCGCTCACACACACACGCACACGTACGCACACGCACGCGCACGCGCGCAAACGCAAGAGCGCGCGCGCGCGCGCGCGCACGCACGCACGCACGCACGCACACGCACGCACGCACGCACGCACGCACGCACGCACGCACGCACGCACGCACACACACACACACACACACACACACACACACACACACACACACACATATATATATATGTATATATATATGTATATATATATATATATATATATATATATATATATATAATTTATTACAATGAATGGGTGAAATTCTCTGACTTTAAACTGTCGTCACGTCACGAAGTAAAACTAGCAAGATTATATTTAAATTATATTTAATTATTGTTACCTTTTAGCTCATTTTATTTATAGCTTTAAATGTAACGTTCTATCCTATATTAAATAATTTATTATTTGCTGTTACTTTTTCCTATACGTAAATACATAATTCCTATACACATCTTTTATACAAATTTACAAATTATTACCCTTGTATTTATATTTTTACACTTGTTACACTGCCATCGTCCAGGCGCATGTCGGTTTTATAAAAACGATAAACAGCGGTTCTGGAATACACTTTGATCCTATTGGCTTATGAAACACATCACTGACCACATTAGCGTGGTTATTCGTATTGATATATTTTTATAAAACCATATCTAGATTACTGTTCCAAAGATAGCGTTCATATCTTTGGAATCGTAAGGTTTCTTTCCAAACTACATGATATATTTAAAAATATTGAGTGCCATAAACTCATTAAACTGCTTTCTACACGTTATTATGACGAGATTAATAATATTGATACTATATTCCATTTAATTTTAATACGATCTAAATGCTCAGCTTGGTTTGGCAGTGCTGTAAATGTCTTCAAACATATCTTTGTTCCGTTATATGAAAACGTCGTCATTAAGTATAACAGCGCTGTTGAAAATATCGCCAGAGTTTCAAAAACTTGACTAAATTGTCGAATAAATTATTAAATATGCTAGACAACTACTAACTAGCTACTTACATTATCATTTAAAATTAAGGACATAATATAAAAGCCGCAATGTTTAGCAAAAATTTTAAAATAAAATATCGTTTAAAAAACAGACTTCAAAAAAGCATTAAAAAGTAAAATATAATTAACTCAAAATATTTATTTGCAATGAATAACTAAGTTATTTATTTTTGCAGTCGATGCCAGCATTGTTAAGTCTTCGACTTAATTGCCATTCTTAATAACACTAAACACTGGATTTGCACATACAAAGAGGAATTGTTATAAAAAAAAACAAACCCAAAAAACAAGAATTTGAAAATGCGCAAAAAAGATCGCGTAAAGAGAGGTTATGCAATTTATGACAACCGACAGGTGTTTCTCCATAGAAAGTGCATATTTCATAAAAAAAAACAGGAAATTTGCTTTTTTGCTAAACCAGACTTATACCCAAATTTATTTTACAAGAATCGAGATTTATTAGTGGGATTTTATTTTACAAAAATCGGAATAGAAACATCTTGAAAAAATCACATTAAACTTTATACGCATATACCAACACCTAAAATGATAAAAAAAATTCATATTACTATTTCTCACTATTGTTGCACGACAAATACATTCCTTCATTCGTACGTCAAACACAAAATTTGACTATCTCTGCTGCGTTTATCTAATTGATAAAAGAAACAAAATCCAAATGAATGCTGATCGACTCATCGAACGCGTCCATTAATTCAAATATCGAAAGAAATAAATGATTGATGTAAAAGATAAAGAAAACACACTCACCATTATTATTAATCGTTGCACCAGTATTTACAACAGAACTACGTCACTGCTAACAAACAAATGTTGCTTAACGCTACAAATGCGACTACATTATATTATTTCCGGCGAGGGATGGACACAATGCGACGTTGTCGATAAATCTAATATTAGCAAAAATTAATAAGTGCTAAAATAATACGAGTATATTTAAGTTTTAATGCGATCAAAAAGACCAAACACTAAGGAATAATTTTCTTTTAAATTTACCATACTATTTTGATATACACTAATTGAAACTAATACAATAATTTAAAATACACTTTTAAGTAACCGATAGTAAAACTTAATACGAAACATATTCCATGGATTAAAACTTGACCATAACTTATACATATAAAAAACAAGAAAGCCATCCGTAATTTCATCGGTTTTTCGTTTGTCTTTTCAACATCTTAACAAAAATATGTATACATCTAAATGATATAAAATCGTAGTGTTTAAATTTTCGTTTCATTACAACATTTTTATTTTCTGTCGAATACTATTTCATAAACTTCGATTGAAAAAATAACGAAAATTTCACTTAAATTTGCTAAATAATTTATAAAAGATGCGAACGTAAATCGACAAACTAAAACACACAGACAGACAGATCGACTTAGGAGAATTCTGTGAACCATACCTAGTATACACCACACGGCATTCTATTCTTTAACCTATTTATAGTTCCTAAATTCGTCGTCTCCAAGAAATAATTAACATATTTATTTCGCTTTTTTGCTTGATTGTATGCATAGATGTTAAATACTACAAAGCCTTATATTAGTTTCATAGAAAAACCAAAATTAATGCAATTTCCATGTTAACTCAAATTATTTAATTAATAAATTTTGTATGTTTAACGTGTTTGGCTCTTAAACTTTTATCAGGTAATACGTACTTAGACAATTTTACAGAAAACATTTTGTACAAAATATCTGCCATAAATTATATTGTTACACGAGTGCACAAAAATTCAAGTAGTCTATGTCACTAAAGCTCGTAGTCAGCTAGTATATACCGACTTGCATTAATATAATCGACATTACTCTATCCTTACGTTATCAAGTATTTATAAAGTATACACCACCTAGTATTGTACCACTAAAATAAAGTACTAGTCACTCTGACTTACAAGGATCCTAAGAGATACTCAGATAAGGAAATAGCCAAATGTGAATATGCTCTCTGTAAGAAAAAAAAAAACATGCAAATAAACCAAACAAAATTTGTATTGATTTAATTGAAGTTAGTAGTGAAAACTGAATTTTTGTTGAAAATATGAAGTAAATAACCGAATATTATTAACGAAAAATTTGGATAGGCTCACCTTAAACTATTCACTCACAAAAATTGAAAAATGTTTACATTAACTAAGAAATAGAAAAATGTTTACATTAACTAAAACAAAAAAGGCGAAATCTTTGAAACAACTTTATTTACTATTGTTAGTGGTATTAATTCTTTTTATATAGGTAATCGTTTAATAACAAGCAATGAAGGTTTAATGCTCACTACTTACTCTGCATATTATGGGAGCGTTTGGAGCAATTGAAGACAAAGCAAAAAAATCAATTTGACAAAATCCATATTGGTCCAAATTTCCAACCGTGAAATATTTTTTCTCTTCATCAATATTTTTTGAACCTCTTTTATTTTTTTTTATTCTTTTTGTGCCAATGTTTATAATGAGATAGATGCATTTACCTATTATATTGTATAAAGGACAATAGACCATATCATTAAATTTTTGAACATATTTTAAGTAAAACAGTATAAAAGGTAATCATCGATAATTATTTCGAGCACTGCCTACAACACTAAGCACAATTCTGTGTACCCATAGACATTTCTGCGCTCTGCACAGTTTATGCTGTGTATCATTTAAGGTGCAGTTGTTCTACAGAAAGTATATATTATGCCGCTTAATGATTTATTCCATACAAATATATGTACAGATCTACAATTTTAATCATATGCTCTTATTATAATACTCGGACTGAATAGATTGAAATAAAGTTTTTATCTTATAATGTAAAGCCGACATAAAATTTGATATAATTAAATATTAAGGTAATTTCTAGACAATATTCACGATGTGAATAGGTACAAGTGAGTAGGTGTCAAAGTACATGGTAATACACTAAATTATACACACACACACACACACACACACACATATATATATATATATATATATATATATATATATATATATATATATATATATACATATATTGAAAGCATTTTCAATTTTAAAGTTTAATATTTTGCATTAAAGTTCTAACTCTCTCCCGAAATTAAAAAAATTAAGAAAAAACTCTCTCTCGAAATTAACCTAGTTGGAAATGACAATTAACTATCCTCACTCATTGTCTCTTATGATATAGTTCAATCATAGTTGACTATAATTTTGTCTTTGTTATGATAAAATTTCTCATTTTATGTTTATTTCCAACATTATGTATTAATTTCCAATTATCCACACTTTCGTATCTCTCAATACCAGTATTGAATACTGGTATTGAGAGATACGAAATGGTAGTCAATACGTTCCTGAAAGTTTCAGGAACGTAATTGTGGGTTTCAAAACTTTCAACGAACTATTAACATTAATTTAATATTTATGTTGGTTTTATTAGCAACTGCTTGGTAATATTTATACTTATGACGTACGTCTAACAAGTTCAATATTTTGAAGAATTTCTTAATTTACGCGGCGCGTTACTTGTCGCAGAGTCCAGCTTTAATACGGTTTGACCTTTATTTTTAGGGGAATAACCAAATATTATCCGTACTGGGCTGTCCGTAATATGATCCGTACAGAGAACATACAGTACAGAATGGACACTACACATACTAACTCATACTAAAAATGTGGTCGTAATTTTGTATGGGGAACAGGAAGCCGACTCACCAGGTGGCGCTTCGATTATTACCAACGTCGAGGCACCTACTTTGACGAACTGTCACCCACTGGAAGAATTATCACATAGATGGCATTATGACTGCATTATTGATTTCATATTTATTACATTTAAAAGCCTTTTAAAATATATTAAAAAATATTTTCATTGTCATAATTGTTTATTAAAACTTTAAAAAAACTAAAATTTTACAATATGCATCTGTGATTTTACAATTATAGTATTATAAAAGGTAATTATTTCAAAAATATATTTGAATTCTCAAATGACTTCAAAAGCATGCTTCAAGGTTTCTCCGATTTTAACGGTGTTCAGGTAGATTATAGTCTGGAGACTTGCAGCGCTGGGTCCTTAATCGTTTATGGATGTCATCTATTGTAGAGCTGAAAATAAAAAAAATGCTTACACAAGAACAATACATATATATGGATGTTATTGCGTATTCTGTGTTGTATATTTCTTGGCGGCTCTCAATGGATGAAATTTATTTCCAAATTTTGGAATGTTGTCAATTTGAGTTTGTGTTTTTACAATATTACAATATATATTTGATTAGTTAGAAGTGTTTCCGCTAGCGTTCGTAAAAATTATACATTAGAACATTTGTCACGAAACAAGTTCAAAATGTGTGGTTCAATTATAATGTTTTGTATTAAAATTTACAAAGATGAAGTTTTTAAAATTCCTCCTCCAATTTTACATTTGAAAATAATATGTTCCAAACTTAAGCATTTTACATTCATAACTAACTTTATCACTATATTGAATGTTTAAGCTATTACTAATCTCAGCTATTGCAACAATTTTTGTACAGATTGTCTATTGTATGAATTGTAATTATTGATGTTAAGTTTATGGTAAAATCAGTAGATTGTTCTATATCAAATTTAAAAAAAATTAACAGAACTTGAATAATTCAAATTGTATCCCATACTTGGCTAACAACAAACATATGATTACATTATTACTTAATTATATCAAATTTGTGCTATTTCTTGATGGAAACCATAGGAAAGTGGTGGGAGAATCTTTCATCAGGAATAGAAATGGATTAGATAAGGAATTGGAAGAATAACTTGTGTATCTATGATCTAGCGCAGAAATAAATAAATATATATTGGTATATACAAATCTATCGTTAAGAATACTAAATCACTATTAGAAATAGCATATTATATCGAAGAAAAGTAAACACAGCAAGTACTTTTATTGTACCTGACATTTCTTCATAGGGACTATGCCTTTATGCGATGTTTGCTTGGTTAATTTTAATGAAGTAATGATCATTTAGAGGTGAAAAATATGGCTAACAAAATTTTTTAACTCTTAAGTCTTGTAAAAATTAATGTCAAAATAATAGTTGAAAGAAATATTATGTTATCAGTAAAAATAAAATGAGGACAAATAATCTTACAACACTGACCACATAGATAATACTGATCATGCACAGGTAAAGGGGTTTTGGATTGTCACTCCGCTAAAACATTTAAATGCGGCTTACCAAAGTTTATTCAATTCGTATAATGGATCCTGGTGAAACTGAAAAAGAAAATGAGTTAAGTGAAGTGAAGATATTTGTCTTTAAGCCCGATATTAAGTATTCAATTAAATTGGTATCAGTTGTATGACTAGTTCACATATATTTTATATATACTTAAAGTTAAAGATGCTGCCTGGTCAGTATAATTCCTTAAGTCTAAGTTCAAACCTCATCTAGACTATGAACAATTTTATTGATTGTATTAGACATTAGAATATTACTTTATAGAAATAGCCGACTTCTGCTACCGCTGCAACAAAACCAAAATTGCGTTACAATTTTTGGTTATAATCATAGTTATGCAGGTGTAAATGTCCACGTTGACGGAATTTAAAAATACTTTCTTATATTATTTGGTAATAAAAAAGAAACAAAACATAAATTGCGTTGTAATTTGTGGTTATAAACATATTCACAATTAAATGAAACTACGTGATGTAGTATTATTTCTATTATCTTTAATTTCTTTACCACGACCTAGGTTTCGTTGTATTACAACATCTTCAGGTGGGATATTAGCAAAGATTTTTGCTAATATCCCACCTGAAGATGTTGTAATACAACGAAACCTAGGTCGTGGTAAAGAAATTAAAGATAGTAGAAATAATACTACATCCCGTAGTTTCATTTAATTGTGAATAATGAATTTCTACAAAATTAACGCCAAATATATTCAATATGTTATAAACATAGTTATACAGGTGTAAATGTCCCCGTTGACATAATTTAAAAATACTTTCTTGCATTATTTGGTAATAAAAAAGAAACAAAACATAAATTGCGTTGTAATTTGTGGTTAGAAACATAGTTATACAGGTGTAAATGTTCACGTTGACGGATTTTAAAAATACTTTCTTGCATTATTTGGTAATAAAAGATAATACTACAAACGATACTTACCGAGTTTCACATTTGGGAAGCTTGAAAAATGAGAGCCCTCTAGTAGTTTTTTGAGTGAAGTGAGAGCCGGGTACAACGCACGCCTTTGTTAGAAACTACAGTACAATCAAAATAACTTATTGGTATCTAAATGAATATGAAAGTAATTATAAAAAGCAGTATATTATGTAAAGTAGATACACTTAGCGGACTTATTACTACGAGAGCAGTCTCTTACAGCCAACCAGAAGACCGTTTCAGCCCCGATCAACGGGCGACCGTGAATCGAACACGGATCCCCGCAGTGCGCCGCGCAGTGAAAAGCCATATGCCTTGTGATCAACCCAACACACCTTGGCGATGACAAAAAAGCTTTATTTAACTTAACAGCACAATCCATACTATTATAGGACAAATTATGCTTAACAGTGTGATATATCAAGGCTAGCTCAGCGACTTGTCTGACATTTTCTTTATTACTGTAAAATGAATTTTGAGTAAAAATGGAAGCAGCAGCAGACCCAAGAAATTTTTCAACCAATCCAGGTGATTTTTTCAGCTTAGATTTCGATTTATGCTGTTTTGTTTATTTCCAGATGTTGCTTAACCTGCAAACAAATAATAAACACTTTACCTACCACCACATACAGCAGACACCCCAAACCACCACGAAACTAAAAATTTATTCTGATTATATCCCTGCATGCTTGTTTGCCGAACCTGTACTCGCACAGGTAAACATCCACCTAACATTAAGTTTGTTCCACTTCCTGTCCTATTCCAGCTGAAGCAATAGTAAAAATTACTCCACATAATTTGCATTTCCTGTTAAATTCGTGACCTTGAAATTGAGCATAATTGGTTAACTAAGCACCACGTTCTTTTTTTCATGTACTTTTATACTTTGGCATTCGTTTTGTTTGCCTTGCATCAATTTTTAGGGCACTTATTCGGTGTACTGTTTTCAGCCAACTTACCTGTCCTATTCCAGCTGAAGCAATAGTAAAAATTACTCCACATAATTTGCATTTCCTGTTAAATTCGTGACCTTGAAATTGAGCATAATTGGTTAACTAAGCACCACGTTCTTTTTTTCATGTACTTTTATACTTTGGCATTCGTTTTGTTTGTCTTGCATCCATTTTTAGGGCACTTATTCGGTGTACTGTTTTCAAAGTTACAGCTGCAGTCCGATTCCTGTATTTGTTGTTTAGGTGTATTTCGTGAGGTACGTTTATCTGTATGCCTAATCGAATATTTATCGCAACACTGTACAACTATATACCAAAAATAAAAAATTATATTTGAGTTGATTTGAACAACAAACAGTAGAAAATGACAAATTGAGATGATAATTGGCATTGACGTGTTAGGTAACGTTCAAAAATGACAGTGCTGCTTAGCATTTAACTTTATCGCTTTTTGAATTATCGATGCGATCCATTCCGTGACACGCAAAAAATCGCTTGCCTTTATTGTTCCTTTGTTAAATAAAATCTTCAACAATCGAAAAAGGTAAAACAAAGTATCTTCATGGCTTTTTTGCCCTCATATATTATAAAGTACGCTTACCCGAAATAACGTACAATGCTTTGTTATAAAATACGGGCGGCAACCCTAGTTTCACCCCCCTATTATGAGTTCGGAAAAAAATCAGGGGAGGCACGTATGCGCGTTGATTTTTGCGAATTAAATGCATCATCGTAAAGGATAGTTTCCCTTTTCCTTTAGTTGATGTTCAATTAAATATACTTGGGAAAAGTTGCTTTTTTACGACACTGGATATGACATCGTGCTTCTATCAGATACCAACAGATGAGGAGTCTGTATCAAAAACTGGATTTGTAACCCCACAAGGACATTACGAATATTCCCTTTGGCTTCTGTAACGCGCCGGTCGTTTACCAACGTACTTTTAATACTGCCTTAGGAGATATGCGCTTCGCATATGCTCTAGTATATTTGGATAATACTCTCATAATTTACTACCTCAGAAGTAGGGTTATTAAGCCTATAGGAAACCCTGTAAAGCCTGTCTAAAGCAGGTTTTTGTATGAATATTAAGAAATGTCAATTTTTCAAGACATCTATGGAATACTTGGGTCGTATCGTTTCAAAAGACTGTATACGGCCTAGTACGACCAAAATATAAGCACTTATTCGATTCCCTGTTCCGACTAATGGACGGCAGGTTCGTAAGTTCTTCGGACTCGCGGGGTATTTTTGCAAGTTCGTGCTCAATTTCTCAAATACAATAGCCTGCATCTCAAATTTAACGCGAGCAAATTTTTCTTGAAAATTGTCAATTGAATGTGAACAATCGCGTCAATACGTTATTGATATACTAAATCCCCAACCGTTTCTTGCCATATTCGATATTATCCTTGATAAGCTTACTGAATTATATACAGATGCCAACAGCTTTGGCTATGGAGCTATTTTGACACAAATAGACCAAACTTGAGTCAACCACATCGCGGTTTACTTCATTAAAAAGCTTCACCACAGAAATCTCGCTACCATTCTTAAGAGTTAGAAACGCAGGCTGTAGTGAGGACACCCAAATGTTTTCGAATCTACCTCCTATGGATATATTTTAGACATATAACTGACTGTAACTCCCTTAAGGCATCACAATTCAAATAGGATCTGTTGCCCAGAGTAGCCCATTGGTGGATATATCTGCAAGATTTCAACTTTAGTGTCGAGTATCGAAAAGGCAAACATATAACCCACGTCGATTTTCTCAGTCGTAGTACAGTGTCCAACCCTCGATTTTTATTACGGCAATGCCACCAGGACTGCAAGTCGAACAAGAGCACGATTCTGATTGTTATGAAATGCGAGAGTCGCAAACATCCTACCGCGATCTTGGTAAATAAAGCCGTAGTGTTTTATACAAATGAAAATAATAAGTTAACATATATACCGGATACTGCCCGATATAATTTACTTAACAGATTCACTGTCCAAGTAGTTTATAGTGACAATCCTATAACGTCCAATATTTTTTTTTCCATTTATCTTTTGTAATGCTTAGGTTTTGAATAGGAAGAGACATAAAACGTAATAATGATTTAAATAAACCTGAAAAATAACAACTTTTAGCATGGATTATGTGTGACGTATGGACGTATGAGCTGAGTTGTTGTGTATCGTATGTAATGCACGGACATTTCATATAAAAGGTAGCCAATTTTTATGACAAGCACCCTGTTTTGAGGCTAGCAACACTTATGCGTACTTCAATAAAAGTTTTTGACATATACCGCCAAAAACTTCGTTATTTATACGCCTAAAAAGTTTGCTAACTTGGAATAAAAATTTTCATACACTGTATTGTTATCGTGTAACAATGTCTTTTAGACCTTTGACAAACGCTCAAATATAGCGATGTTTTTGGAGAGCGTGCACTTTCCTCGATCACGATATTTTTTATCGGTTATGCTGATGGTAAACGCCAACAAGAACGGTTTTCAGAAGAATCTGATTTATGGTAAATTTTCAGACAGATTATCGACATTTAAATCATTCAGTATATGGTCGATGAAACTAATCGATATCTTCAACAAAAATTTGTATTACTTAACAGTATAAAGAGGTATAAAAGAGGTGGAAACTTATATGTCGTATAATCGATTCACCTTGATTTTGAAATGTTGGCACTTCACAAAAAATGAAAGGGAATATTCTAATAACGACAGGTTGTACAAAATTCAACCAATATGCGGAAAATTTACACCCCTGGAGATGTAATAGCCGTTGATGAGACAATGATAGCATTTACAGACAGGCTTGGGTTTCGCAATTATAATCCACAGAAAAGTAATAAATACGGAACCAAATTTTATAAATTATGTGCTGCTAACGGTTATACACCATTTATGCTGGACAAGATCGGTAAATACATGGATTGGATAAACCTGGGTATGTTGTAATTTCTCTGTGTGAAGGATTATTAAAGGGGACCAGCTTTTGATTACTGATAATTATTACACTAGTATTCCGTTAGCAAGACACCTAAAACAACATAACATTTTTGCGGAACGTTTCGTAAAAAACAGAAGCGATCTTCCAAAGGATGTCATAAGGCAAAGGTTGCAGAAAGGTGAAATATCTGCGCAATAAAATGACTTCATAACTATTCTAAAATGGCATGACAAAAGACAAGTATTTGTAATGTTAACTTGCCATAATCAAGAAATGAAAATGTCCTCTGGGTATTGTTCACGTCTGAAGTCAAAAATTGTACTAACTTATAACGAGAGAAAGAAAGGCCTAGATGTAGCCGATCAAGTGGCCAGCTATAGTTCACCGGTGGAAAAAACAAGCGTATGGTATAAGAAGATCGCGGCGGATTTGATGGCAATCAGCATCGTCAATGCAATTTTGATATATAATGAGTTGCACCCAAGGGTAAAATAACTATTATCCAGCCATAAATATCTTATCCATAAATTGCCGGATATTGAAACATTACCGTCTAATACAAAAACTTCGGCACTTCGCGAAATACGCCACAAAATTACGAAGATTCCAAGAAGAGTTAAGGGAAAGATTGCTAGGAAACGTTGGGTAAAAAAACTGAAAGAAACTGGGATTATAATTTCTCAAGCTAGAAAAAAAACAACACAAGTATCCACAGAATGTTGTCAGTGCCAAAAATCCTTATGTATTGTTTGTTTTAATGAGAGTCATTGACAATTGTCTACTTCTTTTACCTATATCTTTTGAATTTTTTTACTATATCATTGTAACAAAAATAAAATAAAAAGAAATCGTTGCATTGATGTTTTTATATCCTTCCATATCCTTTATATCCTTATATTCCATATCCTTTATATCCTTTTATATCCACACCAAGCTCTGTACAGTTACCAGTAAGTTAAAAATGTATCATATGTAATGCATGGACAGTGAACGTGTTAAGGTTTACCATGATAATATTTGTCATACGAGGATTACGAAGACACTGGATAAATTGAAACAAACATTTTGCTTCCAAATACATAAATAATTGTGTCCAATTACGAAAAAGCCGATACCATTTCATACGATTATATGGATTGTTTAGGTGCGATCAACCCATCAGAAGGATATTCATTCCTAGCCACGATCTGCCCAAGAAATCTTATAAATACTTGATAAGACAAAGCAACAAGAAACACATCCACAGGCGTGCACTGTGCCCGACTGTAACTGGACTCGGAAAACTAGAGGAATAACATTTTTCAGATATCTAAACTGTGAAATCCGGTAAGTGTTGTTTGCTGTATTGTTTTTTATTGCCAAACAATACAACAGTGTATTTTCAAATTAAAATAACGTGAAAATTTACACATTTAGAACCACTAAATATAACGCAATTTTTGATAACGAATTATAAACGAATTTATGATATTGAGCAATTAAAAACTCAAGGTACTTATAATAAGTGTTTTACATTTTTACAATGTATGAAAACTTATGGTTGTTGTCAAGGTTTATTTTTATTAAAGATCTCGCATATTTTGTATTATATAATGGTGGCAAAATTCGTTTCAGTTAATTTTTAATTAAATATATTTATGGATAATTTAAAGGGGTGTGTACTTGTTGTAGTGTCTACTGTTAAAACGAGTTACTACTGTTTTTCAAATGTGTTGTAGAGATGATTTTTCCAATTTGTTTATTAAACATTATATTAAAATGAAATAAAGTGACGTCTCAGAAATTTAAATAGAATGGAAAAATAATGCATCAGGTAGGAAATAAAACCAACAATTACGAAACTTTTGTAATTTATACTTGTTTTTAACATTGAGGTAAACTTTGATATTATATTTTTATCTTTTTCCGCCCTAACCTATTCATTTTCCAAGTTATTAATTGCAATCTTTTAAAGTGTATTTTTTATTTTCTAGTTTCATAAGGACTATTATAACAAATTAATAAAGTTTTGTAAGAGGTATTTGAAAGTTTTAGTGGAGTGACAAAGTAAAGCCTTGTACTGCTTTATCTATGCATGGTCAGTACCGTAAACTTGGCATATTGTTATTTTGAGAGCAGTGTAGTCAAGTTTATTTGCCCTTATTTTATTTTTAATTATTAAATAATAATATTGCTTTCATAAGTTATTTTGATATTAATTTCTACCAGCCTTTCAAGTAAAAAATATTGTTAGCCATATTTATATGCCTCTAATCGGTTATTACTTACAGATTAATCAGCCTAACATTGCGTAAAGGCGTAGTCTCTATGACGAAATTATAGGTACCTACTTGCTGCCCTTACTGTTTACCATCAAATGAACAATATGCTAAACCACAGATTTACATATAAGCTAATGCTAATACTTTTTACATGCTAATACTTTTTACACTAGATTATAGAATGACTAGATACTTTTCCGTCTCCTTAGTTTAACCACTTCTTTTTCCTTTTGATTTCCGGATAGGAGTTCTAGTCAAGTTTTGCCTTTTTTAAATTTAATGAGAAATTACTTATTTATTTTACCATAAACCTAACGTTCATTTTACCAAATTAATAGTCACAATTAATACAATAAGGTAATCTGCAAAAAACAGTGTTGCGGTAGCTAAACTTAAAAATCACTTGAAGTCTCAAAATAGGGATAAAATTATTTATGAATGTAAAATGCTAACGTTTTGAAGTTATTATTTATAAATGTAAAATTCAAGGAGAAATTTTAAAAACTCCGTCTATATCAAATTCAGTTCAAAAGTTAAGTAATAAATAAACTATATATTTAAAAACTACGGTTATTATTACTTTAATTAAGAAACTCTGATAAACTTAAACATAATTTTGGTTTATAGTTATCACAATTACAATTACTTCGCTTTTGCACCAGTTACAAGAAATACTAACTTCATAATTTCAATATTTGGTCCAAAGACCGTTCGCTTTTAAACAGCTGCAACACGTTTTCCGTACTTTTTACAAGCTTTTCACAGTACTCAGGTGGCATTTGTTATCACCGTTCTTGTACACGTTCCGATATAATGTATAAGTTCGATGGTGGTGCTTTATATTTACTTACAACATGCTTTTCAAGTGCACCCATAAATTTTCTATCGGATTGGTGTCAGGGACTTTAACAAGGCTATGGTAGGATTTGAAACTCTTGCTTATTTAGCCAAGTTTTTACTATTTTCTATGTGTACTTGGAATCGTTATTCTGTTGGAATATTATTTCATTTACAGGGTAAGGCAAATTTTCAACAACTTCCAATATATATGTCCTAAGAATCTTGTGGTACATTTTCCCATCCATATTGCTTTCGATTTTGTAAATTGGTCCAACGCCTTATGGCGTCAGATAGCCTAACATTTTAATATTGCCACCATCATGTTTCACTCCTTGTATAAAATCTTTTGCTTCTAGTGGTTCAGCACCACCAAATTACTTTCTTCCTTTCGACTTTCTGTGCTGTTTCTATTAATTTTGGTTTCATCTGACCAAATAACCCTTATTCAAACATCTTCAGTCCAGTTAATATATTGTTTCGCAAATTCTTTTCTAGCTTTAATATTATTTTGTAAGAAGTTTTCTTTCTTCTCGACAGCTCGCATATCTACTTTGTGTAACACCTTATGAACAGTTCACTGTCAATGTCTTGTCTGAAAATCGTCACCAGTTCAGAAACTGAAGACGCCTCACTAAAAATCTCTAAGATCTTAAATAGTGAATAACTTTTATTACATCTCTATTAGATAATTTTTAGTGCGACCGCTAGCAGTAACTGGTATAGACAATTTACATTTAGCTCCTATTCTCTGTATTGTTGATTGACTTACCTTTAACTCTAGAGCGATATATCATATCGATTTTCCTCGACTCATATCGATTTTCCTCGACTCATATCGATTTTCCATTTTTAAATAACTCTAACAGAATCTAAATAACTCTTATATTCTTTGAAATCGGTTTCATGTTTGTATTGAAAATAAATGTATTAAGTTGAACCATTCAATGCGCTGTATCGAATTAGACTGAGTAATACAAATAAGCCGAAATTATTTTTCTACACTAATCCCGACTAGTTTAAACATGTTTGCACTGTCGCGGAAAGACGTTTTTAAATACGGCCCAGAAATGAGTCAATATTAATTATACCAAAGTTTTAAAGCGTAGATAGGAAACAATATTTACACGGATTAAGTAACCAGTTAGTTATATTGTTAAATAATAACGCACATAATTTAAAATACTTTTAATAAATATTAATATACATATTTGATAAAATAAAAGATCTCGGTACATTGATTCAGTTTTGCGCCTTACTATATATCGTGACGCTACGACAAACACGAAATGACCAAATTGAAAAACAAAAATCAAACGTTTGCGAATAATTTTAATAAATTATCCTTTTTACCGCAGCTCAGGGCACGGATGGGTGTGTGTCATGTGGGAGGAGAGGAACGCAGATGCAGAAACGTGGAATCAATGTGTGAACTTGAACCTCCAAATTTATCGCTAGCCATGTATACAAAATTACACACACACACACACACAAACACACACATACACACACACACACACACGCACACACGCACGCACGCACGCACGCACGCACGCACGCACGCACGCACGCACGCACGCACGCACGTACGCACGCACGCACGCGCACACACACACATATATATATTAGATCTTTGTAATCGTCAGTGGTTCTGCTTACGGTAATCGTGATCGTAATCGAAGTGATTACCTTGCAACGTATAAAGAACGAAAAAAATGAATTAGATTCAACAAATATTTATTCTTAAAATAAAATTTTAACATAAATTATTAAAAGTAATAAAATCAAGACGTGTTTGGTGTAATTCTGTTTAATTAGTTTATAAGCTGTGTGCTGGAGGATAACATGCATTTTTTGATCTGTATTAATAAATGAGTTTTTATATAATTTTATCTAAGCTAAGTAATTTGTGTAATCTTACTGTGAGGGAAGAAGGGGGAGGAAGTTTGTACATTTTTAGTAAATTTTGATGAAGGTCGTGGCTGGAATCGAAAAGAAACAAAACGAATTTTTATTTGGAATATTTGAGTTTCACAATAAAATGTAGTTTAATTTTTGTTTCTATAAAATATTTTCAAAGGTATTTTTTGACCGCTAATTTTTCCATTCGTCAAATCGTCACCCAAAAACTATCGAGACCAACTTAAATAGTACTTTCACTAGAATAATGTGTTAAATTAAATATAAAATGAAACTGTCACGTAATCCTATCGGATAATATTTAAGCGACTTGTAATTCAACTACTGACGTGAGATTCGTATTGAGAATCGAAAGTGCAGACTTAGGAACAGATCAATAGAAATTACCGGGACTGTACGAATTATCAAACTTTTGTCTACGCGGCATGCACCTAGCCGATCATGTCAGCCATCGACGATTTATGACGTTATATGAACTAATGATATTCACTTGATATCGGTAAAATATATAACACATATTAATTCTTTTCGTTTTCTGGGAAAATAATATTATTGTTAAAAATTGAGATTACAACTTATTTAAAAAATATTAGACGCAAATTTAATAAAGACGTGAACCAAAGATATGTGGAAGGTTAAATTCTCGGCGTCAAATTAACTCGTAATCAACCAGATAACGTGACGAACTATGTAGTATTCTGTTGCAATTTGACATTTTAAATTTAAATCTTTATCTCTTACAGAACCAATGGCGGATTCAAGGTGTTCATGGGGGCACATGCCCCCTCAGAAGCCCCAGTTTTTTTAATGCGTTTGCGTGAGTGAAAGTAAAGAAAAAATAACATTTGTACTGACATCCATAACTACTACGGGAAGTCTATAATTTTCAGTATCACGCGAGAATGTGAGCGAGCGACTGGAACGAGTTTTTAACAGTAATTGCTTATGATAGGAGTGCAGGCTCTAATTTTTTGTTCCATTCTTATCAATGCAGGAAGATTTACATAAAGTCAAATTAAATTCTTAATTTAATTATTATAATGCAGACCAGAAAAAATTCTGATCATAAAAAATTCACACTGCCTGATAAAAATTGAAAGCTTAAAAGATTAATAATATAATCTGGGAAAGTCGGTGACGGAACCCCTGAAAATATTTAAAAAAGCTATTGAAATACTAACACAACATGATAATATGAGGTACCGCCAAGGTATCATGAAATGTTTTTCTAATGATAGAGGAAAATTCAATGGATATTGTAGTTTAAATGAGATTTCAGGAAAGAAAAAAATTTAAGAGAATTGTGAAAAACTTGTACCCATAATAAAAACAGCTGTTATATGGAATGCAAAAATATACCATTAAGAGGACACAAGGATGATAGTGAATTAAAATCGAAAAATTTATCTTGGAGGAGGTAAATTTAGAGCGCCATTGAAATTTCGAATCGACTTTGAGGACGAGATGCTGCGTGATCACGTTAGAGACTCTCCTAAAAATGCTTCTTACATTAGCAAGACGATACAAAATAATTTCATCGAATGTTGTGGAGAATTAATTACAAACAAAACAGTAAACAAAATTAAAAAGACCAAATGTTTTACCATTATAGCAGATGAGACCATAGATGTTTCTAGTGAGCAACTATCTGTTTGTATTTAATATTTCGATGTTGATACGAATAAAATACAAGAAGACTTTTTAAGTTTGTTGAAATTGTGCATGTTACTGGTGAAAATATTGCCATCATATTTTGGAGGCTTTGGAAAGCTTGAACTTAGATATTACATTGTGCCGAGGTCAAGCTTACGATGAAGAAGCCAGTATGAGTGGTAAAATAAAAGAAGTCTAGGCACGTGTGTCCAATATTCAGAATTTAGCTTTTTATGTACACTGTGCAAGTCACCGAGTCAACTTAGCAATCAGTACAGTCTGAACCGTCTTTAGCATAAAAAATGCTGTGGGGGTTATTTCATCCGTTGCAACCTTTTCCCGTGAGACGACATGAGAGTTTTTCCTCCAAGAAGAAATGCGAGCTAATTTGCCCAAGGAAAAACTAAACATACTAAGAAAAATGGGTGACCTTGTCTTCATTTATGGCCTAGCTATTTGTACATTTCTTTTGTCTAATGCAAGTAATTGTTTAAGAAAACTCCGAAAAGTTCTTAGAAATCTCCAACCCAGTTTATTTGTAATAAGATTATCTCCTGAATTTGTGATAGTAATGACGATATTAGTGCCATAGTGGAAAGCTAATAATACGCAGAAGTTTTAAAATGTTTAATAATACGCTGAGATTTTAAGATGTTTTTAAATGTGTGTGTTTTAACGTTTTTTGCAGAAACAATCATTTTTTTAAGTATTTGATAAAAATTATAAAACTTCGCGAAAACAGATAATTTACGTCAAAATATGTTTTTGTCTAGATTGTATTTGAAAAATTGAATAGTAAATGTAATAGATAATTCGATTTTTTTAAATCACATAGAATTTATTGGACTTATGGTTACCGAGATATAATAAAAAAATTCGCGTGCTACTCGGTACAAAAAATATGAGGGGTAAAACGGCAAAGAAAGAGAGAGAGGGGGAGGAACAAATATTAATAATTACTCCCTGTTGAAGTACAAACAGCACATGTACAGCGCACACTTCAAAATTGCAAACGTGTTTAAGGGCGTGATAAATACATTGAACAGAAAAAGCGAAGTTAAATGCATTTAGTGCTGTTTTCTTACAAAGGAATTCAGTCAAACCGACTAGCACATGCATTCCTGTACCAGCACCCGTTCAGTTTTGAATGATAACATGTTGTCCAATGTTTGTAATCAAATAAATGAAACTACGTGATGTAGTATTATTTCTACTTTATTTAATTTCTTTACCACGACCTAGGTTTCGTTGTATTACAACATCTTCAGGTGGGATATTAGCAAAGATTAACTCTTAGGAACAACCAACAGCATTTATATGTTTCAAACACAATAGCGGAAGCCTGGTTTGCGCGGATTTTTCCATTGCTTATGTTAATGAGTTTATTGCAGGAGCGCAGAGTAGGTTTTATTATATTGAGGCAAATAAAACTAAAAAAAAGTGTCAGTAATAAAGAGTTTGCTATACTTGTAAACAATGTGTTGTGTGTGGCTAACCTCACTACGAATTTATTATCAGTGAGTAGAATTATAGCGAATGGTAACAGAGTGATATTTAATCAGCACGGATGCTCAATTTACAACTCACAGAATGAATGTATCGGAGAGGCAAACTTAGAAAATGCCTACCTATATACAGATTAAACATTGTAAAGTTTGACTAAATCAAAGCAGCAGCGGTTAAAACTTCATGTATGACTTGGGACAGGCGGCTAGGTCATATAAATGCAAAAGACTTGAATAAATTGAAGAATAGAGCAGCTGAAGGGATTAGCTTTGATGAAGGTAAGCTGTATATTATGTTGTGAAGGAAATCAAGTAAGATTTCTATTTCCTCAGAGTGCTTGACGAAGTCAGGAGAACTGGTCACACAGATTTTTTTGGCTAATGGTAAATCAAATATATAAAATATGGGCCGGCATGAAGCCAAATTTGAATCCTTTACGAATTTTTGGCAGCCCAATAAGGTTCATATACCAAAAACAAGGGCAGAAAATGGGATAACAAAGCAAAGAAAATGTACCTAGTTGAATATTCCGAGAACGTTAAGGGTCAAATGCACGTTATAGATGGCAGTTTAACAACGACAATTATGGTAGAAGAGAAGCAGCAACCGGCGCAAGCTGAAGCAGTGGTTTCTGGGAGCAAGAGCAGCTTAGATGCAGAAGAAGGAAATCAGAAAGATGAGATATATGTTCTTGATGAGTTATCAAGTGATACAGATGACAGTTTTTTCTATTCCTTGTTGCCAGACGACAAGAATCATAACTTTAGGCAGTGTGGCGTCAATATACCAGACAATCGTTTTAGACGCAAACTGAATTATTATGGTATTGCGAACATGTATGTAGAAGATGTCAGGTGAGCAGATTACTTTTCGTCATGCGATAACTGGACCTGAAAAAGTGCATTAGCAGTGTGGGATGAGGGAAGAATTAAAATATTTTCGTGAAAATAACACATGGGACCTAGTAGACAGGCCGAAATACGGTACAGTAGTGAAAATAAATGGGTGTTTAAAAAATATATAACGGTGAAGGTGATGTGCGTTATTGGGCAAGGCTTGTCATTAAGGGCTTCACCCAGATGAAAGGGATAGACTTTAATGAAACTTTAATGAAAGTTTTTATCAAATGCTATAAGGCAAAATGTTTAAGAATTGTTCAGACTTATAATTAAAAAAATGAGGCAATTAATATTGTATAGATGGAAATACAAGATAGTAATCCATAACCACACCGATATCTTGAACCGAGGATACCCTTCCGATCGTATTTTTATTTAGCTCAAAACTATACATCAAGGGGACACGTAGCGGGAATAAGTTACCACTGCACATTTTCTTACATTAATACGTAATTTATTGCTCAGACTCCGTTGAAATACTGAGTCGTTATCACTTTGAAATAACTGCAATTAAATTGCTTTTTTACTTTCAAGGAGTGTTTCAAGTCATTGGCAAAAAGGCAGTGAGTAGTGCCGGCATCGAAGGAAACTCCTTTAAAATGACGGTAAACAAAAGAAAACCTAATTAATAGTTTCTTGACTGACTCCAGATTTAATTAAGTAAGACTGTGATTTGAATTTTTTAAACTGGACGTGTTATTTTCGAACAGAAAGTAATAGGTAAAAAAATGTTATTAGCCCGGAAGGTACAACTGACGCCAATAATCTTATTAGGACAATATTATTACCGACTCGACCAAATACCTTTTTAAAAAAATAGGGTACATCTACATATCATCCATAATCTACCTCGTTAGCTACATAGTTCACAAAAAAGTTAATGACAGTGAAACGCTTAGGACAGAATCAGTGCTGGAAATCGGTCAACTGGGACTGAACTTGGAAAAAAATACAGTGATGTAAAACGATTTCACACATTTAGTAAATTTAAATAACATTGATACAGGTCTATAATTTTTCACACCAGAAATTGAACCAGATTTGAGAATAGAAACCATCCGGCAAATCTTCCCAACAAATCGATAAATTTCGGATATAAAACAATGGTTTTAGCACTCACTGTCAGCACGTGCTATTTTTTGAGTAATAAACTACACTTGAATATGATTAAATGTTCAATGATGACGTAATCTAATCTACGAGTACCCTTGGTGCGCAGTTATGAGTTAAATGGAACGGCGTTTGAAAGTCATCATCTGTATTGGAACTCGGTTTGATTATGGGCTATCATCTAATGTTTCACCATTATACCATCGAAACATCATCACCTATTAGAAGACTTTCATGGTGCTAGGATTTGCCACGCGACACTCGTACAATTTTTATAAATGAGGGAGTTGTGATTTCTTCAACTCCTTAGTCCGGTAACATCTTTGAAACAAATGCAGTTACCCAGTCTTCACATGTAGTAACTTATCTATCACATGTAGTAACTTATCTAATATTGGGGAGCAAATTTAAAAAGCAATAGATTTTTATAAAAAAAATGTACCATCACTATCCTTATTCTTTTCTTTCAAATTTTATTGGGCATCATCGGATGCTTTTGATCACGCATTTTTTAAAATTATTAACTAATGTAACCTCTCACTCTTAGTTTTTTATTACATCAAAAGAACGAAGTCATAGTTTATTTCATCTGCTTAGAGTGCGCACGAACATCTATACTCACTTGTTTTTTCGTGCATTTTAATTTATCAATAAAGTATTGCAAGAGGCGCTCAATCTTGATATTTTTTCTGCCGCATTGACCACATTAGAAATGCGATTATGAGATTACCTATTAGATTGTGATGGATAATTGGTTAGTTTTATATTTAACTTAAATTGTTGTGTGTTTTTTTTGTTTTATTAATTATTGTTTATGACAACATACAATAATAAACAATATCCAAACTGTTACACTTTCGGTACTTGTACATGTTCAATACCTTGGAGCAAACTTTAAGTTAGGCATCGAATTTGTTTAATAAAAAGTACACAAATTAAAAATATATTAGATTTAATGAACATATCAGAGCAAGTTTTGATCACGTTCGGGTTACGCTGTTAGGATTGGGGCCCGTTTTGGCTGCACCCCCTTCAGTGTGAGCTCAACTTAATGTAGTTGCCTCTGGGAGGCAATAATGTTGCACCGTCCTTATCAGTGGTCTGTACCGCCATTGTAGGATTGAGTGTTGGATATTATTCAAAAATACTCGTTAAAATATCCAGCAAAGGTCTTTGCAGTAGCGTCACCAGTGTAGGTAACCTCGTCGTGCGTCATCGTTACAGGAAGAGTTCTGTTTGAGCACTTGCATCTCACGTACATCCAAAATATTTTTAAGTCACCGTTAATGAAATATCCGTATTATGCTAAGGCGGACGCACGCTCCGAACGTACGAATTATGCTAAGCTTTCATGTTATGCCTTACGTCCTTTCATACACTAGCGCGCCAAAAACAAAACATGTCTCGTTTATAGTTTAAACCAAATATTTTATTACGTTTACCTTAAAATGATTCGGTACGAATATTGTGAATAAGGTCAGCAATACACCATGCCGAATAACCATATAAATTGTTTACAATTATCCCCATTTTGATAGGAACTCAGTAGTAAAAATACTGTTAACTGAATTACGAGTATACAAAATTCAATTCATTATGACCATAAATCGTATGAAGGTTGTTAAAGCATAATGCGTTTATTTCTGTAAATATTTTTAAAAATTTTGCCTTTCGTAAATCCCATTCGATATTAGCAGTCGCCTGATGCTCCAACCACGCTTTGAGAGGTAACGAATTTTACGTGTAATTCGAGAGGTATTACTATTATATATAATAAAAATAAATAAATACTATTATATATAATGAAAATAAATAAATTATAACATTATTTACATATATATGTACAATTGTCATCTTTAACCCTAAAACTTACTTTCTGTCGACAATTTAATAAAATTGTTCACTTGTTTAATTGCTAATGCCATTGCTAGATATAGACTGACAGAAAATTCCATCAAAAAGGAACATCAAGTATGCGTCATCAATACAGATATTATATGATAGAATATTACTAAGAGTATTTCCAGACTCAGAACCTAACATCTAAATGTAATGACTATACATACAGATGGCACTAGATCCGATAAATCATGTCGAAATCGTCTAGTGGAAGATCTCACCCCGCAGCACATTCTCAACTACCCAGTTATAATTAACCCCTACAGGCTATTGACGGATTTCCATTTAAGGGAAATCTCTGCAACAAAAAAATTATGAACATTGCCAAATCTGTGATTTTGGCACACGGATCAATCTGAGACTAATTTGACTTCAAATGGACACAACACCAACCAACCATTGTCTAATTAAAAAAATATTATTTAAAAAAATAATCATGTCATTAAAATTTGATACTCTACATAAGCGTGAGGACTTAAACTTTCCATACATAATTATGTAAATAGAGTGAATTGTGCAAATAATGTAGCACACAGCATGGTATCTATGTCAATCAAAGCGGCACAGTGCCCGAGAGCACTTAGTTGTGCCTAACAGAAAAATTATGTAAAAAAATATTACTGATTTTACTTAATATTTATCTACACATAATTACTTAGCGCACAAAGAAGACCTTATGTGTAGAGTGTGTATCACTTTGTGGTGCGCATGAATCATCTGTCTATTTTTATTTCTTCTTTGAAACAGCAGTGATGCTTGCGATGGCATCCCATCCAAATTTAACAGATTCCAGGTAAAGTGAAAGATATAATAGTTATTTCTGTTGCGGGCCTGTCAGTTACTAATACAATTTTCACTTTTCCAAGTAAATACCAAAGTTTAGCTGTTTGACGATCCCGAGCCCCCTCCATTTAAAACTGATAAGTGTTGTTATAAAAAATAAAAAAGACACTGATGGGTAATAAGCTCCGTCTCCTATTTGGTAGGGCGTAATTTCAGTCCCCGTATGCACCAGTGAGTTTTGATTTCAGAACTTATATCTGAAATGAAAATTCCGCTCGCCAGAAATGAATAACTTCATTAAAAACCCTGCAAATTAGAGAATATTAATATTCGGATATGTGTACTCATATGTACTAAAAATTACATACAGGGATTGGTTCATCACTTGTCAAGTTGGGATCACAAAAGCGAATTGTGAAATGTGGACTTTATTTATACATTGGTAATGGAGTCAAACAACACCACTATAATCTTCAATCTTGTCCTCGAAGGTTGAACATCAACGGGCTGATCTACTACAATACCTCCCAAATTACGGCGTATGTTGTTAACATGGTGATTACCAGCTGCTCTAAAAGCCGAAAGGTTGCCCACAACTTGAACTTCGGGATGTAGCGAACATTTTAGGGCTTAATGTGAACGCCTCTGAGACTAAATACCTCACCTAGGCTACTTTAAAACATCTTTATCAGAAGTGACACCATCGAGGAAGTGAAGAGCTTAAATATTTGTGGTGAGTACTAACTAGTCAGAAGACGGTTGAGGAAGAAGTAAAAGCTAGAACTATGGTGGGAGACAAATGTTTCTACGCACGTAAAACTTTTAAATAGGAGGTTCTGAATATTTTTTATTGTATGTTCAGCACTAATTGCTTACCGAGTGGACTGATTTTTATAATTTTTATTTGAAGGAAGGTACTTTAAGGATAGTACCACATAATTTTGAACATGATCCGATGATGAGCGATGGAACTCCTTAACGAATGGCATTAAATCAAATACAATTCAAGATAATTGCTACTGATAGTTGTTAATTTGCAGAATAACTACACCACTTACCAGGTCAAGGTTTGATAATAAGTTCTAGAGAAGAACAATGGAACTCTTTAACGGATGCTAGAAAATCAGCCGTGATTGAAGATATTTGCTACTAATAGTCTACTTTGCAAAATAACTACACCGTCGATTAGGTTAGGGTTTGATGATGAGTTTTGAAAATGAACAGCGAAACTTCTTAACAGATTGTAGTAAATTTTTCAGATTCGGGTATGGGGAATGAGACTACTCAAAGGCTAACATCTACTACTATTGTTTCTTATCTATGCGTTGTTGATAATCAACTTTAAGCAAAGTGGAAATTATCTCTATACCAGACTTTGCCCGCAACTTTTAATAATTGTACAATATTCTAAGAAAGAAAAGAAAAGAAAGAAAGAAATTTAAGAGGGGGATCTTAAGGTTTGAAGTGGAATAAAAAACTAAATATAAGTCACACAAATTAGAAACTTTATTTATTAACTCAATCAGTCTTCCCTCTATTAGACTATAATAAATAAAAATACTTATATATTTTTTGAGCAATTAGTTAAAAGAGAAAAAAAGAATTTTCAGCCCCATCTTGCCCTACCCTTGGATTAAAATGGGGTCCCCCTTTGGGCAAGATGGGGCACAACAGTCTTAACAGTTTAATCATCATTATCTTCACAAAAAAAAAATTATGAACTACATCTTCATCATCATCATCGACCCCAGCGTAGCCACAATCTGCCCACCTCCCACATTCCTAACATCCCTTCATGAAATTCAGAGTATAAACCCTGACAATAAAGGCATTCAGTGTCTTCTGTCTCACTATCTGATTCTTCATTCTGTTTCTTTGGTTTCTTTTTTGTTGTTTTTTTCCTTTATCACACTTTTCTTTGCTATTTGCGGCCACCATCTTATTATTTAGTTTTTCTTGTAACTATTTCTTGAAGGGGGAAGAAGTTAGTATAGCTGTTTTTGCCCTTTTGCAGACTTGCCTTATACTAACCATATTAAATGAAGTATTAGGTTCCAGCTGTTCTTAATGCTGAAGTAACGTGTGGATGCACCACTAACAGGTAAATTAGAAGGTGTCGGCGCGATGTTAGCTCCTAATGAATTTAGCTTGTTTCGCGGCTGGTTGCCAGTTGTATTAAGATCGGAATTAGATGATTCTAGAAGTGGCACACATGGCGCTATAGTATATTGAGAAAATCAATATTAAAATTAAATCTAAATCAATATTAGTAGCCTCGGCCAATCATAATCAACGTCTGTAAAAATTTGTTCATTATATGGCCAAATGCCAGTAGCTCTGAATGCATTTAAGACAGTGGAAATTGTACACGAATAAATGCTTTTCCAAATAGTTCGACTATTTGAAATTGGGTTACAATTTGCCCCGGTTGCGATCTTAGCGTCCCAGTAATATATTGATCATAAAAAGTGCTGAGAGCTCTCATAAGTCCCATGTCTGCTGGTTGTAACTTATGAGTCGTATGCGGTGGAAAACATATGATTACTACACCATTTTCGCGTACTTCGTCGATCAATTTGATATTCTGTGTATGTGTAACATGACCATTAAATACATATAATACTCGATTGTCTTTTGATGCCTTTATGAACTCTATGAACTTTTTAAACCAACTGAAAAAAATTATGTTGTTATCCAACCGGAATCTGAGCACTCAGCCCAAACATTTGGAGGAGCTCCATAAAGCAGTTTACGTGTCATGCGTTGTCTCGGAAATATAAACATTAGATGCAAGTAGGAACCTGCTGCGTTGAAACACACTTCCACAGTAACACTTGTTCCTCGTTCAGCTGATGTTAACACACTCCCTTCTTTTTTCCAGCTGTAGCAATTATCTTGGATCTCGTTTTGGGTACTGTAGATACTCCAGTTTCATTGCAGTTATAAATTTTATCTCGAGTAAATTTATACTCATCCAGTTTCCCTAAGAGTTTAAAAAACTTTCCCACTGATACTCTATTAAATTCAGCAGCTCGAGCGACGGAAGTGGTTTCTGGTTTTTTCTTAATTCTGGATGACGCTTAAGAAACCCCTTAACCCAATCTTTACCGGTTTTGTGCGTTGTCTTCGCCGAAGTTATGTTGCTTATTATTGACAATTGCTAATTGATATGCTAATTCTGTAGCTCCGAAGTAGTCAAACCGAATAAATGATTTTCCATTTCTTTTAGGTAATCTACAAGTTCCCGTTCTTCTTTTTGTCTAAAGACTATTGATATAAGGAACTTTGATATTGCCAATACGATTCTCATTTTGTCTCCCTAGATTGTTTCTTTTCGTTTATGTTTACATTCCAGCGCGGTACACCATAATATTTACTTGCTAATTTATAACCCTTTTTATTTTACAACTCATTTTCAATAGCGTTTCTCATAGCCTCTTCATCCCGTTCTCCTCTGTTCGTCTTTTCTTATAGTTAGGAACCGTTTTCTGTAAATAAATTAATTGTAATTAGAATAAATAAAACATATCTACCTAGTTTCAGATACATCAAATAGCTGGGGTAAGTTGGAGTAATAATACCCCATTTTACCCCAAAGGGTAAGTTGGGGTAAAATGGGGTATTATTACCGCTCGAGTTTTCGCTATCGGCACACTGAAAAGTTTCAAAGTGAAGATACAAGATAGGGTTAGTAGTTTTATTAGAACTGTTTTAGTTTTTGAGGTGAAATGTCCCCATCTTACCTCGCTACCTCATCTTAACCCCCCCCCTTTCCCCAACCTATTTTGATTTAATTATTTCGGTATGAAAAAAACAGCGTATACAAATGTGGAAAAAATATTGAATATTTATTAACATTATATTATACACTAGAAACTTAAATAAAATATTTAGAGCGTCTGATTCAACTAGTCATCTAAAGTTTTTTAACATCAATCTACTAGCATTGAATGCATCCATACAATTTATTTACACAGGTGATGAAGAATTTTGTATCGACTTTTGTGTAGAATTATTGGTCATTTTGCATATTTGCCATTTTCTGGAACTAAAATACCAATGTGAAAAACGTATAATGACCGCTATCACAGTGGACATCGCAATTGAGCTTCTGACTTTCTCGTACAAATCGATTTTTTAAAGCTGCCAGTTCTAGATTACGTGTTTACAAATAAATCAAAGGTAATAGAAACGAAGATTTGATGTAATACTAACGAGTGTAACTAACCAAGAGAAATAATTAAATATCACGTTATTATTGAAGGTTGAGGTTTATCATCTGTAATCAATAAGACCGTATTAGTTAGTCGGGTTCCTATTACAAAAATAAAAAATTGGAAGAGGAAAAACAAAGCTGACAGCAGTAGATCATAAAATGACATTACATCTATGGTAATAAACTCCTAATATAAGGTCTTTTTACTATCAGGAACATAATACTTGCAATAATTAGTTACTTAATAAGTAATTTGGTCAATCTAATAATACTGGTACTTATCTCCGAACAACAGTGAAGTAAATGATAAAGCAGCAGGGTGAAAATAGAAAAAAACTACAAATGAACTTCTGGTCTCTTACGCAATACATCGCAGAATAGGAAGCGCAGAATTTTTTGAACATTTCTTCAAATTAGGATCAAAAAATGATCATCGCCGTTTCGCCCATTGATAATCTATGTATAGAGTTTGAGTACATTGCAATTAATTATAATTAGTACATTGAAATCTTAAAACCAATAATTTGTGTTCTTTTCATTACTTGACCTAATTTCTTTATTTACTGTAAGGATTTACATATTGCTCATTACAATTACCTCTGTAAGAGTTTGTAATACTCTACTTTATAAAGCTCTTTCCATATTTACTTCTTGCGTATCTCATTTTAACTGAAAACTATTGCCCTGTCTTGCTATCATATTATATGCAATCACAAAATATATTTCTTTTCTTTTCTTTTTATTGAATTGTTAGTAGTAATTTAAATGCAACACTTTAGCATAGGACCGATTTCATAAAATTCTATAGCAAGTTTATTGCTATTGGATTTGGATGTCATTGTAAGTTGTATTGAATTATTTACTCCGCAACTACGAAACTTAAACTTCCAGTTACATTACTTATGAGTATTTCAGATACGATCTGAAACATGATAACATATGATATGTGGTAATGAATCTGATATGATGCGGATAATTTTTTTTTTCAAGAAAAGTAAAGTCAAGAGAATTGATTAACTTCTTTTCGTTTTTCATTTTGTTAGAATTTTGATATTAACATTGTAGAAGTATTTTTATATTCTTCGGAATCCAATATTTTGAACAAAACTTGCACGTATTTATTATATCGCATATTTTTTGACACCTTATTAATCAACAGATTATTTGAGCACCTGAGAGACATATTATAATTACGTAGCATTTATTACAAAATTTAAAGCAGTGTGTTACTTTATTCATCTGTACTCTAGATGTTTTGATCTTAAATATAAATAATACTTCCATACTCACAAAGTGAAAATAAATCTATATATTTATGCTACAAAAGTAGGAAGAACGAAGGCCATCGAATTAACGACGTTTGAATCCACATTGTAAATTAGTGAAGGAACATCGCGGAGGCTCAATCACAAAAGGAGGCAGGCAAAAGTCTATCTCTCTGGTACAGATGTTTCTTCTAAAAATATTTTGACGTAGAAACTTAAAAGTTTGTAATGACCAAAGAAGTAATAAATTTTAATTTCATATATCGCGCAGGAAATAAATGTACAGAGTATCTTTTTTTAAATGTCATATAAGATTATTCCAGTTTTATTTTTATAAAATTCACAAAAACTATTTCCGATAAGATAAAAAAATATGTTTTCATGATTCTTTTCTGTTTAAAAAGAAATGGCTTCTAATAAGCCCCATGTAAATAAGGTCTGGACCAGATGATGTACTCCGAAGATATCTTCAGGAAATTCTTCATACCTAAAAGTTCAAGCCCCTTTTGAGAAACTTTAGAGAGAGTTTGACCTTGGTTACTCATATGTTTGTATAAACTTTACATAGTAGCTAAGGTCGCATGATCTCTGGTATGATAAAACCACAAATAGTGGTCAAGGTCGGATAACGAAGGTGGAAATTGCTGGCAGAATTCCTCAGTGGGGAGGAGTAGATTTATTGAGTTTGAGTTCGATTAATTTTTCATGATGAGTCCTTAAGTTACAAATGCTGGTCGGGATCTGATGGTGTGACCCGAAGTTGGTAATAGAAAGTTCTCAATGGCGAGGTGTAGATTCATCGACTTTGAGTTCGTTTGATTTGTCTTACAAGTTCTTTAGTCACAAGTGTTGGTCAAACTCTGATATTATGTACATATATATATATATATATATATATATATATATATATGTGTATATATATATATATATATATATATATATATATATAGTTTTCTTATTTATTCTTTAACGACCTTTCATTCTTACCTGACCTTACACTGAGGTTAACAATTATCTTTAATTTATTGAAATCGAAGGAAGGCAATGCTGGAAACAAAAAAGTGGAATTAGATGAAGTGTTATGAATTGTAGGTGCGTTGCGATTGTTACTTTCGTTGTCAAGTTCTTTGATTTCATGATGAACGGAAGTATTCACTGTCAATCAAAGTTGCACGTTTTGTGAGAAGGGATCGGAGTAGTCCAATATGCGTAGCTTATTTCACATACAGAAAGCTATGATAGTTGTCTTTAATAATATTCTTTTGAGTCAACGGATTTTTGGCTGGTCTGATTATTTTTTTCCCCATAAAATTCTTAATTCGTATGTGTGGTCCAGAATACGCCAGGGTTCGAAACTCAGACCAGATTTAGATGGCTTAAAACTTGATATAAATGCCATGATTCGATGAACTAAAACAAGAGTGACCAATACCTCAATCGGAAAAATGTTCAACGGTTGTCATAATCGGGTCACATAATTAACTTTTTATGACATCATCACCGACACAACCGTTCGTCCGTCCGCGCCGTTAGTATAGCTTACGAATAAAAAAAATGAACTTGAGATGACATGTGTACAATATAATAGCAACTTGTTCCTAATATACTCCTATATCAGGACATTCCACATGTCGAGGTCTTTCAAACTGTCTGTTGACTAGCATATCTGATGATATTGTAACATTGTACGACAATGTGTTCAGATTATATTATATTCAAATCTTATTAATTCAGTCTTGGTTATTTCATTAAAATTTTTCAATTGAGACTTTTTACACTCTTTTTCAATTGAGTCTTCTGCAATACGTCGATAAATATATTATAAATAAATTATTAAATTCTATAATTTGAATTTCTTTACAATTTCACAACAGAAAAGTGTTGGTTGAGCAAGTGGAATACTTTAATCGTATATATATCCCAGGATTTTTGCCAAATTTACTATTTCTCAAATTCTTTACTTTTAACGCTACAAATTTTGTTTATCATTGTGTCAACAATGAGTTACTGAGTACAGATATATTCTAGTTATTTTAAAATGTAATTTTTGTTTATTAACGCATGTGACAATTTGATTTTTAATGTAAGTTTGTTACCATGATTGTCGTTTTACGTCTTCTGTTATTAATAATATTAATGTTTATTTCCCATCAGAAGTCCTCAACATACAAATAACATTCGTTACTTTCCCGACATTTAATTCTACCATATTTTGACTCAACTGCTTATTTTCTGGAATTTAGATAAACAATACAACCAGGTCAAAATAAAACAATTAGTAACAAATTTGCAAACATTACCTTTAAGTAAAAACAAAAAAAAATGCAAACCGTTACAAATTCGTTATATAAAAAATTAAATTCAGTTATATCTCACATATGCGACGTTACATTCCAACTCGCAAATGAACATTAAAATTTGTGTAGGTTTTCAGTTGGAAAAGTGAAGTCCTATTCTCCGAACAATATTTTTTCGCCAGCACTCTGCCTTATTTGTACACAACTTCACGGAAACGTGATGTGCCTCTTATGATACCGATATTATTCGATGACTTTTTCAGATTTGATTTGAGCCTCTGAACTAGAAATAATTTTAATCATTTATGCTATAAAATTGATCCAATTCAGAATTCATCAAAAAAACCTCAAAAGACGATTAACAAATGCAAAATTGTATCTTTGTCTTGTCGCTGACAATTTGAGCATATTACGAACGATTTGAATTTAGGTAAAGAGAATACATAATTAAATGAACTACGTGATGTAGTATTATTTCTACTTTCTTTAAGTTCTTTACCACGACCTAGGTTTCGTTGTATTCCAACATCTTCAGGTGGTTATTACATACACCAGAACATTTGCATTGTACAACCTCATATAATAACAACAATTTGATTTATTACCCTCACTAAAATACTGGTATATCGTATAACTCTCGGAAATATAATAAAACCTACACCGCTCCCCTGCAATAAACTTACTAACATAAGCAGTGGGAAAACCCACACGAATCAGGCTTCCGCTATTGAACTTGAAACATGTAAATGCTGTTGGATGTTCCTAAGAATAAATCTTTGCTAACAACCCACCTAAAGATGTTGTAATACAACGAAACCTAGGTCGTGGTAAAGAACTTAAAGAAAGTAGAAATAACACTACATCACGTAGTTTAATTTAATTGTGAATAATGAATTTCTACAAAATTAACGCCAAATATATTCAATAAAGAGAATAGTTCCCAATAAACAAAGATACACTTGACTTTGCCAGAAATACACTCTAAATTTCATTTTGATTTTCACAATGATGTAACATATAAAAGTCAATCTGTAAAATTCTACTGTTGGAGATTTTCACATCTTTTAAATATGTCTCACGTTGAATTAGTGCCTTATTTTATTTTCTTTATTTTTCCTACTCGTTCCATATTACGAAACGGGACATGTCATCAGGATATTTTTTTTATACCTGAGTAATGCATTTGTTTCACAGAAATGACAGTAGAGTAGTGCGGCACAACATTACATCCCAAAACTTTTAAGAATATGTTATAAAGTGACAATTTTAGTGTATTTTGATGGGCGATAGAACAAAAATTTGAAAAACAATATTCAAATCATAATTTTCGTGAAGAAAAATTACAAAGATGAAACAAAAATAGAGTCAAATAATGTTATTACATGTTTTCTTTTTTACTTTAATCCACACAAATGTACTGTTTTTTATTGCAACTTTATCATATCATATCAAGTCTGTAAGAAAAGTTATTGACTGGTGTTTGAAGTTGGTGTTCTTCTTCTTGATAACAGCCACCTCAGTTTTTCCTCTATCTTTTATACTATTTTTAATTCGGCATATTTATTATTTAAACAGCTTTAATTACGCATTTCTGTTTTTCAAAACCAGTGAGGGCACTTTAGTCAGCCTCGAGTATACTTTTAGTCAGCCTTGAGAGATGTATGATGACTCTTATACGGATAGAAAGAATTAATATATTCAGTAGTGTTTCCATTTGAAACTGAAGCCTGCGGAGAGGTAGTTTGTATTCTTTTACCTTCGCGTTCTTGTTTTTCTTCTCTCCACTTTTTTTGCTTCTTCGCCCCTTCTTTGTTAATCATTTCATTCATATGTCGCTTCAAGGTTCTAAGTTGAGCATCTTCCTTTTTCACGAAATCAGGACCTTCTTATCTTTTGTCTTTTTTTTTATTATAGCAATTTTACTGACCTTAGTATGTTCTTTCATGCAATCGAAAAAATCTTAATGTTATTTCCTTTTTAATAAAATATGGGTATTTTGTTTAAATGTATTAATAAAATTGTTTCAAAACTGTTGTTTGTTGTTTCAAAAGTGTAAAGTGTTCCTAACAAAATATCAACTTTAGTATATTCACTTCAACATTTATGAATTTAACAAAAAATATGTCAGATTATCTCACATTATCTATCTTCTCTGATAACAATATAAAATTTAATCTAACACCCTACTTTATTAACCACATATTTTAGTGTAACTATTTAATCTCACGTACCAGAACTAAAAATAAGTTGAATTTATAACTAAAATTTACTGATATTAATTATGAGTTTTTAAGAAACTGTTTGTGACAAAAGTGAAACAAATTAAAATATCTAGTATTTTGTTTCCAATGAATAGCGATTTATTAAGATTGCATTAATATATCTGCAGCAAATGCTGTGTACATAATTTTAAAATTAATTACTTTGGATAATTATTGTGTTAAAATTGAAAAAAATCTGTTAAACTATTTATACTCTAATATCATCTAACCTGTGTGAAATGACCGTATTTGAATGAAATATATTTTTGGAAAACAGCACTTGTCTTTCATTTATAAACTTTATTGAGATCAACGTTTAAAATAAAACTAACTTTGAATTAATTAAAACCGCTTATCATTAAACCATCCCAGTAATTAATTACGAGTTAACAAAACAGTAACCTTCACTTCATAGTGACCCATTTACTTAATAATATAAAACAATATTTTCATACCTTATTTTAGTTACGACTTTCTTTATTTAAACCCAAGTATACTTCGTGACACCACGTAAAAGATTTTGATTTAAGGCTGTCTTGTACCAGCAATATTTTCTACGTAAACTATACAAATTCCATACATATTTAATACATTTTGAATTATATTTGTTTTTGTAGGCTTCTTGAATTATTTTTAGATTTCATTTTTCTTATCCTTACCGTCAATTTTTCTTCTGATGAATCATTAATTTCTTGTATCTTTCTTCCTAATCGTTGTGTAGTGTAGTGTCTTTCTTGAACTGAGATTTTATTATCACTATGTCAATTTACAATGACTCTTCATAACGCAGCCATAGTAACGTTTACGCTCGTAAAAGTTACTGTGATCCTACGTCATGTGTAATAAATAATATACAATTAACGATGCAATGTATATAGTTATTTTATTTATATAATATATAATTAACGATGCAATGTATATAGTTATATATTTTACTTTTGGACAAGTTTTTGTAAATATCTTATCTATTTGTCATTATAACGATTATATTGTAGTATTATTTTAATCTTTTTATTTTATTTTAAGCATTTTAAAAAATTGAACATTGAAATTTTCTGTTATGGCCATATATTTGACATAAACATTTTAAAAAGCTAAATTTAAAAGGTTATTTTTGACATATTACATTTTCATGCACAAAAGACTTTTTTGACTTTTTAAGTTATAATTTTGCATAATTAGGGCAAAGGTAGATCTATCTTTCCACCACTTATGCATAATTGATATTAATGAAAGAACATACTAAGGTCAGTAAAAATTGTGATTATATTTGTAACTTAGAGGTAAAAATATTGTGATTATATTTGTAACTTAGAGGTTAAAATATTGTGATTATATTTGTAACTTAGAGGTTAGAATATTGTGATTATATTTGTAACTTAGAAGTTAAAATATTGTGATTATATATTTGTAACTTAGAGGTTAAATTATTTTGATTATATTCGTAACTTAGAGATTAAACTATTGTGATTATATTTGTAACTTAAAGGTTAAAATGTTGTGATTATGTTGGTAACTTAGAGGTTAAAATATTGCGTCATAGAAGAACAAATGAACGAAAGAGCAATACTTTCTGACAATTTATCTTACAGACCCTGTTAAGAATTATTTTCGCACAATTTATTTTTAATTTGTTTGATTTACATTAATTTAAATAGATTTCACGACTTGTGATAATGAACATTAAAAACTGTTCACAGTAACGATACCAACGCCATTTGCAATTATAAAGCGGGATATGACAAAAGGAGAATAAATAAAAACTTCCGACATTTTATGGCAAATTCGGAAATGGGTCACGAAATGTTTTCATACATATAAATACACGGGTTTATCGTACACATGGGTAGTATCCATCAATGGATGATTAATAGAATTTAGAGGCGACTGGGTGTCCAAATTGTGCATATCCTCTAAACAGACTTATTAAAACGACGATTGTATGGCGAGAATTTTAATTTTTTTAAATTAAAATGAAAAAATGGTAATACTTATTTATTCAATATATTCCGCGAATGAAAATTAATGTAAACGTAAAACCCGACACTATTATGGTGTACAGTGCAACAAATATAAAAGCGTATTCTCGAGATCAACTGTAACATATCAATAATTAACGCATAAAAAATGGATATCCAATGTCCAATGGACGCAAAATAAATAGAGAACAAATGTGTTTATGGTCAATTGGAATTTATTGTTTAATTTTTATTACCAACTTTGCAGATTATGGCAAAAGCGTAGACTTCATCAGGCTAATCTTCCCAATTGTATAAAAAGTGCTTAAGGAAAGCATTGGATATTACAACATACGATATGGTACCATTGTAACCTTAAGCAAAATTATAAGTATTCAGATTCCATCTCTTTACAATGAAACAAATATTTGTGCTAAGTAATTGATATGTGGAGAAAAATGGTGCTGGGCACCATTTCTCGAAAGCTGCACATTGCTTAAAAATCAATGAAACTTATTATACCGTTTTATTGAAATGCTTTTCTGTTTATTATTTAGTATATTGCGCATAATTATACTATCAAAGATAAACTAAAGCAAAAACAAGAAATTAGCACTGATTTAATTAAATATTTATTAACAACTATGGTGGTATCCATAAATTTAAAAGTTGACCTGGCAATGTTTGTGTGGAGTTATTTAAAAAGTTCCTAACAGTAGAGATTTTTGATTAGAAATATAAAAAAATTACATATTAGTTACTACTGTGACCCCAGGAGCCGTCATAGTTCCATTAAGAATAAATTACTAACTTTTTATCCTAAGTAGGAAACAGTCTGTTCATTTAGATCCAAAAAAAATTTGCAGTTCTATCTCCACAAAGATGTCCGCTATGGGTATCTTTTCAAACGGAGGGTAAAAATATTTCTTAGCATTTGCTGAGTAAAATTAAGACGGGTATCTAACATATGCGTTTTCAACACCTTCTTTCTGCATTGTTAATTTACCAAACCTGAACAGACCTATTGCTTCGTCGGAGAATAAGGATTTTGTATTTTCGTTTTTGGAGTTGTTAAGAGATATACGACTTTCTTGTAGTTCGTAAGTCTTTTTGAAAATGCTAGTGCTACATCTTCAGTAATATTCGCAGCATATTTTATTCTGGACTTCAAAGTACCAACGCCTATGGCGAAAGCCATTTCTTCAATCATACGCGGTTATACGACTTTGCGTTTTGTTTTGTATACGTCCTGACTTTCTTGTAGCTATTGAAATTGCTTCGTAAGCTAGTAAAGTCTTAAAATGAGCAAACACCTTGATGGCCTCCGTCAACCAGCTTTCATAGTGACGTTTAAAGTATCTTCGCATTGATGTTTAGCCACGAATTTGGCGCAAAATTGTTCACTAATGTTTTAATAAATGAAATTGTTTGATAAATTTATACCTTAATAGGTATATTTTGAAAGAATTTACCAGAATTTTAGACAATACAAAGTTAACACGGCTGTCTTTTTTTGTTTTTTTTTCTGCCACAAATGGAACAATTCTTTTATGTGATGATGACGTGAGATTCTTCCGATCCTATACTTGGAACTTTCTCAAGGACGTTTATTGTTAAAAATATCGTTTAAAAATATGACGCATAGTCCCCCGAAGTGTACAATACATGTATATTAGGTTAGTTTTGTGTTGTTTATTTATTTATTTACGTACTTTGGTGTATACGATCGATACATATTGACTTATTGCTACGAGCACAAATTTTCACCAGTATATAGAATATATAGGAGTAGCGATTACCTCCTTCCCCTCCCGCCACTCTTTAAGAATAATATTTAGTTCCCGACCGAACAACATCAGGAACTTAGCCATGATATATTTTAATATGATTGTTAACCTTTTATTTAATTGAAAAAAAAACGAGTGTGCTTTAGACCACACGACTGAAGTAAAACTTCAAATTCACAAAATATGAACTTTAAAATGAATTTACAATTTTATTCACTTTAAACGTAGAATTGAACAAATAATTTATAAAATTCTTCAAGAACGAAATGAAATTACAAAATAATCAGAAAATCACCGTTCGCGTAACACTAGCAAAGTCGCATATATATATATATATATATATATATATATATATATATATATTTCATGCACTGGCTATGAGAGGGAGAGAAAGAAAATGTGCGCGCGCACAGCTCTCTCTTGTCCCTACAGTAATATACAATACGTAACTCTCTCTTACCGTCTTCGCTAACTTATATCTCCCTCTCAACTTCCGTTCGCCTCGCCCGATCACACTTTTCGTAACGCTCTCGTCACGCATTCACCAGCTTACTCCCCAAGTCAAGCGTGCGTAAAAAAGTTTTACTTCAAAAATGTGACAATGGCGAAAATTGTTTATTAGGGACTTGGTAATTTTAGCTAGGTATGCTTTTTGCTGTTTTTTATACTAGATTATTTTTGTTTCATCTAGGAATTTCAACATTATATTATAAATACGGAAACTGTAAAAGTAGGCTAAAATTTGCTCTGTACTGTTGTATTTCGCTCTCAACTCAACGAAACGTGTATAGTATAGTTAAGATAGCAGTAACTTTTGCAGCAAAGGTATTACAAAAACGGTTATTGTAATTTTCGTTTAATTTTTAGCTTTTTAGTTGTTTACTTGCAAGTAAAATTTTAATTGTTTATTTTAACCTTGCAATGTGTAATAGAAATAAAGATTTGTTTTTAAAAACAACTTTCACACGGATATCACTGAAATAAATTTAAAGGTCACGACGGGTTAAAATTTGGAAAAATATGTTGTAATAACATTATTATTAAGAACTTTTTTCCTTATGTATGCACATTTTTATACTTTGCCTCTTTGCATTTTAAAGTTTCCATTTACGAAAAGCGTAAACAAAAACAACCAAAGTCGTATTTGTAAAGTGATGGCTATAATTAATGTGTCATCTAATTGAGAGTATCGATATCTCATTAATATTATAATAGCTTTTTTGGGTATTAGAGGTAATTTTCATAGTTATCATAATTAGTTTGAAATTTCTTTCACACTTGGAAAATTGACATGAAAGTTGTCTTCAAAATATATCGTAGAAGTGTTTTTGTTTATGATATTGTATAATTCAAGAGACATAAAATCGGAGGGTATTATTTAAATCTTAAGATAGAACAGATAAAGCAGTATATATAATTTTCGTGAACCACCGGTTCCGTTAAACACCCTGGAAAAATATGTTGTAGAGAAACTATTACTTTTATACAAATAATTGATATACTACACATTATTTAGTAAGAAAAAATAACCAATTTAACTGTTATTCCATTAAGAATCGTTATGGAAACAAATAGAACATGAAAGGTCAGAAAATAAATGGATTCAGAAAAAGATTAAAAAAATTTCGACCACCGTGAACGAACAACTGTAATGCTATAAGCACAATGCACTGATTCACTTGTATGTATTCCAATCACGTATTTTAGAACTTTCACACAAATTTAAGTCAGTACGATCTAATCAATCGTATTATATTTCTAACATCGATCCTAGTCTGCACGACATCGAAACGTGGTGGAAAGAGGTAGATCGTGCCAAAGCAACTAATAATTCGAGTGATAATGAGTGTCTTTCTCGGATCGGTAATTGTTTGAAGGATGATGCTCGAACGTGGCTCAATAAGTGGATCACAAATGATGGTAGTTGGAGTAATTTTAAAAAAGAGTTTAAACCGTTGTATCCCAAAGAGATTGATGTTTTTAACATTTTATTTGACGTGATGAATACCACCTCTGATCACTAACCAATATATGTTGATTATGCACGCCGTTCATTATTGCGACTTCGAATCGTAACTGGTTTGAGTGACGAATTAATTTCCGCAATAGTTATTCGGGGAATTACCGAATCTTCAATCCGAGCAACTGTAAATAACGCAAATTTGATGCCGTGTGATTTAGTTGAATTTTTATCAATTTATGTTAAACCCAGTCCTAATACTTTTATTACCGACACATCTCAATTTATGTCTCGTAATCGACGTGATATTTCGAAAGTGAAACGTACCGATTTTGGTAGGAAACGGAGCTTTGAACTTGCTAATTGTCATAAAAGACATAAACAAATTCTAACATGAATAGTTTTTCTACTACACGGAAATCTGACTCGAAACAAAAAAAATTTAATTTCTGCTGTAAAAAAAAGTACTCGTGAAACCAATATCGTAGTTGCAGTCATACAGGGCATACCGGTAGACGTATTTATTGATAAAGGGTCGACCATATCTCTTGTTTGGTCTTCTTCAGTGAAACATTTCTATTGTCCCCGGAAACCGGACTTTCGCATATTGAAGGGTATTGGAAGTCGGTGAGTAGAGTTGCACATTATGTGACCTTGCCAATAGAGTTTGACGATATCACATTTGAAGTTGATTTATTTGTGATTGAAGCGAAGTATATGAGCGCCCCTATCTTAGTAGGGATCGACGTACTTAACCGCGAGGGCGTCACATATGTACGAACTCGAGGACGACAATGTATTACACGTAGATTTGAGGGGCTAGGATTTTAAAGGTTGAGTCTGATGGACACATCCCGATAAATACGAGCCTTGTCGACGATAATTTAAATAAATTATTGGATATCATTAGTGAATATTCTGAATATTTTATTACGAGGACAACAACTTCCACTGTGAAAACCGGAAGTGTGTCCATCAAACTCAATAGCGATGCACCCGTTAACTACAGACCTTATCGTCTTTTACAACCTGAGACGTTACGCGTCCGTGAGATCGTTAGGGATTTACTGGATAAGGGGATTATACAAGAATCAGAGTCAGAATTTTCAAGCCCAATTCTTCTTGTTAAGAAGAAAGACGGTACGGATCGTATGTGCGTGGATTTCCGAAAGCTTAATGAAATCACAATTAAAGATCGTTTTCTCTTGCCACTTATAGATGATGATATAGACTATTTAGGACGTCATAAGTTTTTCACTAGCCTTAACATGGCAACCGATTTCATCAGATTCCAATGGAAAGAGAGTCAATCCCGCGGACGGCCTTCGTTATACCTGGAGGCCACTATGAGTACTTTAAGATGCCATATGGGCTGGCTAACGCTCCTGTCCCAGCGCATTATCTCGAATACTCTTCGTTATATCATTGATTCTTCAAGGTCTTGGTTTACATTGATGATGTGCTTATTTTAATAATTCTGTTGATGAGGGTTTCAAAATGTTACGTGAAGTACTAAAAACATTAACTAAAGCTGGTTTTTTAATAATTTAAAAAAATGCACTTTCTTGTCCACTGAAACTGAATATTTAGGCTGGTCAATTCAGGGTCTGGTACGGCCGAGCGCATACAAAGTTAAAGCTCTCGTTGAAGCTCCCGTTCCTAAAAACGTGAAGAGCAGGTTTGTCGGTTCTTAGGCCTAGCCGGGTATTTTAGAAAGTATATCGTCGGCTTTGCATCAAAGATAGCGTGTATTGCAAGTCTCACGAATAATAATAATATCTAAAATAATTGGGTAAATCAAAATAAAACTCCTACAGTAACAAAAGAATTACAAAAACACTATTCCCAATACGAATTGCCAAAACATATATTTCTGTGACACAAAAAATGTCTTCTGCCTTGTTATTTATTTTCTGCCTGACTGTATTGATCTATTTGACGTCCTTTTTTTATTATTATACTTGTTGACGGAATTTCCTCTACATAATGTGGGGTAAGTTATAATTAATAAAATCGTAGTTATTGGCATTTATTAGAAGAAGACATTAAAGCTGCCAATAACTGATAGTAACTTTAAGATAAAATAACTTTCAGATGACTTTCCGAAGTAACTATCAGGTAATAGTAAAAAAATGGAATCATCATGAACAAGAAATTGCACACGATCGTTTTTTCTATTATTAAATTCTGCCGAGAAATACCATCTTGATAATTTGTAGTAAGTAATTATGGAAACATAATTTTTTATATTCATTTATGAATGTACAATTTAAAAATAACCGATTCATCATTCTTGGTACTGGTGGGTATTTACCTTTATTCTGCTTACAATTTCTAAGATGGAGTAATACACATATGACTTTATCATCTGCTTGTGTGCATGGAATACTAGTACCACAAAAAGCTACGTTTGAATTAGTTATTATTCAGTCACGTTTAAATAGCTAATACATTTTAATGAAACTTGGTATGTACATAGTTTATGGTTCAACTTAATATCGTACTTGCGTAGATAAGTAGCACAACATGTGTTTGTTAAATTTATTATTCAAGTGGCTCAGAGATCAAACTTGCGTGTAAATCCAGCTTTTTTTATCGAAAACATATGCCGGAATAATCATGGCCAATGGCCAATACAAAATAAAAGTTTATATTTTAATAACGTGACGTTCTATTGATGATATATACATTCTCAAAAAATATTTCTTGCATGAAATAAATAGGTCCCACAAATTTGGAGTTACTAATTAATGTATTCAAAACTTTGCGTCTCAAAAAGTGTAAATACCAGAGACGACTTTCCAGTACAAGAAGTTAAATAATTATAATATGAAACTAGTATTTTTGCTGATATTTATTAAGTAGAACAAAAATAGACAGACGGACAGATAACCAGGCACTTGAATGATCTTATAAGAGGGCTGTTTTTCAGTTTGAAGTACGGGATCCTAAAAATGATTAGTTGTATGCACCGTTTTTTTAAGAATTTTGTATAATACCGATCGATAGAGAATGAAAAACTGAATTACACTTTCATATTCGTGAAAACGGAAGATACACACTTTAAGACTCATGGTATCGAAATATGATTGCATGACGCTTAAAGATAACAGAAACTTTTTTACATAGTTCCGAAACAGAGGAAGGTTTAAAAAAATGGAAAATCTGGAGCTACATATTTTTTTTAAAGTAACTTTAAAATGTCTTTGTATTTAGATTTGTTACCTTAGAACTAAGTTATTGATTTAAATAAAAAAGAAAGTCTTATATTGGTTATGTGCTATCAGAAATGGGAGATATCTAATCGAGCCTGATTTCCAGATTTTGTTATTGATTCCAGATCTTAACGAGATGATCTGCTAAACGTGTTCGTTTGTTTTACTTAAATCTTTATTTTGATTCTTCCCTAAATATTATACATTTGCTCAGTCATTTGACCGGATATATGCTTTGTATATTGACAGTAAAGGTTTAGTCAAATATTAAGACTTTATTTGCATGCTTTAAAACAACGGAATTTCGAATTTGACATTTGCCTCCTATGAATATTGATCCTTCGTAAATTGCTGTCCTTTGACCAAAGTTTAATCAGTCGAAGTATGAGGAAGTAAACTTTATTGACGTGAGCACACCGTTATTTTTATAAGAATGCTAATCTTTTGTTAAATTCTATAAAATAATACAATTTTTTTAAGAATAACAGATTGCATTTAAAACGTAAATTATCATACGTATAAAAATTCATATTCAGTTTAGAAATCGAAAAAAACGAGTGTGCTTTAGACCACATGACTGAAGTAAAACTTCAAATTCACAAAATATGAACTTTAAAATGAATTTACAATTTTATTCACTTTAAACGTAGAATATTTAATGTATTGAACAAAATAATAATTTCTAAAATTGTTCAAGAACGAAATGAAATTACAAAATAATCAAAAAATCACCGTTCGCGTAACGCTAGCAAATACTGTGTCTTAGATAAACGAAACATGACTGGCTATGAGAGAAAGAAAATGTGTGCTCGCACCTCTCTCTCTTGTCCCTACAGTAATATACGAAACGTAACTCTCTCTCTCTTTCTGTCTTCACCAACTTATATCTCCCTCTTAACTTCCGTTCGCCTCGCCTGTTCACACTTTTCGTAACGCTCTCGTCACGCATTCACCAGCTTACTCCCTAAGTCAAGCGTGCGTAAAGAAGTTTTACTTCAAAAAATCTCACTACGAACTGTCATAGGTCATTTAATTTGATATACTTCACTTGTTATCCTCGACGAACTCGCTTCGTTATTTTATCTTTGTACAATAAATATTATATATGTAATATGAGATTCGTAGAAAGTAAATTAGGTAGGTTAATTGAATAGAAATTATCAGGATTGAAAAATTCTATTGAGATTAATTGTTATAGACAATTCCATTGTTTATTTTTCATAGAAAATATTTCGCACAAAGAACGGAACAACTCTTGCCCTTACGATACTACCAAGTAATTATCTCAGTTACAATTTCTTTACTCGTAGGTTACAAAACGTCGTAACGAAAACACTGCTTGGACGAAGAAATAGAATAGTTTAAAAAACATGATGAGTTTATGTAATAAGAGAAGATACATAGAAGTACTAACCAAATATATCATCCCTAATATGTAAATTATCATTGTTTTTAGCCAAATATTATCAGATTTTGAGTTTAATATATTAATATCTTATTCACTACAGTTTAGTTAAAATGCAAGTTTGTAGTTCTTTCGGAATTAACTTATATAGATTTTAATGATTCGTCAGTGAGTGAATAGGCAGATTTTATAATCAAATATCGCGGAAATTACTATATACTTGCAATTTGGAATAACTAATAATGTCTGTTTATCTCCCGTTATACTTAAAATAAGATTTCAGTATAGTTAAAATTCAAGTTTGTAGTTCTTTCGGAATTATAGATTTTAATGATTTGTCAGTGAGTGAATGAGCATATTTTAAAATCAAATATCGCGGAAATGACTATATACTTGCAATTTGGAATAACTAATTATGTCTGTTTATCTCCCGTTATACTTAAAATAAGATTTCCAGCATTTGCTGAAATTGAAATTATGAGTGTCAAAATAGCTGCAATGACCTTCAAATATGCGAACATTCGATAGTGCGGCTTGAAATTTGATGTAGAGATCAACTCAATAATTTAACGAAAGTTGGCTAACAAAATAAACAAAGCGTCGGCGGATATAAAGCTGCGGCAAACAGAAGACCCCTGTTTTTAGTTTATACTACGAAGGGTGTGAGATCTCGGAATAAGGGGAATGGAATGGATACTGGATGAAGTTGTAATGGAAGCAGGAAAAGAGAAGGTTCTTGTTGAAACTGTTTCCACCGTTAACACGGTGAAGACGAATCACCAGCGAGCTATTGCCGTCCGAAAATAGTATTCGCTGCAATGACTATATTTTTGAGTCACTTTATTTAGTGTTGTCAGTTTTCGTTTCATTAAATACTTTTATATAGGTTATTACATATTTTTCATTTTTTGATTCGTTCGGTTAATGTAAAAGGTGAAAAGTATATTTTTACTCAAATTATAAAGAAAATGCCAAAAATAATTAACGAAAAATTTTGGTAGGCATAAATCCAAAGCTACAAAAATTGTCCACATGAACTTACGTGTATAAAAAATCAAAGAAAGATATATGTTAATTAAAAGTTGAAATATTTCAAACTTTTTGAGTCACTTTATTTAGTGTTGTCAGGTTTCGTTTCATTAAATACTTTTATATAGGTTATTACATATTTTTAATTTTTTTATTATATATATTTTTAATTTTTTTATATTATTTATATTTTTCATATTGAGTGATTAATATAATATGATATGTGATTAATATCCACAATTTATTTTGTGTATTATTGCAGCATTCGGAGCAATTGAAGACGATGCAAGAAAATAAAGTTGAGAAAATCGACATTTGTCCGACTTTTCCTTTCATTGGAGCTGGAAATCGACTAGGAATGTTTTTGAATTTTTGTGTTATTTTAGTCACTTTATACTTAATGTTTATAATAAGATAGATGCGTTAACCTATTACATTAGATATGGAACAGTGACAACATTAACCCATTCCATTCTATAAGGAACAGTGACAATATTAACCTATTACATTCTATAAGGAACAGTGACACAATACTTTTGAGAAATATGGGATAGGTTAATTATCGATAATTATACCGAGCAAAGTCAGCACTAAATGCATTCTCGTAAACACACAAATATTTCTATGCTGTGTATAGTTTACGCTTTGCATAATTTAAGATGTGGTGGTACTACGCCAAATACGAATGCAACATATTGATTTGTCCATATTCGTATATGTACACGTCTAAGTTTTTAACCATCTGCTTTCATTATAATGCTTAATTGTTTTATCATTAATTGTTTTATGTTTCATATAATCATCACAATATTCATACCAGAACAAAAAGACAAGATAAACTATACACGCAGCTACGAAACAAATGGACGCCGCGTATTAGGGTACGTTCGACTGCCAATGTTTCCATCTACAGAGGATAACCTGCGGCCCCGCCCACAACTTTTACATCATTCGCGTCCCGACCGTTTTAGTGAGAGTTTGTGCTTTAAATACTTTCAATACTCGTAACTATGCATTATTGCGCAGTGAAATTATGTGGCAAAAGCTGCAAAAATTCAAGTTGGCAAAAAATAGCATTACATCTCACTGGTAAATTCATTTTCTTAATGTGGTTAATTAATATTTAGTTTCATAAAATCTAAACATTAATATGGTAAACAAAAATGGCGCCCGTTCATTTCGATCGCTGTCATTTTGCTCTTTCAAGTATTCTGTATTTAAAATGTGTTTTGCTAGTGGTGTATTAGTACTTATCAAAAATGTCGATATCGTACGTAATGTAGTAGAGTTAGATGACTTAGTTTTTAAATTGAATTGGTTGATGTATTGATATGTTTTATTATTTAATTTTAACCAAATATTTTAATTTATTTAGATTTCCGAAGTGCCCAGAAATAAAAAAAATTTATAAATTCTACTGCACGAGATGACAATTGGTTTCCTACAAATCGTAGTGTTATATTTTCTCATCATTTCACTGGAGATTGTTTTAAATTCATAAAAAAACGACGCTTTTTATATGAAAATGACATCCCAACGCTTAATTTACCTAGTGACTGTACGTAATTTATATCGAATTTTTTTCTATTTTGCCCTTAAAATACGAGTAATGAAAAAAATTTATGATTACTAAGACTTTTTTGATGACTTTTTTGTTTTTCAGATGTCTATCCCAGATCAATCTAATTCAATGAATTGGCAAAATATAACGAGTGCAGATTTATAATTAGAAAAAAAAAGATGAGGCATACTAAAAATGTACATGTAGGTTTTGTAATCCTTTTTTATATTATTTACATTCCAATTAAATAAAAGAAAACTGACTACTTTTTAGCAGATTCCAAAAATTATTTTAAAACGTTTAGTGCTTGAAATTTAGTTTAATATTTCTATATTGTCACATCTTGAAGTTAGTCATTATTTTCATTAAAAATAATTTGTTTATGTACTGTTTCATAGAATTTTGCTTAATTAATATCGAAAACATTTCTATTTTGCCCTTAAAATACGACTAATGACAAAGATTTGTGATTACTAAGAATGACATTTTTATTTTTCAGATGTCTATTCCAGGTCAATGTAATTCAACAAATTGGCAAAATATGACGAGTCCAGATTTATTATTAGAAAAAAAGATGGGTCATACTAAAAATTTACTTGTAGGTTATTGTAAGCTTTTTTATTTTATTTACGTTCCAATTAAACAAAAGAAAACTGAATACTTTTTAATAGATTCCAAAAATTATTTTAAAACGTTTAGTGCTTCAAATTTAGTTTAATATTTCTATTTTTATTCATTTTTAAAGGAACTTGCTGAGGATAAAGAACATGTTGAGTACAAAAATTCAACTATCAAACGACCGGATAGCCGCATACTTGTTCCATTTGCAAATTCCAAATCATTTCAAGACGTCTCGCCAACACCATGAAATTACAGCTCCTTACGAAAGTGACGGATTAGTAGAACAATCCGTATTCTAAAAAGTAAACTTCTAACTAAAAATGTAAAAATAAAACGCTTACGTGAGGCAAATTGCGAAGAAAAACGGCCGAAAAGAAAAACGGATCGACTGAAAATGATACTGGAAGAATTAGAAAAGAAAAATATGATATCCCAGGAAAATCCATCGTTATTAAGTAAAATTGGTGTCCAAGCTCGAGAACTTGTAAAGCGGCAACATCTCAACGTTGCAACAGGCAAAGTTGCAACGTTGAGATGTTGCAGTCGCAGCAATTATTCCCCTGAATTAAGAACGTTCGCCCTAACATTGAACTTTTATTCGGCAAAAGCTTATCAATATGTAAGAAAAACCTTTGATACATACAAAACATTACGATTCGTACAAAACATTTTGATATTCGTCCCGATTTGACTAAGGAAGTTTTTGATGCCATTAAGTTGAAATCGGAGCACTCTAGAATTGTATTTTATGGCATAGTGTGCCGTAATGTGTTTGATGAAATTAATATTAAGAACAAAATTGAATATCTTCCACGCACTCAAAGAACTCACGGTTATGTGGACTTTGGAAGTGGATTTGATGCTGATTGCGACGATGAATGTACTGAGTCTTTAGTTTTTCTACTAGTTCCATTTAATGCCATATTCAAAGTGCTCATTGGTTATTTTTGGTAAACAAATTAATAGCGGATCAAAAAGCAATATCAGTTCGTCAGGCAATACAAATGTGTAAAGAAGCAAATTTTATCGTCAAAGCTTTAACTTTTGATGGATGTCCAATGAACATTACCATGATAAAGAAACTTAGTTATAATTTGAATCTTTCAGACATGGAAACAACTTTTACAATAGATAACCAACAAATAGCAGTATTTTCAGACCCAGTACACATGATAAATCTTAAAAGGAATAGTTTTGAATTCTATCAAAATTTGATTGACAATGAGGGTAACACAATAAAGTGGTCTTATATAAAAAATCTGCTTGACATGCAGGAAAAGAAATCATTCCATGTAGCCAATAAACTTCGATTGGGGCATCACAACTTCAAAAATAATATAATGAAAGTAAAACTAGCAACACAACTCTTTAGTAGAAGCGTTTCCACAGCTTTATTGTTTTGTTGTAGAGAACTGAAATTACAGTGTTTTGAAGGAGCCATACCAACTGCTAATATGCTATTGTTACTGAATGATATTTTTGACATTCTAGATTCCAAAACCCACGGTTACGGGTTAAAACTAGCTATGAACATAAACAACTATGCGACAATTTCTCAAAAATTAGATGAAGCTAAAAAAATTTTAAAAACGTTAAAGGTGCAAATGACGTCAATATACAATAAAATATTAAAATTGATCGAGTCTCCGCGATATACTGGCTTATTAGGCATGTGCACATGCATCGAAAGTGCAATTTGTTTTTTAAATTTAATTCAAAACGAAAATATTCCATTAAATTACTTAACTCTTCATAAAATCAGCAAAGATCATTCAGAATTATTGTATTGTAATATTAGGTCGAAATTGGGAGCAAATGATAATCCCACACCACGTCAATTTGAAGCAGCTTATAAAAAATATTAGTTCATACCGAACTCTGCAATACAGGCACTGGAAACTGTATTCCTCTGGAAAATGTATAAATTTTAAATTGTTCCTCTTCCATTGACAAAATTAATATAACATCTAGAGCTGAATTAGAAGAATCAGACTTAGAAAATAGTGATTTTGTTTACGCTTTATAACAAATTAATTTGTCACTATTTTCAGAAAATATCGTAGAATATATTGCTGGATTTGTAGTTAATTCTTTGCTCAAAAAAAATAAGCGCAACGAATGTTGTGAAGCTTTAATTTCCATAGAAGCGAGATAAAATAGCCTCATTTGTTTAAGATATATTAACGTACGACTAGTTTATTTAACAAAAAAGCAAATTCAAAAAAAGAAGTCAGACGTGTATACAAAAAACTAATTCATTTTAGGGGACAATAGTGTAATTGAAGTGAAACTTCTTTAAAATCGTTGTGATTTGAAACTCGATGGAACGAAAATGCGTCACGACAAAGAAACAAGTGAAGCTTCTTTAGAATCTTCGTTGTGATTTGAAACTCTACGAAATGAAAATACGTCACCATAAAGAAAAAAGTGAAGCTTCTTTAGAAGTTCTTAGTGTTGTGATTTGAATTTTAGGTCTGTTCTTTATGCCATGCTTCGTAGTATTGGCCTCTCGTCTACTAAGCATTGTACATATGTGTGCCGCTGTATATTGCCGAGCTAAAGCGAGAGAGCAAGCGTCGGTGTGTATCTATACATGCTCTGCTCTCTCACACTGGCTAATACATGCTCTGGTCCAAGCGTTCTACGTGTATATATTAGTATGTGTGTTAATACGTGTGTATGCACCTGCGTATTACAAAGCTTTAGTTAAAAGCCAGCGCGGTGTATTATTTATGTGTATTTTTATTTGTATGAATATTTTTTTTATTTGAGAGTAGTTTAATATAATGCGCTTACATTATTATATTTTTAAATAATAATCTCGCATTGTTCCTGATTCGTCGAATTAATATTCATCATATAATATCAATGTAATTATATATACACATGAATTTTAAAATTTGAAGTTTTCCCTTCTATCGTGTGGTCATAAGCACACACCAGAATTAATTTGTTTTTGTAATCACTAATACTTCACTTTTTACACGAGGTTCTTATTTAAAAAAAAAATCCGCAATAAATTTTGTTAAACCTTTTAATACAGTAATTTTCTTAGTTCTGTGTATATTATTGTATACAGAACTAAGAAAAATACTACTTTCTAATGAGAGACATAAGACTAACGAACCCACATACATTACACAAACAATCAAATATACACACATAAAAACACACTTGTCGCATTGACAACATTAATTCAATAAGTCAATTTTTTATCTCAATAATACTTGTAATTAAATATGTAAACACAATTACTTAATAAATTTGCGCGAATATATTATTGTTTTTTATAATACGACAAAGATATCGATAATCGATAATAAAGTTCATTCCCTAAGTCGCTGAAATTGAGAATTGGCCACACAGAAGTCTGTGATTGGCCACTTCAAAGAGGGTGAAAGAAGGCGTGATATATCATGCTCAAAAGTTTGTAACTAATAACAAATACAGCGCTTCACTTACACCACCCCGCACCCCGCAGCATTTTGACACGTTTGTTTTCATTGCAAAATTACTCAATGCTAATGCGGTGTCTTCTTGTTAAGTAGTCTGTGGCTACAAATAAATAAAATGATTTAATAGTAAACTCCTTAAATTAGGCTTTGTATGTATATTGGACGCTGGTATAATAAGTCACATATACTATAAAAATAGTTTGGAAAATAATTATATTTAAAAATGTAAATAATTTTATTTGTATGTGTATATATATATATACGAGTATATGCATACTTTGGGGACATTTACTAATCCATATATCGGATGTATATTTAGGGGTCGTTTTCCTTTCACGTATTAATATTAATAAGTATAAAGAAATTAATTTTCCAAATTATATGTCGGATGTCTGCACTGGGGAAATTTACTAATCTAAATATAGCATGTGTAGTTTGTGACCATTTTACTTTTCACATAAACATTTTACATAATTTACAGTTTTTAAAATATTTCAATAATTAATATTTCCACGGAATTAATATTAGCAATGAGGAGTTTAGTTAGGTATGGGTGGAATAAATTTTATCTAAGCTGGAACAGAAATGGTATGGTTAGATTACCATAGTTGGCACGAGTTAATCTTTTCTTTTGTTAGGCATAATTTTATTTATAAAAAATATTTTAAATTCACGTGGGACTTTTGACACATGGGATGACACTTCTAATTATTGTTTTATTTGGTATGTTTCTAATATAAACTTAAATAAAAATAATTTTTTTGCCTTATGAACCTACGAAATTAATATTCTTTAATATTTTGTTTAATAAAATTTGTGAAAGAAATAAATATAACCTTTTTTATTGATTTGTTGTTATCATTACAGAGATTTTATTTACAATTTTGGAAAAACAAAATTTTCAAAAACTACGTTCGTCGCAACGCTCTAAATAGAATCTCTGAACATAATTAATACGAATTGTTCGTGTATGATGTTATTTGTAATACATTATAATTATTATTTTTATTAAATATATATTATACATACTACTCCAATGATTAATTTTTAATATTTTCCCCCTATTGATGTTTTAAATAAATGAATGTATCGATTGTGAAAAAATATTTCAAAGAAAGTACGGGTATAAACTAAATTTGATAAAAACTTCGTTTTTTTTAAAGTTTGATAAAAACTTGGTTTTCATTTGGTTAAATTAGTCTTTTACAAAATTAAATTTTATTTTTCGAAAATTACAATAGGAAATGATTGTAATGAATTTTCCACATATTAGCGTGTTTTTTGTAATAATATTATAAAAAAACACGCTAATATACCCATCATTCTACCCTACCAAATCTACAGCGACAAAATTATTGTTTATTCGCAATTAACAAACTCGAATGAACATCTACCGGTACAAGCACAGCCATGGCAAACATTCGGCGTGAACTTTGGATGTTTTTGCTAGAGATGTAACGACTTGACATCGCAAACCGATTCAAACCGAGTTGAGACTAAACTAGGTGTACAAGGAGTTGGCCTGGCTGGTTCGATCGCTTGCCGCGCCGGGTTAGTGATCGATCGCTCACATATTCGAATCAAACCGAACGTACTTGGCCCCGCATATAATTTAATAGCTCGTCTTGATATATATATATATTATTGTGGTGTTGCCCTATGAGTACATTCCTTATTCGTAGGTTTTAATCAATTATTTTCGTTAGTTTGTTCAAGTTGTGTTTTCTTTTTCTTAGAAAACTTTTTTTAAGTCTATTAATTATTACATTTATGTATTTTAAATTACAATGCCGGGCCCAAGAAAGAAATCTATAGTTTGAGAGATTTCTGAAAAGCCAGCGGAGAGAAAAATTGTGCGCAGAAAACATTCTTTGTGTTATAAATATTCTAGAAATGCAAGCACGATTATGACAGACGTAAGAAATAAACATCCAGATTACCTGGCTGCTTATTTATATGAGCCACGTGATCCAGTTGATTTTTTCAACTTGGCGGAGGTTGATAATTCCGATAGATTTTTTTTTATTTTGATTATTTAACTGCTTTTATTCTTCAGCAACCCGATTAGATAACTTAAAATAAAGAAATTCTTAGATAATCAAAATCGATTACCGACACTATTCAATTAATGTTGTTTGCTAAATCGATTTGATCAACTGAGTTGCCCATCTCTAGTTTTTATGTTCTCGAGCGTCTATTCGCTTACGCGGCGAATTTCATTGAACGTAAAAGACGTTGAAATCGATGCGGCATCGATGTTGTGTTTTGGATGTTGGATGAATTTTATTATTTGAATATTTTTAAAAGAAAAGATTATAAATAATGGACTTAAATAATTTTTTTCCAACAAATTATTAATTTTAATTTCAATAAATTGACGCACCAGTATATTAATTTTTATAACATTTATACTTCAGAAAACTTCTTAATTTGTGAAATAATAAAACTTTTATTGGGTTAAAACATTACTGAGTGTCTTCAGGTTATCCCTAGAAATAAGAATTTTGGCCAGTACATTTATTAGATAGGATTTCTGACTTAACAAAGTATAATATTTGTCGCTTTCCAATTGCAATTTCCAACATCTTTAGAAAAATGTAGGAAAGCAAATCGATAAAAATTTTCCTTTGGATCTGATAATGGATTTGTTTTATATATACCATAATTATAAAAAAAAATATTTTCTTGGAATGAAGTAAACTTCTCATGGCTTCGCCCGGTCAATGTCATTAGTATTAGAATTTAAAACCATAATTGGAATATTATATGTATTTAAAGTGTCGAATTTTTTTAAGCAATTGATTTTTATTAAAATTCATTATCTTTACCAAAGTTGGTACATGATCCGAGTAATTTTTCAAAATCTTTTCTTTTAAGTGATCATAGGAACTGTGTTCAAGGTCTTTCTTATCCCTTTCTTTATCTTTGACTAAAAAGAGACATCTAGGCGAGCGCCCGAGTTGAAACTGGGCAAACATGAACACACTACCAACAATCGTGCTCGGCCGGTCTCTGTGAGTATGTAAACATGTATTAAATAGTGTTGGCTTTTTGCGTCTCGACAAAAAGTTAATTGCATCGATACTAAATTTAAAATTTTCGGATTATTAATAATTATTAATGAAATGTGTTATTTTATTTATAACACATAATCCGAAAATATAGTTATTTTATAATCGGTATGTTTTAGTTAATTTCAAATACCTAATCTAGGCGAGTACAAATATGTTTATGTCGTGTAACTAGGGTTGCCAGATGGCCGAGAAATCCGGGATTGTCCCGGAATTTGTGATATTGTCCCGTGCCCAGGAAGGTAATAAATTTGGCCCGTAAATGTAAAAAATTGTGGTAATTCTTTAAAATTGTCTTTATTGGCATCTTTCGTGAACCTATACATGCCATAGCTGCATTACATTTTGCTAGATTGATCAATGGAAAGACCGGAATCTCAAGATTACGGATCAAATCAAGGCATCAATTTAAATTTAAATGAATTGCGAAGAGTTAGAATTTAACTTCAATTTACATAAGGACTGTTTTTATATCGAATTACTTATAATTATTTAATAAGTCAATAAACTTTATTAAAAAGTTCACTTTGTATTTTGGCAAAAGAAAACGACTTTTTTATTTATTTTTATTAATCTGTATGTTATTTGGGTTCAAGAAAACCTTTTGTTGGGTCAAACAATTTATTTTTCTTACATCACTGGCAGTTATAGATATAGTAGTAGAAATGTCCCGGAAAAAGCGATTTTACACATGGCAATCCTGCGTGCAACTAACTTGCAAGACTCGTAATCAATAAAATGCAATTTTATTGGAAGGCACGTAATTTTAAGACAGTTAAAGTTAATTTCATTGCAATTCACCGCCACCTGGAGGGAATGACATTTGCCACATGACGTTTATCAAATTATTGATAATATTAATGTTCTTTTTCTGTACGGCTTTATAATGTTCAGTGCCAATAACCTTGAATTTAATTTCATTAAATAGGTAATAAATTTGTAAAGGTATAGAACTTTCTCGAAAGAATTCTGTTCTAGTTGCTTCAAATAATAAATTATCATTTGTTTTTACGCGATGTGTTTTAGCAAAAATTTTCCATTCAGTATCCATTTCTGAAACCTTTCACAAGTGCACATGTAAGCGTTCAGTTAAAATATATAGTTCAGTGATTTCAGTTCAAAATTAGCGTTGAAAGTGATTGGATAATAACTGTAGACCCTAGCAGCAGTTCTGCGGAGACCTTAAGGCATTTGTAAAGGCCTGATTACGATCTCATAGGCTTCCATAATAATTGTAGATCATAGCCTGAAGTTCTGTTAATTTCATATAGCTCCAATATAATTATTGAAACCGAGTTGAAAAATGAAAAATAAATTCAATGTCTTCGAGTAGAGTTACATGGTTTCATGCAACAAAATTTCGAACGTTTCCTTTGAGGAAGGTCTGTATGCTGATTTGGAATCATAGACATCAAGATGAATTAAATATTCTAAAATAAATAATGAACCACTGGATTTGATCTTTTATTTAGAAGACTATTCATCTAAGGGGTTTGAATACAAATTAAATTACACCCCTAATTATTCTGTGGACATCGATTATCGACCTTCATTTCGGAACCGCCACGAGGACCAGTTTACGGTCAGAGATTGAGCACCATCTCTTCAAGGAATCATTAGGTGGAGCAGAGGGGGTCTTCGAAATCCGTTTCTTAATAACTTAATTTAATTAATAAATTATTAATTTAAATTATTTATTATTCGCAAATTAATTTGTTAAAATGTTTATTTATAATTTATTCAATTAGATAATATATCGTCAGATTCAAATGCTACTTAAAGATTGACATAATTATTTTTTTTTTTTTGTGGCGTTCTGCAAATTACACGCGATTCGCCACAACAATATATTTTGTCGATAATTAAATGAAACTACGTTACAATATATTTTGTCAACAATTAAATGAACTTACGGTAAAGAACTTAAAGAAAGTGGAAACAATACTACATCACGTAGTTTCATTTAATTGTCAGTAATGAATTCTACAAAATTAATGCCAAATATATTCAATATATTTTGTACTTTTTACGCAATTATGTAATGAAAATGAATATATACAATACAAAAGTGGATATTTGAAATAATTTTATTTAAAACTAAAAACACTGAGTTAGGCTGAGTTAGTTTAGTTAGTTATTGTATAAAACAATTGTTGACTAACAATTGTGCAAATTACGATCCAAAAGTATAAAAACGTAATAAATTTGCATCTGCACCTTGTTGCAAAAATTTGCTAAAATATGTTTTACCGGTGGAAAGAAAAAGATGTTTAAATTTTTCTTTGACTGTGAAGTTAGTTTATTAATGCAGCGACAAAATAAACCTGTCAGTATGAGCAGAACTCGCACTGCCGACAATTTGTACACACTTAGGCAAATGTAAACATTTAAGAGTACATTGGACTTCTATTCAGTCATTAATAGTTATGAATATTACATATATTCCACGAAAATATATTTCATAGTCGTAAAAATATTTGGAATTGAGAACAACTATGAGATTTAGAATCTTTGCTATAACACTCCAATTAAAATTTGGTAAACTCCTAATAACGCTATCTTTTATAATTTTTATTATAGCATTTCAGTGTTAATGGGTTACGAATGTTTTTGTGAATATTTTCAGCAATATCTCGTAAAATTATAAAATTCTGAGAGCGAAATAATTTTGAAATACTTATGATCCTTCTTATAAATTAACGTACTCACGAGACACGTAAATGAAAAAAAATTTAGAAAACTTAATTTGACATCTATATTTTTGCAAGTATTAAAATATATTTAGGTTAATATGCTTTATCACAATACCAAATTTCTGATAAAAACGCTTTCCATAAATAGGCAAACGGAGACCTGAGAAATTTTATAAGAGACCCGTTTTCGGAAATTTTATAAGGGACCCGTTTTATAAGGGGCCCGTTTTTTTGTATATTTTTGCAAGTATTAATTATTAAAATATATTTAGATTAATATGCTTTATCACAATACCAAATTTCTTATAAAAACGCTGGCCATAAATAGGCGAACGGAGACCTGAGAAATTTTATAATAGTCCCGTTTTTGCTTTGTTTTTATATACGGAACCCTAAAAATGTTTTTGGGCAAGTATTTATTATTTTTTATCAGTGATACATTCTCAAATTTAGCCATGAAAAAAAATTTTGCTCATAATATAAATGTACTACAAACAACATCTCTTGTAATAAAATGTTTAATTTTCTTCGTGATATTTTCATGGAGTGTAAAAGTTTAAGTATATATGAAAATCCTTGATCGAAAAGAATGTTAAAAATAATAATGATGAAACGAAATATTTCATTTTTAATACATACCTATTGTGAAAATGTTAAGTTTACCAACTACACTTGTTGACGGTGAAACATGCCGACGATAGCGAACAATCATTATGTAGCTATAAATTCGTTAGGGTTGCCATTATAAACAAAAAAATGCTACTAGATGTAAAGTTTGTCAAAATAATTTCCGATAATTATTTTCGGAAAATGAAAAACGGATCTGTTAAGTTTTTATCAACAGTTAACTTATACTTGTACTTAACTGATGATATTTTATTAGAATAATGTAACAAAATATAAGTTAACTATGAGTATAAGTTACAAACAGGTCGCTTGTAAACTAATTTTCAAATAAGTCTTATTAAATTTGTACCTGTGTTAACTTAGCAAAAAATCCCGTGCGCTATGTAACAGAATCGCTACTGTAAGGATACAATATTACGAACATACTCTGATCCGAAGAAAGTACATTCACAGGGCAACGATGGAGGATGTGCCACGGTCCGCATCAGGCAAATGTAAGGAGTTTGCAAGACATTAAATAGCGTTACATGTTATATCTCCATAAAATTTACTATCTGCTCCAATATATTCAAAGAGTACATAGACGGAAGGAAGCCTGTGTCACTAAGCATTGTAGATACGATTTCTTTTCTACAGCAAGCGAGCTACTCACTGGACCAAACGACCAGAGTTGCCAGACGCCGCGCCGACTATACACAAATACACGCGTATTAAGTATCTAAAACTAGGCAAAAAGTACAACATTAGGATATACCAACATACACGCGTATTAAGGATCCAAAACTGGACAAAAAGTACAACATTAGTTGGACCTAACATGTATGTTATATATTTATTAATATTTCTAGTATTAGAGAGTAGTATTTACAGTAAAAGTACACGCATGTATAATGTAAATTACTATTTTTTACAATTTTTTATACATGTCTGCAGTAAAAATTGCGTCATTTCACAAGGACGTGCAAAAATTTACAATAAAATGAATTTTGTAAAACGATTCGATATTCAAAGAGTATATTAGTAACATATCTTACCGAATGAATCAAATTAAATAGAAGTACACCAGTGTTTCCGTAAAAAAATTTTTACTAACTATTAACCAAGAAAAAAAAATGTTATTTCATGTTTAGAAATTTCAATAGAAAATTGAAAAGAATTTTGTATTAAATTAGTCCACAGTGACTCATGACTATGCAACTAAAATATGTCTATAATATTAGTCTTAGTTATATTTTGAATTATGTGACGTCCCTTGATTCTGGTAAATTTATGTTAATATTAACAGTGGCGGCATGCACTGTTAATATTAAATTTATGTTGATATTAACAGTGGCGGCATGCATCCTTGTTTCTGGTAAATTTATGTTAATATTAACAGTGGCGGCATGCATGGCGAATTTCTGATAAATTTATGTTAATATTAACAGTGGCGGCATGCATGGCGAATTTCTGATAAATTTATGTTAATATTAACAGTGGCGGCATGCACTGTTAATATTAAATTTATGTTAATATTAAGAGTGGCGGCATGCATCCTTGTTTCTGGTAAATTTATGTTAATATTAACAGTGGCGGCATGCATGGCGAATTTCTGATAAATTTATGTTAATATTAACAGTGGCGGCATGCATGGCGAATTTCTGATAAATTTATGTTAATATTAACAGTGGCGGCATGCACTGTTAATATTAAATTTATGTTAATATTAAGAGTGGCGGCATGCATCCTTGTTTCTGATAAATTTATGTTAATATTAACAGTGGCGGCATGCACTGTTAATATTAAATTTATGTTAATATTAAGAGTGGCGGCATGCATCCTTGTTTCTGGTAAATTTATGTTAATATTAACAGTGGCGGCATGCATGGCGAATTTCTGATAAATTTATGTTAATATTAACAGTGGCGGCATGCATGGCGAATTTCTGATAAATTTATGTTAATATTAACAGTGGCGGCATGCACTGTTAATATTAAATTTATGTTAATATTAAGAGTGGCGGCATGCATCCTTGTTTCTGGTAAATTTATGTTAATATTAACAGTGGCGGCATGCATGGCGAATTTCTGATAAATTTATGTTAATATTAACAGTGGCGGCATGCATGGCGAATTTCTGATAAATTTATGTTAATATTAACAGTGGCGGCATGCACTGTTAATATTAAATTTATGTTAATATTAAGAGTGGCGGCATGCATCCTTGTTTCTGGTAAATTTATGTTAATATTAACAGTGGCGGCATGCATGGCGAATTTCTGATAAATTTATGTTAATATTAACAGTGGCGGCATGCACTGTTAATATTAAATTTATGTTAATATTAAGAGTGGCGGCATGCATCCTTGTTTCTGGTAAATTTATGTTAATATTAACAGTGGCGGCATGCATGGCGAATTTCTGATAAATTTATGTTAATATTAACAGTGGCGGCATGCACTGTTAATATTAAATTTATGTTAATATTAAGAGTGGCGGCATGCATCCTTATTTCTGGTAAATTTATGTTAATATTAACAGTGGCGGCATGCATGGCGAATTTCTGATAAATTTATGTTAATATTAACAGTGGCGGCATGCACTGTTAATATTAAATTTATGTTAATATTAAGAGTGGCGGCATGCATCCTTGTTTCTGGTAAATTTATGTTAATATTAACAGTGGCGGCATGCATGGCGAATTTCTGATAAATTTATGTTAATATTAACAGTGGCGGCATGCACTGTTAATATTAAATTTATGTTAATATTAAGAGTGGCGGCATGCATCCTTGTTTCTGGTAAATTTATGTTAATATTAACAGTGGCGGCATGCACTGTTAATATTAAATTTATGTTAATATTAACAGTGGCGGCATGCATGCAATCTCAAAGGCGTCAAAATATTGACTAAGAATATATTTACACTGTAAAGGGCACCGCACACGGTACTTATAATATATACTATATTTCAAAATGTTAAAGTATAACACGCGCAATAATACAATAGGTATTACACATCACCCGTAATTATATCAGTTGCCATGGCTGCCTACATACATTTGCTATTAAATTTAAATAATTAGTATTCCAATTTTTAATGGAACGATATTAAACACAGTTTCCTGGAATAGATGTCGGACAAAGAAAGACGCTATTCGTTGGCTATCGAGGAATAAATGTTCGTTGAAATAATACGTAAAACCATACCGTTTTTCTAATTGAGTGCGAAAAGAATATTACACATAACTCTTTTTAACACACCCAATACTTGCCAGGAGCGCGTTACTTACTCGGGCAGCTAGATGTCTTTGCAGCTGTACGCGGGTTATTCCCCTGAGCAGGGTTTCATAATGTGCGCAAGTATCGTGTGCACGAAAAAGATGACAAATAATTATGCATATTATTTTCAATTTTCTGAAAAAGTCATTTTTTTAATTTTATTTTAACTACGATCAAGTATTATTCAGTCAACGAATAACGTCTTTCTTTGTCCGACACTTATTCCCGGACACCGTGTATATCAATCTAGTTTATTGTAATTCGATATACTGGCAGCTTATAGAATATAAATTCGATATGCATAATAACGCAATTATTAAGAACGTAAATCAGAACTATTTAGACTGATAATCACAAAAAATAAGGAACAAACCATGAGTTTAAGTTATAATATGCAATATGTTTAATATTGGCCAGGCTGCAAAATTTGATCGTATATGTTGAACTAAACAATTCAACTAAATAGTTGAGATAAATAGAACTAAATACCTGAAAAGACACCTTATTGTAACAACGTTCTTTTATTTAGGTCAAAATTTAACTTTTAGATGTGAAAACATATATTTTATGAATTTTGAGGAATAAATATTATTGGAGTTCAAATTGTGCTTGCATGGCAAAGAATTTCGCAATGATAAACCAAACGTCTTGTATCTGTAATCACAAAACATATGTTAATATGTCAAGATATGCCTCACATTACATTATATTATTTTTTTAAAATATCTATTTCACCGTGTTTAACGAATCGAAGCATTACGTGGTTACGATATATTAAAACATATGTACAGGTAACTTGAATAAATATTTTTATATTATAGCGCTCGTTTTTAAACGCCTTAATTTGAAACACAAAAGATTGCCGCCTAGCGGCACGGCGTCTATCAAAAATTTCAAGTGGAAACCTCACACCTGTACAGTGCGCGGCATTTTTTTCTTAAATAAATAAAATTTGCGTTAGAAAATAAACAAGCATTAATTTTTTGAAGTTATACTTCTTTAGGCGCGTTATGTAAAAATGATGAGAGTGAAATTTTAAGATTCGTCACATAAAAGTTACAGTATGAAGTTGCAGCGGTTGCAGTCTCGAAACAAAAGCTACCAACAAAATAGAAATTGAACCTCTATTAGTCGCGCAAGTTGGCACCATCGTCGCCTCTGTTCACTGTTTTCATATTCATAGTATTTATTTTCCACGTTTCTAGTGTTTCTAGTGATTCACACACGTGTTTTAGTTTCATATAAGTGCGATTTATATATGTGCTGATAAATTATATTCAGTAGTGATTTAAATTCAATATTTTGATTAATATATTTACTATTCGTAAATATTAGTGAACAAAATTGTGTAGACTTTTTCAAGTGTATAGACTTTTTCAAGTGCTCCAATATAATTGAGGTTATCTATCCGTATTTATTAATTAATGATATAAATAAAAATATTATTATTTAACATAATTAATTCTAAATATTATTAAATTATTAATGTTAAATATTTATTATTGGTTATTCAATATTTTAAAAGTAAATAAATAAATTTAATAATAAATTTAAGTTTATTCATTTTTTAATGATGCCAAAAAAGTATAACTTCTCACGCGCGTACATAAGTACACGCACCCTTTTTTTTATTAAAAAATGATTACTGACTTTAATTCTTATTTTGTTTATACACCTGTATTATAAGTAGTAGTTGTAATAAAAGTTTCCGAATAGTTTTTCCGTGTATATTATTTTTCGTTCCCGGTATAAAAATATTATTAACAAGTTAAAAAAACCAAAAAAATCGTAATCGACTAATACAAGACCCACAATTAGTCATGACTAGAAACAGAAAAATTGATATAAAAGTTATTCTTAATAAATATAAATGTATTTATAATAAAATTAATAAATGTATTTATCACTCAGAAAAACAGCAAAAATAGTTGTTATGCACAGCAACACAATTAGCAAATTCATCGAAAATTATTTCTGCGCTATAAAAATGGAAGAATAAATTGAAAACCCTTCTTATTTTCATATCTTTGTATACAATCTATCAAGGCAAATTGTAAATGAAATTACTTTAAAAAAGTATTTTTCAGAGAAATGACATAAAGCGTGATGGGTGTTTTATACTATTTGAAAAGTAATGCCGATTTTTCTTACAAATTCTAATTGTTAATTATTGCGCTGATTGTTAATTATTAATAGAAATATCCTGTTATTATCAATAGAAATATTAATGTGCCACTATGATCAGATACGGAAATAGCGCACATAATTACAGATTATTACTGCGACATAAAAATGGAATTGTTGAAAAATTAGTTTAGTAATCAGTTCTTTACTGAGTGTTCCTGATAAACTTGATACCAGAGGGCGTGAAACTAATTTCTTTAATTTCAAATTATATGTTATATCTTTTTAACTCAATTTTCAGTCATCAAATTTATTCTTTATTAAAATGTCACTTGCATAATCAAGTAAAATTAAACGAAACTTCTTTCATGAAAATCCACCGATTAGTTTAAGTTTTGCGAAAAGCGAATGAACTTTCATGCGCCAACAGGTACAATCTAAATCTTTCTGTTTGTTTCACTAATGTCGATTAACAATCATATTTGATAATACCTGCAACTAGAGTAGAAGTTAAAATCAACTTGTATATCTGCGTCATTATTAATAATTTCCATGTACCCTACTTAAAAAAAAATTATTAAATAGTCAAATTCGCGTTTGTACATATGTTACAGTTATAGCGGTGCACTGTACAGCCAGCGCGATTTGTTTGCAACTCTTTGATTAACGCCGCATAATAATAGTTTTATTATTTTTTATCTATTTTTATGCAAAAACCGTTAAAATTTGTTATTATTCCCGACTTGTATCCGCTTATATTATTAAAGCCAGCAAGCATTGTGACAAGCGGTCTCATTTGCCTAATATAACTTTGTTAATAAAGAATGTGATTGCGTGAAGAAATTTAAAGTATACCTCAAACTGTTGTATAAGAATTGATATAATCTTTGATTAGCATTAACGATTAAATTTTTGAACTCAAAAGTCTATATTTAAGAAATTGAACAGATTTATTAACATTAATACTATGGAGTGTTAATCGGCGAATTATCATTAAACCGACACTGTCTGAATTTCTTCAATAAGTACAATAAAGCGTTTTTGAATACAGTGAGAAACAATATTTTTTACTATATATATATATATATATATATATATATATATATATATATATATATACATATATATACACATATATATACATACACATATGTATATGTATATATATATATATATATATATATATATATATATATATAACGATTTTACTAAAAGTGTATTAATGATCTCTCTTTCTTCTGAAAAATTCATAAGAAGTAGGGAGCATTCTACGATATTTAAAAATATTAAAGGAGGAATTTCGGCGGGGAGAGAACTACCTTAATATTTTACCTTACTTCTTGCAATTCTTTCTTTCTTCTTTCTTCAATAATAACTCCACAAGCATTATTGTACGAAGATATAAATTGACTTGAAGAGCTTATGATAATAAACGTAGAATAAATAAATATGGAAACATTTCTTCTTAATAATAATTGATGAATCACTTTGTTACCAATTACGAGTTCCTTTCTTTTCGAATTGCCCAAAGTATGCTACTATATTATTTGCCGGAAGCATTCTCATTAATTTTTTTACCAACGTTTGTCAAATGAATTATTAATAAATGCATTGTTATTAAATTATACTGTTATAACTAACAGCTTTTTATTTTATTTTCACATTTTAATGAAATGCAATAAAATACTTTCCACTGTTAGTTCACTTTTTTGTTGACGAAAGTTAGAAAACTTTTGGGTGTATACTATCGTTAATGGTTGTTTAGTGTGTATTTATATAAACACTCAATTTATATATATATATATATATGTAGAAATGTTTCACTGAAGAAGACCAAACAAGAGATATGGTCGACCCTTTATCAATAAATACGTCTACCGGTATGCCCTGTATGACTGCAACTACGATATTGGTTTCACGAGTACCTTTTTTAACAGCAGAAATTAATTTTTTTTGTTTCGAGTCAGATTTCCGTGTAGTAGAAAAACTATTCATGTTAGAATTTGTTTATGTCTTTTATGACAATTAGCAAGTTCAAAGCTCCGTTTCCTACCAAAATCGGTACGTTTCACTTTCGAAATATCACGTCGATTACGAGACATAAATTGAGATGTGTCGGTAATAAAAGTATTAGGACTGGGTTTAACATAAATTGATAAAAATTCAACTAAATCACACGGCATCAAATTTGCGTTATTTACAGTTGCTCGGATTGAAGATTCGGTAATTCCCCGAATAACTAATGCGGAAATTAATTCGTCACTCAAACCAGTCACGATTCGAAGTCGCAATAATGAACGGCGTGCATAATCAACATATATTGGTTAGTGATCAGAGGTGGTATTCATCACGTCAAATAAAATGTTAAAAACATCAATCTCTTTGGGATACAACGGTTTAAACTCTTTTTTAAAATTACTCCAACTACCATCATTTGTGATCCACTTATTGAGCCATGTTCGAGCATCATCCTTCAAACAATTACCGATCCGAGAAAGACACTCATTATCACTCGAATTATTAGTTGCTTTGGCACGATCTACCTCTTTCCACCACGTTTCGATGTCGTTAAGTTAGAAATATAATACGGTTGTTTAGATTGTACTGCTTTGTTAATCGAACGTATCGCGTTAACTAATATATCTGTTTGCAACTAATATACTGCGCTACCCGAGAACGGAACGCAAGATGGCCTACCTGCCATGGACATGGTTGTCCCGTCGCGATCAGTCAACTCGCTATTGAGGGGTACAAATCTAGAGGCACTTTGCCATCCCAAATGTGTGGGCTCTATTGCTAATGCTAACCTACACCAAACTGTGGTGACGACGTGAAAACAGATTGATTTTCCAACATTTTTAAATGACTCATAATGTACTGCACGTGTTGTTTAAGATCGCTGCTGGGCGATAAAAGCCAACTCTTATTACCATGACGGCTTTTGTTATTACGTCTATTTCTGCTTCGAGATTTCCTGTCAGACATAATTAAATAAATTCAAAATATAAACAATAGGCTAATATTCAATACAAAAGAACAAAGTATCGTTATCAACAATAATGGATACGGCGTAATGTCACCTGACTCTGTCGCATAAACACTATCCGAACTCGGCACTCATAATGTAAACACGCAGCGCGGTACTTCACTCACTTCAAATTTCGACCACCGTGAACGAACAACTGTAATGCTATAAGCACAATGCACTGATTCACTTGTATGTATTCCAATCACGTATTTTAGAACTTTCACACAAATTTAAGTCAGTACGATCTAATCAATCGTATTATATTTCTAACATCGATCCTAGTCTGCACGACATCAAACGTGGTGGAAAGAGGTAGATCGTGCCAAAGCAACTAATAATTCGAGTGATAATGAGTGTCTTTCTCGGATCGGTAATTGTTTGAAAGGTGGTGTTCGAACGTGGCTGATGAGTGGATTAAAAATGAATGATGTCACAAGGACATTTTTGTGATTTTGAAATGAACTCACTTTGGGCTAGTTGAATTACCTGAGCAGAAAAAAACCCTTTGTAGAATTATATCGTCGATTTACAGACATATAAAATTCTACGTAGGTTAACCAGCCTAAAATAAGGAATTTGTTCACAATTAAATGAAACTACGTGATGTAGTATTATTTCTACTATCTTTAATTTCTTTACCACGACCTAGGTTTCGTTGTATTACAACATCTTCAGGTGCGATATTAGCAAAGATTCTCTAATATCTCTAATATCTTTGCTAATATCCCACCTGAAGATGTTGTAATACAACGAAACCTAGGTCGCGGTAAAGAAATTAAAGACAGTAGAAATAATACTACATCACGTAGTTTCATTTAATTGTGAATAATGAATTTCTACAAACTTAACGCCAAATTTATTCAATAAGGAATTTGTTTCCAAATCACAGACGAGCACAATTTTATTTATAAGTATGGATTACATATTAATCGCATCGTTCTGTATGTTTTTTTCCTATAGTCGGATAGATTTATATATTTTTTTACATTTTTAGCTTAAAGCTATGCGAAATCCGAAATAATTACGAAATCGAAAGATAAATATTTCCGTGCCGTGAGCCGTTAACGCTGCGGAAAAATGTTATTTTTTTAGAATCATTCGCCAACTAGTGAGTTTACGTTTGATTTTTGTTTTTCAATTAGGTCATTTCCTGTTTGTCATAGCACCAACCGTTCACGAGTTATGTGGCATTAAAGGTTTTTACCAAGATGGCGAATTTAATTTAACCTCGCAGATCACGCCTAATTACTGAGGACATGTTGCTTAACAATTTTGACAAAAGGTAATTACTTCGTGTAAGTATGCATTACAAACCTACCCTTTTGATAAGTTTTACCAGAGTACTGGTTTATGCTCTCAATATATCCTTCCTAATTATTTATCTCCAGATTACGATCACTTATGAAAAATAATCTGACTTTTCATAAAACATTTAAAAAAATCTTATTTGTCTGATTGACGATTTAAATAAATCTTTAAGGGCCTTCTTTTTTTAATTTTCACTATATAAACTCGCCATTTCTATTTTTCTAATACTTGGTCCAACACTGTATGGACTTATATTGGTTTTCTTTTGTAAGCGAGCCTCTGCGATATTGAGCGTTTCAGCTTTAGCTAAGTGTGAGAAGAGCTTTAGTTCTACCTTAATTAATATTTACCGATATAATTATCGATTAATAACAAATAAGGAAAGCAAAGAAAATATCCCGCTTGCTCCTAAGTGATCTTTATTCAAAAGTATATATATATATATATATATATATATATATATATATATATATATATATCATGTGAAATTTAAATAAGGTAAATAATTTAATTTTTTTTCATTTCTCTTCATATATAGATATATATACTTTAAAACTTGCGGCTAAGTTCTGATATTCACTTTAAACTAAACGATTTAAAGCTTAATATTTCAAAAACGGGTCTTTAAAAGGAAAAGTGGTGAACGAAAATTCAAATTCATTTTCGAAGTCCTCTCACTGGTCTGACAATAAAAACACGCTGGGGTAAATTTTTTTAGTCATATATAAAATGAGTTCTCTGCATGAAGTATACACAACTAAAATTTATTTACACAGGAACTAGAAAATGTGGGGCGACACTGTAGGATGGCAGCATTTTCGCCATTTGTTTCTGAAACCCTAAAGATATATGGTAAAATGAATAATTTTATGTATCTTGAAACAAAATCAGTGTCGTGAACTTTTGTCTTAGATTTGGTATGACCAGGATCGAACTTAGCTACAAACCTAAGTTTAATTACTGACTTTATCAAATACAGTCTGTGATTGAAAATCGCAATGGATAATCAAACTCTCGAACATGTTCGATTTCAGGAATACCTTTAAAACTTTAGTTTTAGTAAGATCAATATTGCGTTTAGCCGATATACCTTTATCATCATTTTTACTAATAAGTTTTCTTATAATATTTCTGTTGCCTTGCAAACATCAAAAAAGTCTTTGATAACAAAACATAACTCATCCATATCTCTTATTGCAATCGACTTGTGAAAATCTAATTTTCTGTTTGAAACTAAATTTGACGCACAAATTTCGCATTTATTTTGTTAGGTAAGGCATGTGATACAAAACCAGAAATATATCCAGTAATTTGATAAACTCGCACAGTAACGTTACAGTTACAGTAGAACAGTTAGGGTTGTTATTATGACCCCATGTCTTCTTATGCACCCAAAAAAAGATTTGAGGTGGTCTTGACTAAGCCTATATGTTGATAAGTATTTGACTTTATTTACACTGCTTCAAAAAAGTTTGAATATTTGTTAAACATTCCAGCAAACCTGTTTTATTAACAGTATCTATCAGAAGTTCTCTTACTAATTTCATAATGATTTTTTTGATGATTTGCTTCTTTTCTTATTTCTATATATTTTTTCAAGGAAAATATATAATCTGAACTAGTTGCAAATGCGCAAAAATCGTGGAGTTTAAAAATAAAAATTAGAGGCTGCTAAAAACCATGTTTTCCATATTTGTTACCATTCATGTTATCAAATAAACCGTTCACAATAGTAAGGGATTTTATAGCAGCACTAACCTTTTTTTAATATATGTCATGTCCTACTAGTATCTCATTACAAAGTAATAAGGTTTTAGCTATACTTCCACTTACAGTTCAGTCGCCAATCGCATTATTGAGATTTGATTTCTGAAGTATTTGTGTCTCGTAGATAGTTTATTAGTAAAAATTTATTGCTCATTATTTTACAGCTTATTGAATGACAATAATAACGACCATTTTATATTGTCATTATCAGCATCATAAACTATTTTTTTGCTTTCAAAAATGTTTCTGACTAGTTTCTTGACTAACAAAGTGGGTAAAATCTCTTTTTAAACTATCTGCATCACTAAAAAGTCATATTCATTATTTTTACACCTGCTTTGTGGCATTCGCTTAAACATATGTTAATTCATGTGGCTTTAATTTCCGCTGTAATACTGCTTTAAAAAAGTATCCAAAGATATTTTCTAATTTTGATTTTGATCAAAGTTTACCTCCGATCAAAGTAAAAGTTTAAAATAAATACAAATTACAAAATTTTCGTATAATTGTTGATTTTACTTTTCAATGATGTGTTTTCTTCCATTCTATTTAAATTACTGAGACGTCGCTTGATTTTCATTTCTAATTTTCCTTCCTCCTGTTTCCTAAATTAAGTCAGTTTGTTTGTCTATACCCTATGTGAACAAACCGTATCGACTTCTCACGTGCTACGTTATTAATTGATGGAAACCTATAATTACTAAAGAAGTCTTAAACAAAATGGTTCTTAGTTTTTACACTGATAATATTATTGTTTCCTTTGTATATTTAATAAAAAAAATATTATTTCAAAACTACAACTGCAATTTCAAATAACGTAATGTCGAATGGCTTCCATATATTTACTTTTATACAATAATAGATTATTTGATTATTTTTTTTATATAACTGTAAATCAATACTTATGATATACTGATTAATGAAAAAAATATATCTTATCAACTTACATAAATACGAACTTAAACATATTGCCATTAAAATTATACAACAGCGACAAAGAGGGGGGAGAGAGACAGAGAGAGGGAGGGAGACGGACGGAGGGGAGTGAGAGAGTGAGGGAGGAGGGGGGGGGGAAGGAGAGGGAGGGGAGGGATGGGGGCTGTTCACGGAGGAATATTTAGATTCTCATGTCTTATTCATTTGTTTCATAGTTAATTATGTTGTAATATTTAAAAATATGTTTTCATAATACTTGTTTCATGAAATACATAAATTTTAAGAGTAGTCTATGTACTATGGCAACTTTAAACAAAAAATTGGGTAAGAATATATGTTTACATAAAACTATTATTACACAAAATAATACATCGATAACAGCCACTAGTGAGCAACAGAGAATATAATTACAATTAAGGGCTGAACTTTAATCTAGAACGTTCCGCATAAAATTATTTTATTTTATAAATTGAAAACGAAATAATAACGAAAAAAAAACTGAAGCCTCATTCGGTCCTTTTGGTAAATTGAAGTTTGTAATGCCGCAATACTGCATAACTTTCTTGAAACCTTTTTTCACTTGAAATTAGTTACACGCAAACACCGTAGAAAAAGTATATATGGGACAGCTTATATACGTTCAATACTAAAAATGTGGTTTTAATTTTATATTGAGCCCATATACACGCGATTCACCAACTGGTGCTTTGAGTATTACCAGCGCCATGGTAGATGGCGCTTTCTTAGGAGAATCATTATTCATAGATGGCGTTGTAATGGAACATTGAATTCATATTAATTCAGTTTAAAAACATGTTATAAAATATATTTAAAAAATATATTCATTTTTATAATTTTGTATTAAAACTTTAAAATAACATTTCATGAAATATAAGAACATCTGAGATTTTACAATAATAATCCCAAAATGAAATAATTTCACAATTATATCTGGATACTCAAGTGACTTCAAAAGTATGCTTTGAGGTTTGAATGACTTTAATGCTCTTCAGGTAGATTATAATCTGGAAGCTTGCAGCACTGGATTATGAAGGGTTTATGGATGACATACACAGCTGAAACTTAAAAAAATACATACATAAGGACAGACAATACAGATGGTATTGAATATTATCTAGTGTATATTTCTTGGGATATCAGTGGGAGAAATTTATTTCCAAATTTGATTAAAGCTTATAATTGAATTTTGTATTTGTACAATTATTACAGTATATATTCTTTTAACAAATGAAAATCTTTAGTTAAGTCATAAAAATTTGTATTGAAAGTGATATAGACGGAGTTTTTAAAATTTCCCCTTGGATTTTACATTGACAAGTACGTTTAGTTTTTTACTTTGATAAATAATTTTATCCCTACATTGAAACTGTGAAGACCCGTATAGATTACAACATTAATTGCGACACAAATGTCTGACACTAATGTCTGGTCGTTCACTCATAAGGCGGTTTCGATACCGCGACACTAAACCAAGTGTCGCAATAAATGTGACAAGCGTAGTCACTTGATATATACACTGAGTACATACATTAAGGTGTCATAGTCTAAACGTAGCTTAAGCTGTTGCTAATTTTATCTCTCGCCACACCGTTTTATACAGATTTATTATTGTAATAATTGTGATTACTGATTTGGCAAAATAAAAGTTAACTTTTGGTAAAATCGGTAGATTATTTCATATGAAATTGAAAAAAAACTTGGCAGAACTTAAATAGAACTTCCATCGAGAATGGGAAAGGAAAAGGAAGTGGATACATTAAGGATTTGGAAAAATATCTAGTGAATCTATGATTTAGTATAAAAACCTAATAAATAAGAATTAGCACATATAAATATATAATTTAGTATGTTGTTCATTTAGTATATTGATAAAATGAGGACAAATGAACTTTACTAGATTTCACTTACGATACTAACCATGCATAGATACGAGTAAAGCAGTGTGGGGCTTTACTTTGGCGCTCCACTAAAGCATTGAAATACATCTACCGAAATTTTATTTAATTCGTATAACGGATCCTGGTTAATCTGACAAAAAATACACTTTAAAGTATTGCAATTAATAGCTTGGAAAAAAAATAGGTAGATAAATAATTAAAAAATATGATATCAAAGTTTACCTCCGATCAAAGTAAAAGTTTAAAATAAATACAGATTACAAAAGTTTCGTATAATTGTTGATTTTTTTTTTCAACTGATGCGTTTTCTTCCATTCTATTTAAATTTCTGGGACGTCGCTTTATTATCATTTTAATATAACATTTAATAAAAATATCGGAAAAATCATCTGTACGACATATTTGGCACTCAGTGGTAACTCGTTGTTAGTATTGAAATAGATTGTCCTTTAAATACCAATAAATATTATTACATTAAAAATTAACTGAAACGCTGCTTCCCACGATTATATAATATAAAATATGTGATGAAAATTGTTCATATACTGTAAAATATGAATAACATTTATAATAAGTACCTTGGCTTCTTGATTGTTCGATACCACAAATTCGATTATAATTTGTGATCAAAAATATTATTATATTTGTAGTCATAAAATAATATGGCAAACAATACTCAAGCCATTTCACATTTTGGATGTAATTCCTCTAGTTTTTTGAGTCGAGTTAAGACCCGTATAGACTACGCCATTAATGTCCGACACTAATGTCTGGCCGTTCATACATAAGTTGGTTACGTTGTCGCTACACTAAATCAAATGTCGCAATAAATGTTGCAAGCGCAGACAGTGGTGTTCACACACAGACACTTGATGTATACACTGAGTGTATACACCAAACTTAGAATAAAGAGTACTCCAGAAGGCGAGAACACGCGCTTAGTGTGTCCAAAAAACTACGCATAAAATGCGTAGTATCAAAACACAGCTCTCAGTGCAGTTAAGACAAAACTCTGAAAGGTTACGTAACAATATAGTTTAAAATGCCGGCTTATGATATTCTCACCTACAAAAATATCACCGGGCCGCAAAAAAAACAAATGGGCATTATTATCATATATAAATACCATTACTTAATTTTATTTTCAATTAGCTATGCAATTTTAAAATATCGAAGTAGATTATTATTAACAGAACCGCGTCATTTTCGTTGGTGTTGTTACCTCTTAAAAAATTGTTTACCCAAATTAAAGCGTCTTAATTGCTGGAAATTGAAAAAATGTCAAATTTAATTTGTTAAAAAATCGAAATTTGGGAAATGTTGCTGGAGAATTTGGTATAATATTTGAAATTTCAGTTGTCATATTCAATTTTAGAATACTTTTCCTATTGCATATATAATCAATGTATGTAAGGTCACGTAGACGCACGAAAGAAACGAATGTTACATTCATTCATTTTCTCCGTCTTTAATTTTCTGAAAATGCGAACCGGTATTGTTTAAAATAAGTAGAATTGTATTACGACATTGACCGCTAATTAATATAAATAATACTTTCTTCCCCTTTTTGAATTGCTCTAGTACGGAACCGATTTTCAAATTTTATAGCGGGCTTTCTAACCTCTGTTTTTACTTTAAAACTCTAAGCTTGTTGTGTCCTTTTTGTATTAACAAAAAAATATTGACCAAAAGTTTGTCAGTAATGTGTACACAGACATTCGTACGGTAATTTTTCGGCATTTGGTTGTGGTCGGAATAAACATTTTAGAAATTTCGTATGGCGTCCGTTAGAATATTTTATATAAGACAAACAATACACAGAATACATTGATGCAAATTTGTATCGTACTACCGAAAGCAGATATATTTATATGGGTCGATTTCCCGGAGTTGCGGGTAAAATTATTTTTCTGGTAACACTGTGTGCGAGGGCAGGGCGCTAGTAGGAGTGCGGTGGAAAAGATTTTTGGTTTCAGGCGGCCGCGAAGAGACTTGTTCGTATGCGCCTTCTGGATTTTCGACATTCGATTATTTTCGACAAAAATTTAAATGCGTCTCCCCACAATCTCTTACGTTCTATTCCTCTATTAAGTCGCGACGGTAAAAAATATCGTGTCCTGTGGTTACCGTGCAAAATTATAAAAACGCTCTTTGGTAAGTCGTAACCAAAAGCACCGTAAGAATATAGACGAAAGTAGTCTAGCGTACTCCCATGTCTGATGACAAGATTCCTTGCTCAGTAGCGCCACGTAATTCTGTTGTATAACATACACAAGGTATGTCTTGCTTATAATATTATGTGTGAATTTTAGAATAAAGAGTAATCCAGAAGGCAAGAATACGCACGCCGGTGTGTCTACAAATACTACGCATAAAATGCGTAGTATCAAAAAGCGACTGTCGGTACAATTTAAGATAAAGCTCTGAATGGCCGTGTGGTTTGCATATGACAACATCGTTTAAAATGCCGGTTTGTGCTATTCCTACCTGCAAAAGAAACAAATGAAGATTACTTTTATACTTAAATATTATTACTTAATTTAATTTTCAAATAACTATGCAATTTTAAAGTATCGAAGAAGATTATTACTGGCAAAAGCGCGCCATTCGCATTCTTTGACGTTGCCACCTATTAAAAAAAAATTACCCAAATTAAAACGTCTTAAACGTTTAATACCGAAAACGGTAAAATTTAATTTTTTTTAAAATTGGTATTTGGGAGAGGTTATTGGAGAATTTGGTAACATTTAAAATTTGCATCGTCATATTCAATTTTAGAATATTTTACCTATTGCGTTTATAAGCATTGTATGTTGGACAACGGAGACGCGCTAAAGAAACAAATGTTAAATTCATTCATTTTCGCCGTCTTCTTTAATTTGTTGAAAATGTGCGCTCATATTGATTAAAATAAGCTGAAAACAAAAAACTACTACAGAAAAAAGGTGGTAAAATATAAAATCAATAGATTATTTGCAAAAGTATTTAAAAATAATTTTGTAGATTAATGTGTACACATATACGTACACATGCGCGCACGTAAGCACGTACGCACACGCACACGCATGCACGCACACACATTTAATGATAATGTATTTTAATACTCATTTTAAATAATAAAATGGTAAAATGTGACGTAAAGTTTTTAAATAATTAAAAACTAAATTTTTCGGTTTTTGATTTTGTGGTCGGAATAAAAATTGCACAAATTTAACAACGCGGTCATAATAATATTTCATATGTATATTCAAATCAATGCACTATATAAATCGATACAAATGTGTATCGTACTGTCGCAAGCAGATATATTTATATGCGTCGATTTCCCGAAGTTGGTAGGTAAATTTTTTTGCTGGTAACATCATGCGTGCAGGGCGGGTCGCTAGTAGTTAAAGCGCGGGAGGGGAAGGTTTTTGACTTTAGCCGACTGCGAAGGAATTTTTGCGTTTGCGCCTTCTGAATTAGGTACTCTATATTCTAATGTGTCAATATGTTGAATTTGATGTACGAGTAATGACTTATATGAAATTTTCTTATAAAACGTTGTCTTGTAAAGTTAGGGCGGCCTAATGTGAAATCAGCCTTTATAAGATATTCTTCGTTACTTCTGATTTATTTCAGCCTTCTCTATCATATCACCAGTACATCTCCTAACTTTGACTTAAATATATTATAAAAGAACAATTCAATCCGTAGATTTGTAATTAGATTGTTTTATATAATCATAATTTTAATATTTGCCTAAATCTTTTCCTTTCTATTCTACCTTGTGAAACGTAATTGCGAGTACAAGCACGCTAGCGTAAGCGAGTGTAGCACACGCAACGGACGGAGAAGTGTAGAAAATAATTTTCGGTTATTCCCCGGCTAATAAAGATTAAAGGTCAAAACGCATTAAAGCTGCTCGACTCTGCGTTAAACGCTGCGGCGTGTAAGCGTGAAATACAATTTGCATTATTCTTTATGACTCAAAACGCATTAGTGCGTCGCTACGCAGCACAAAGCGACCGACAGGTCATATAATCTTAACTAATTAAATATGTATTTACTTATTATAGTTTTAGCATATTTTGTTACTTTAAATGTGGTGCATGTATTGTAAATTATGAAGTAGGTTTGTTATACTGTAAATATTGTCTTAAACAGAATGAAGTATAAGGGATAAATTAAGATGTCCCAAGCCACGAATGATATATTTGAGAACATTAGCAATTTATCGATACAATTATTCAATAAATCTGTAACAAAGTCGAGGGTAATTTTGTAACAAAAACGATGAAATTACAGCCAACTATTGTTGAACAACATCATAAGACATGATGAGGATAGTTAGTAATAATTTCTGCAATCTAATTACTACGTTCATTTCGTGTTAGGTCCCGACGAGAATAGTGAAGAGAGCAGTTTTTTTTATAGTTGTTATCTGTCTTTCCAAATGTTAAATTTCAAATGCTTTCAAGAAATAACTATAATAATTAAGCATATTAATATAATGTAAGTGTCCTTATAAATTAAATTAACTTTGAAAGAGTGTGACTGATATAATGAATGTACAAAAAATATCTATAGAAATACCATCTCTCGTCGTGTACTATGTTGCAGAAATTATTAACCTTAATATGTAGTTACATAAAATGTTTGTTTCGGTATTATGTTGCAAGGACTGGTGCGTGATATAAACTTATATACACGGTGTTCGGGAATAAATGTCGGACAAACAAAGACGCTATTCGTTGCCTATAAAGGTATAAATTGTTGTTGAAATAAAACGTAAAACACGTCCTTTTTCTAGCTGAGTGCAAAAAAAAATTACACATAACTCTTTTTAACACACCTAATATCGCTGATGCACGCCCACAAGCGAGCGGTGCTGATTGACGTGCGCAAGTACCGTGTGTGTGAAAAAAATGACAAATAATTATGAATATTATTTTGAATTTTCGGATAAAAATCATCTTTTAAATTTAATTTTAACGACAATTTATTATTTTTCGGTATATATATAATGAAAGCCGATGAATAGAAACGTAGACGTGCACATATACGATATGAAGTAATCATGATGAATGCGTATCTTGCTGTAGTACCACCGCACCTTAAATTATTTATGTGTTTACAGGAATGCGTTTAGTGTTGGCTCTGCTCAGAATCATTATCGATAACATAAATCTTTCTTCGATAACTTATACATGTAAGTTCAAGTGCAAACATTTTGTAGAGTGTGTGGTTTATGCCTACCTTTTTCGTTCATTATTTTTGGCATTTACTTTGTAATTTGATCAAAAATTCAGTTTTCTCTCTTTATATTAATAGAATTAATATGAATTAGTTTGATTTTTTCATTGTTTTCTTCGTCTTATAAATATTATTAATAGAAAGCATACTTACATTTGGTGACTTCCTTGTCTGAGTCTCTCTTAAGATCCTCATAAGTCGAGAGTCACAAATTCTTTATTTTAGTGCCACATTATCAAACCAGGTTTTGGTGTACTTTATTACGCTTGATAAGTATACACCAAAACCCGGAATTGAAACAAGTCGATATAAACCAGCTTTTACCGGCTTTTTTTGGTATGCTCTGCCTGAATAGTTACGTATAATCGTATATCAGCAAAATTTAAGGAAGATTTTTTGTGAAAAATGTGGTCTGTTAAATTGTTTAAGTAATTCGTGATAAAACTTTAGGATCTAAACGCATTAAAAAAGCACCATTCATTAAGGTCATCATTTTATTTGTTTTTATGCAATAAATAGAAACTTCTTAAGATTTGACATTTATTGCGGATCCACATGTTTTTTTATTTAATTTACATAAGTCGCAGATCCCTGAAATTATTTTGTAGCCAAACTTGTACAACTAAGTAGTACTTAACATATGTGCCAGAAAGAAGGAAGAAATCTGACCATTAAATACTTCTTGGAGAAAATAAATTTAAGAGGTATAACTAAGTCGGTCTGTGCATCCATGTGTTTTAGTTGATCAGTATATATTCCCATCATGTACATATTAATTTGCAAATTTAAATGAAATTTTCTTCGTTTTATATCTATTGAAGTGTTTCATTTAATACTTTGTTTATTTTCATTTAATATTTTGTTTATTAAAAAGAATTATGTGTAATATTTTTTGCACTCAATTAGAAAAAGGCCTCTTTTAGTTTTATTTCAACAATCTATTCCTTTATACGAATTTCAACGAATAGCATCTTTCTTTGCCCGACACTTATGCTCGGATACCGTGTATATACATATACATATATATATATATATATATATATATATATATATATATATATATATATATATATATATATATATAAATATATATATATATATATATATATATATATATATTTAAATGTACTAGAATATATCTTCGTAAAACAATCTACAAATAAAAGTTGAAAAAGAAAACCAATGAAATGCGGGGCAAACTCCCGGATGATTTGCTTGTTTTTATGAAATAATAATTTCACGTTGTATCCACGCTGTCATTTTCTAAATGCACATTTTGAAATAAATTTTACTTAGAAGAATATGGTAAATGATTTTACGAGTATCAAGTTATACACTATGTAAAGTAAAGAAACTTTGGCACTTGAATCCGTAATGGTGCTTCATGGGGAGATTGCAACACTTGTTTTCTTTTAAAATCATAATATTTTTTTGATATTTCAAAATTGTCATAAGTGTATATAAATACATGCAAATGTATCAACCTTTATCTTATATTTCAATAAACGTAATAAATGTGGCAATATGGCATAATTGCCTTTCTTAGCGATCGATGGGGAATTTGAATTTTCTAACTATCCGTTTCATTTGTATAATTTTACAAAAAAAGGTCAGAAAAAAGAAAAGGATAACAAAATTAAATTTCAAACTTTAAAAAATGTTTGCTAATATCCCACCTGAAGATGTTGTAATACAACGAAACCTAGGTTGTGGTAAAGAACTTAAAGAAAGTAGAAATAATACTACATCACGTTTCATTTAATTGTGTGTTCTCTTATTGTTCGATCTATTAAATCGTTTTAAACTTTTGATTAAATCTTATGTAATTACTTAAATATTTTATCCTCGAATCGGAAATATCTAAACTGATAATAAATGCAATTTGCAAGTTTTCCTTCCAAACAAAAAACAACTGTAACAAAAAGAGATGAGGTCCATAAATAAATAAGAGAACATAGTTTGAGTACAGACGTATTTCGTTGAAATGTGTTTCCTATATTTTGTCATGTATTCCATATAGTTTTTTGCCTTTCCATAGAATGAATTCTCCTTTTTTTTAAATCGTCTTTACCATAATGAAAAGAAAAACTGCACTAATTTCTTATACTGAAAAACATAAATTTTGTCACCATTCGACAGTTTTGTCTGAAGAAACATGAAAAAACGTGCATATTCAAGTTCGTTAGTAATATAAAAAGATAGGTTCGTAATTTTAAGCACTTGTTTATTTTGGCTATTAACAGATTTATCGACAATGTTGCGACGTACACCCCTTTTTTTTAAATATTATAAATATGCCCGCGTTCTCTACGCTGAACATTAATTGTGATTCGTTCATTAGAAGTTGCGCACGTTTGTTAGTGCCGTCGCTACGATTGTTAACAATGGTGAGTGTAATTTTTCAATATGTTAATTTGTTTTTATAAAAAATATAATTTAATTTTTGTATCCATTTGTAAGTAAAAATAATTACGTAAAATGACAATCAAAATTTTACGTTCGACAACGGTTCGTCAGTAGTAAAAGCACTTCCTGAAGGGATTTTTAACCAAGTCGCCGCAAGTGGCAATTATACCTTTTAAGTATATTGTTTTTATCTATGTTGTTTCGTAGAAAAAAGTGATGTATTTTGCTATCGATAAAGCGTGCTTTTTCTGAACACAGTTTCTATATCGTAGTTAATTAATCCATTGTTGTAGTTCAGAGAAAGGGTTTTCTTTATTACAAGAATATGTGGCTCCTTTATCCGTTAATGTGTTTACTAAATATCGAAAGTCCACCGATGTTTATTTGTATAATGGACATCATGATTACGTGCGTTAAGTAACAGTTTGGTAGATCGTTAATTACCTCACGAAATACATACAAGTTAGCGCCGATTTTAGTTGCAAGTATTCAAAATATTCACCGTCTCTTGTCATTCATCGATATTTAGCTCGGGTAGTTAGTTTGCAATTATCGTTTTTTAGAAACTATATCTACGTCATCACTAGCGTGGGACATTTTTTCTTTCATTGCTTTTTATTATACTCTCCTAGTTTAACGACAACCAAACGTAGGTTCACGTTAAACTAGAACCGTCTTTCAGAAATTCTCAGTTTAATTTATTGGAGTCGTCATCCACCTTTTAGTTTCCTATACTTTTCTTTCATATGTAACTTTTTCTTTCTGTTCTATATTTTTACGATCAACGTGAGAAAACCTCATCTTTCACAATCACGCTTTCTAAACATAGTATATCCGTTGAATTTTTAATTTAATTTTTAAAAATTAAATTTGAGACGTGTGTATAGCCGGATAAGTATCGGTAATATGATCTAATGGAAAGCCCTGTATGATAATATATTTTTTTAGTGTTTCGTGAGAATATTGCCAAAACTGAACACTAAAGACCGATATAGACTACGACACTAATTGCTATACAAATGTCTGACACTAATGTTTGACCATTCACACATAAGGTGGTTTCGATGTCGCGGTACTAATCCAAGTGTCTCATTAAATGCCAAAAGTGCAGACAGAAGGGTGTTCACACACAAATACTCGATGTATACACTGAATGAACATACCAAAAAAGTGTATTCTTCCGTGTCTGTCCGTCTATCGTAGGCGATTTTCTCTGAAAATATTCCAGGTAAATATTTTAAAATTAGCACAGAGGTAAATCGAATAAAAAGTTCAATTTTGATTTTAGATGTTCATTTCAGGAGGTTATTTATGAAACATAAAAAAAATCAAAATTTAGTTATGTGATTAAAACAAATTCAGGGAAATACTCTTCGGGAAACATTTTTCGGGAAAAACGCTTAAAAATGTTATGTCTTCCCACTGTAACCACTAAAAGGTCGCTCTGAAAACTGTAACAAAATATGAACTTAAAGAATTAAGTATAGATTGAACCAAAATTTTTAGGATTAAAAAATTCTAACGCGATTAATCTTTGTAAATAATTGAATCGTTTCATTTTCTTCCTACTGAATAATTACTTTTAGAGGAAAAAGCTTTTCGATAACAAATATTTCCCACAATGTAAGGAACAACTTTGGTCTTTAGCGCGTTTTTCAATATGGTTAATTTGGTTCGTTGGAAACGCTCTCCACTCGGCTCTGCGCAGACGCGATGTGATACGGGATCGGTGCTGCCGGCGGTGGATAACGCAGCAGAATTGCGTCTTTTAAACGCAAAGCTGGAGTGTATTACTAATTTAATCGGGTCCTGATGGCATGGAACACTAATTGTGCGAGTATAGTTTACACTTGACCGACTTTATACAAGGATTATTTACAGCGACCGCTTAAGTGTTGCTATTTGTGTTCATTATCACTTAATTTTTTTTTTAAGTCAGGCTGTAAAACTCTTCAGAAAAGATATATAAATTCTTAACCATTATTAATTATATTGATAAATTCTGGATTTATAGCATTGTATATACCACCATTATGACTTGAGTTCAAGCAGAGTTAACTTGGTGTTCAGGCTGCCTGAACTTGTTCAAACTTATAAGAATTGACACGTATGATCATCGAATAGTGGGTTTCGTCTAATCATGAAGACATGATTATATTAATATAACAATTGTCATGGCGATTAGCGTTACTCGGATGGTGAGCAATGTGTTTTTCATAGTGTTTAATATTTTATAATGGCGTAACATTTAAGAGGTTAGGCAAGTTTTAAACGTTTAAAAAAGGAATTTTTTTATAAAAAAATTATATAACTTTATTAGCTTTATAGCGTAATGACGAAAAACTCTAAATGTTACGGAGTACATTATTGAAACTCGCGCTCTGCAGTTGTGAATATATTGAAATATTATTCTCTATGAATACAATAGTTGTCTCTGCAATTGAAGATGTTCGTATTTCTATAAGTATAGCGCGACATACATGAATCGCATATGTATATAATTTTTTATTATTACTGATTCTAGATGTTATAATTTTTGATTATATTGATATACACCATTTTTTATGCCTGTGAAAGATTTAGTAGTATTGCCTTCTAGTATTTATGTCTAGCAGTATTGCCTTCTAGTATTTATGTCTAGCAGTATTTACGTTTTTCTCTATTCGTAGCCGATTTCTCAGTAACCATGCGACGTAACAACTTGAATTTGGTATAGTAATATAACTTATTAATCAGCATATTAGGCATTTGACAACTTTTATGAAATATTTTAAAAAAAGGGTAAATAAAAGGTTGAAATTTGTTTAAAATTTTATGTCATGTGGAGTATTATTTGAAAGGGCTTGTTATGAAAAATACAAAAATCTTTTTATTCGTAGTTTATAATTAACAATTTTTAAGATATAATTTAAAAATATGTTCAAAAATATGCGGACATAGAGGGACCTCCACCCATGTTTCCAAAACTATTGAGCAATAATTCGTGAACAGGGTTGGTTCAATCTGATTAAAAGATTACAAGAAAACTATATGGATTATTACTCTATATACGCCTGTTTATAAATCTGTAGAAGATATAGCAGACAATATAAAAAGGTTGCTGAAAATCAATATCGGTAAACAATTTAACAGAAGTATCCGTAAACAATAAACAATTTAACAGAAGCACCTTAAATATTTATAAGTGCCTAAATGTTTATGGACTTCTTTTAGTGCGAGTTCTACTCAGGGTTGCCATATGTAAAATCACTTTTCCGGGACATTTCTACTACTGTATCTATTACTACCAGTGATTTAAGAAAAAAAATTAGTTTGACCCAACAAAAGGTTTTTTGAACCCAAAAAACAACGTTTTCTTTTGCCAAAATATAAAGTGAACTTTTTAATAAAGTTTATTGACTTGTTAAATAATTATAAGTAGTTTCATATAAAAACAGTCGTTATGTTAATCACATTTATTCAAATTACTAAAAAATAAAAATGGCAAAAGAAATTTGTCCTGCAATAATTAATCTTATCTAATTTCAACTCGAAGCTTAACTTTCGTGGTTTGATAATGACAATAACATTTGGTTTATTATCTTCATGTTTTGGTTTAGTTATTTTAATAAATTTAAGTTGAATTCTAACTCTTCGTAATTTATTTGAATTTAAATTTATGCCTTGATTTGATCCGTAATCTTGCGATTCCGGTCTTTCCATTGATCAATCTAGCAAAATGTAATGCAGCTATGGCATGTATAGGTTCACGAAAGATGCCAATAAAGACAAGTTTAAAGAATTACCATAATTTTTTACATTTCCGGGACAAATTTATTACATTCCTGGACACGAGACAATATCACAAATTCCGGGACAATTACGGAAATCTCGGACATCTGGCAACCCTAGTTCTACTTACTCCTGCTTGACAAGTTGTATTTCATAAGATAAAACGATTTGCATACATATCTAAAAAAATACTATCCGCTATTACGGAATGAATAAAAAGGCATTTGATAATATAATACGAATTCTGACTTCAAAATTTACTAAAAGAATATGAGTTGGAGAACGAACGATTGGAATACGGTAGTTGACTCATTCTAAATTTTGATATTTTTCGTACAATATTGTGAAATACAAGTTAATTTAAAACCAGTCTTGAAAAAAATTCAAAAATTAATTGAAAAATAAGCCAGTTGTAGGCTTCTCAATTTGAAGATACGGATAGAGTTGGGTATATCCCTGTCTCTTTTCCTCCCGTAGAATATAATGTGCAATATTAAAAATGACCTCACAACACAGTATTGCCGTCCTCTCCTAAAGGTTAAATTTAAACTTTTATAACTCGGTCAATTAAGGTTATTAAAAAAAAATTTCACTCTTCAGCAGCTTGTACCTTGAAATTATGATTAAAGAAATAAAAAAAAAATTAGTCAAATACCCAATTCGGAATATTCCAATACTTATATCGGTAATTGACGCTCGAGTCTCGTCGTTGGAGATTCGCTGAACGTCAACATCGTTGTTCCGCGTTCAGACGACAGAGAGCAGCAATGGACTCTTTTATAAATCTGCACGGTAACGGCACGGCACGATATTTTTACCGCCACGATTTTATAGTGGAGTAAAATGTAAGGAGACGCTTTTAAATTTCCGTCGACGATAACGTCAAGCCGTTCACGTCGACCGTAAATATGCCGTTGCCGTGGCACACTTCGGCCCCCTGTCAAGTCGTCGCGGTAATGTTGAGACTGTAGTTGTTGCAACTTTACTTATAAGAATATTAAATATATGTGAGTGCGCGCGCTTCTTTCGTTTTGCTTTTCTCCCACCCACCATTTATACGCAACGTAATAGCAGATGCGCTCGCGTTTTTTGTTTTAAGATTTTCGTTTGGCCAACGTATTATTAAAATACGACATAGTTACATTGATTGAACTAATATAATCACGACCGTGTCTATGGAATAAATCCATAGACCCATTTAAAGACAGAATATTGATACAAAAACCATGAAACGAAATATTTCATTTTTTGGAACAAAAATACGATGACCTTACGATTGAAGAAACAAAAGAAGTTGGTAAGCAACTTTTTATTTGAAAATTTTATTTAATAGAGATACAGGTATTTTCAAATTGTTTGTAGAGTTGTCAGGGCAGAAGTCCAACATTAGAAACGAAATAATTTGCAAAGCATGTTCGGACACCATGCGTAGATTTAAGTGTTGACTTCGTTTTACTCTTCGCACGGTAAGCTGATCAAACCATGTTTACTGTGTCCTAATATGAAGTCTTTCCCTGAATAACCATCTTTTTCTCTGACTACATTTTGTAGTATAACACAGGCTTTCACTAGGTCCATGCTGAACATTTTCAATACATTAAGTGATCAGTCAGATTTTTCAATACATTAAGTGAATCAGATCAGAGTGTAATATCCGCCACTTATTGGCTAAAATTTCAAATGCACATTCTATGTAATTGCGTACTCGACAAAGTATGTAATTAAAGACGCGTTGTGTAACACTAAGATTATGCCCACCATAAGGTTTTAAAACTTCTTCATGTCGTGGAAAAGCAGCATCTGCGACCAATACGAATGGGGCTTTTACATTTTCTGATGGAAGATTTTCCATGTTCGGTATTTCAAGATCGAGATTATTTAATAATTTCCAAAAAGTTGTTTCTTGAAAAGTAGTAGAATCACAATCCCTTCCAATAAGCCCTGATGTCAACATGTATGAATTTGTATTCGAAATCGCATATAGCCATAAATACAATTTTGTAATATCCTTTGTAATTATAATGCAATTCACCCCTATGTGGGAAATTCTTGTCTCGAATGTGTTTACCGTCAATTGCTCCAAGGCAAAAAGGGAACTGAGCATTTTTTCTGAAACTGTTTGAAATAATTTTCCACTTCTCTTTAATAGGTTTCGGAAGGTGTCTTATTTTTTAGTAAACACCATATCTTTTTACAAACAAACGTTTTTTACAAATAAAACGTTACTTAGAGTTGCTATACCAATTCTGTAGTAATAGTACATGACTGTAAATGTAGTACCAGTTGCAAAATACATTGTTTTACCGAATTGTTTCTCAAACTTATTATTTTCATTGTCACAGTGAAATGGGTTAACATAAGAGACGCCTACTTCATATACCCAAAATCGGGATAGGGGACTAAAACGACCTCAAATCGTCCACAATTTTTATTCATATAATAAAGGAAAACACCGCTGATTCATTCAGCAACTCTGATACTATTGGTAGGTTTAATGAGCAAGATACTTCAAATACAGACATTAATTCACCAGATTTATCAATAAATGACGAATTAAATTATGGTACAATAAATAAGTCACCGTAACAAAAAAAAATCTAAAAAAGTTACGATGGCTGCAAGAAAATTAGATAATATTGAAATACAGATACTCCAGGTATATGAAAACCAAAAAAAAACAGCCTGAGATACCACAAATATCATTCCAGAATGACGATGACAAATTCTTTCAATCCTTTATACCCTATTTGGAAGATATGACGGAAAATGAAAAAAAATTATTTGCAAATGGATAAATTAAGTTCTATAAAGAGTTATATACAAGGGATGTTTCCAAATGACTTCATTTGGAGCAGACATTGTCGAAGAACGCGGCTTCAATCTGACATTCAAGGTATTTTCTGCTAGAGAATAAAAGTTTATTTTCTTGACTTTATAGATCCAAGGCCAAATTCACAATCGAATTGGATTATTGCAACCGCTTGAAGATGCACAGTATAAATTCATCTAAATTTGCTTCATGGGCAGCATGGAGGAACAATGATCGGTGTCAAAAGATCGAATCGGCAATAAAAAGAGAAGTTCTTCAAGATATGCAGCAACTACTTCATGAATATAATTAATTGGTTCGGTTGTTCATAACTGCGTTGGATCGCATGCCAAGTGATTACTACAAAGTCGTGATTTTAATGTTATTTTAATTTAATTAAAATAGTTTTCATTTTGATTTGTACATTTATTGAACTTAATTCGTTTTTAATATTCATTTTAACTTTATAAAAAACTGAATTTAATTCAGCTAATAAGTTAAAACATTTATTGACTCTGAGGCGGTACGAAGTTCGCCGGGTCAGCTAGTGCATGTATAAAATTATTCCACGCGTTGTCATTACAAAACTGTACTTTGAGCAGGACAATGTCTCAGATCTTACGAGTAAGTTTGAAGTATATGATACTAATCGTGCAACGAGGATTAAAGCAACTTTTTTTTAAACTCGATGAGAATTAAATACTTTTTATAAAGATAATACTCATCAATATGTACATTTTACTCGGGCTCTTTGACATGATACAAAACTAGCAATGACGACAGACTAACAATTAAATTTTCAGGTATTTTGATGTCCAAATAATTCTTAAATATTCTTATTTATAAAAAAAACGTGACGAAATATCGATTATTTGTTGAAAGTAAAATAATAAAAAAATTAATGGCTGTAACAAGATTTTTGTCAAACATATAAAAATATCATATTTTAAAATAAACGCATTTATAAGAAAATATATTCATGGTATATTACATATTTTGCTTAACGTATATTGAGTTCCTTGTTATGGCCACGTTTGATTCGATAACTAGTAGCGTATATCGATAGACTGACTTGTATTGCAAATGGGAGTTAAAATCTGAGAAATACCAATTGTTTTTGTTATTAGTTCTTTACAATTTGTTTTTAAGTGTGAATATTACTTTCTTACATTCTTAATAACTTAAAGAAGCAATATAATTTGCGCCTTATTTTCACCTACACAATACCACCTCACCACTTCTGGACAAGAACGTATCTGGCGCTAGTGAAATTCGCCGTAAACAGCTTTTTGTCTTAATTTTTTTTCGGTTTATAACTATTAAACGAATTGTTAGAAACTATAGCGCATCATACTCGGGCTTTGAAGATCTTAGATAAGACTTAGTTTTTCTTAATTTCGATGCTGTGACTAACGAAATCGAGAGCATTGCGAACCCAGAAACTCCACGTGAGTTCAAATCAAGTTGCCTATTCATTTATTAAAATAACTTTAATTCATAATTTTTAATATATGTGATACAACAATTTTATTATAATACACGAATTGAAGTAATTTCGCTCAGTTCATTTTGTTTGTGTCAAATGAACTTCGTAATTGGAGATCTGATTCGTTAAAATTAAAACTAATAAATTTATTTTTTATAAAAATATTTATAACCTCGTAAAAACTAATATTGCTGAATGATTTTCGTAAAAATTCTTAATTTATACTTTTTTTTTTATAAAAATGATTGTATTCGTTAATTTTTTGAATCTTCATCAATTAATGATTCTTCCAATATAGTAAAAATGTTTTTGGTGTAGAAAGAACCTAATAAATGCTGGAATTTTTAGTTTTACGAAATAGGCTTGTTCGTATTCTAAAATTATTTATATTGCTAAACATTTCATGACACTTTTTTAACTAATAAAAATACAATACTGTCTAAAGCTTTAAGTAGAAAAGATTGGATTCATGAACATTATACCCTGCGGCGATTGGAACACTAGGCGGTAAGTTACTTATCAGACTTCAGTCGCATCGACAGCAGATAAAATTAATTTAATTTTTTATTTAAATATGCATTAATTATGGATTATGTTCGTATTCTAAAATTATTTATATTGCTAAACATTTCATAACACTTTAATGACGAATAAAAATACAATACTGTCTAAAGCTGTAAGTAGAAAAGATTGTATTCGTGAACATTGCCCTGTGGTGATTGGAACATTAGGCGGTAAGTTACTTATCAGACTTCAGTCGCATCGTCAGCAGATAAAATTAATTTAATTTTTTAATTAAATATGCATTAATTATGGATTATGTTCGTATTCTAAAATTATTTATATTGCTAAACAGTTCATAACACTTTAATAACGAATAAAAATACAATACTGTCTAAAGCTTTAAGTAGAAAAGAATGTATTCGTAAACATTGCCGAGCAGTGGTTGGAACATTCGGATATACATTGCTTATCAGGCTTCAGTCGCGTCGACAGCAGATAAAATTAATTTTTTTAAGGAAATAATCAAGGGAGGAATTGACCATTAGACATGATTATTACTACACTGTAGGGAAAATATTTTTGTGTTATTGTTCTTAAGGCTTGTCGATAGTACGGTGTGAAAGATACAGCAAAATGTTAGCCCATCTCTCTTTATTAGATTCCATAATTTTTTGAACTTACCGTGATCACGAGTCATATGATGTGTCTAGTGACAATGAAGAATTACAACAATTAATTCTTGACAATGATCTATTTTTTGTAGGGTAATAATATAAATCATCATAATTGCCTTTGTTGTTTTTAAAGATAAAGTGTATATTTTGCTGTTTTCTTGGCGATATTTATTTAATTACATTGTATTAAATATAGATGTTACGATAGGATTTGTAATCCGCAACAGTGTATATGCGATATTTCATTCAATTAAAATTGTGTTAATCTATTTTAATAATCAAAACAGTTTTATTAATCTTCAGTAATAGTTACTTACATAACACGCGCAATTTAACCGATAAAAAATAAATATTTTAATTAGCGTTAATTTGGACTCAAATATGTCGGTTACGACTGAGTACACCATTTCCAACCATCACCGACTTACCTCAGGACACCTCCAGGGGCCCGTACCGACCTGGCGCGTACTACATAAGTGTACAGGCAAGTTCCCTAATAGTGTCTCGTATTTGCAAAGGGTTGCTTCCACAGACTATCGCACTTACTCGATTAGTCATTTAGTACCTACAGGCTACATATCGTTAAGAAGGTATTTTGTTAATCTACTCAAAAATCGGTTCACTTCCAACCAATTGGTGGTGAATAAAGATACGTTGTTGTAACGATTGACGTGATTCTGTTCGGAAATTTAGTGCATGCTCTTTACCAAATGTCTATGGCTCTACGCACCCCCTGTAGTCGAATAAAAAGTGATTTCATGTCCTGAGTCTCATCCCTTAACGCAAATCGATGTAAACTCGCACGGAAAGCGCAATACACCGTCAGGAATTTTGAAGTTAATGATAACTACTGACCTAGATCTTATTTAATCCTTCAGATATATCGGGGGGAAAACAAACTCGTGGTATTACCCTTAGAGTCGGGAGAGGTCCACCTGGACTGCCAATGAGCAAAAATGATTCCAAAACGAAACTGAAAGCGGAACGTATCCACGTCAAAACTCTTGCTCCTGTGCCAATACGGTATTGACTCCATGTTCCATTTTCAGATTTACTGTATAAATAGTGATCCAGGGTATATAATACATCCCTAAGCTAACTGTGCATAACTATAGATTTTTATAAAGTCTATAGAGACAGATTTTGTTCGTCATGTTACGTCTTATTTATTTTGCAATGTTTTTTATATGAAACGGTGAAAAATATTGAGGTTGCTCTCCATAATAAACTGCCCACTGCTCTTAAGTGAAAATTAGTCTAGTTGACTAATTTTCTATGTTATACGTTAGTAAGTAAAGTAACAAACGTACAATAGCTTTTCGAATATAATATTTAGCAAAGTTAGGAGTTTCCTAATATTATAATTATTTTTGTTACTGTCTAAAAAATTTATTTGTCCGCAGGAACAGAATATACTAAGCAAAGGAATTGTCAGCCAAACACAGAAGTGGATTGTTAGTAACATCGAACTGGGTGCGATCAGTCCATTAATGTCTTTTAATTTACACAATGCTTTCAAAATATTGCTTAGAGTGAAAATTGTACCCGTAATTTTTAATACTATGCTAGAATTTTGTATCGAGACAAAGAATAATGACTGCGTTTCATTCGATAATACAACGATAAACATACATGTCAACAACATGTGGTCACATCCTGAGAGCCTCTTGTCTAATATGGATTGGAGAAAAATACATCAAACAAAGACGTTCAATGGTATCGCCACAATATTCATTAAGATAGCTTCGTCGCAAACCAATGTTTCAGATATTATGTCGGAAAATAATTTTGCAAACCTTTGGGAATACTCAGAAGCAGATATCATCATTGAAACTTCAAATGGAAAAAAGAAAAGAGTGCACAAAAATGTATTGTTGGCAAGCAGCGATGTTTTCAGAGCTATGTGGCAAAACGAGACGTTGGAAAGCAAAAATAATCATTTGACAATAATTGAACTAGACGAAGAGTCGTTAGATGTATTTGTAAATTATCTATATCGCGGGACTATTGAACAAATAAATTTTAAATCTTGCTTGGAGATGTTGAATATTGCAGATAAATACAATATAAGTGATTTACTGCACAAAAGTGAAAACTTTATACTTCAGAAATTAGCAAATAACAACGTCATTGAAACATTTTTGATTGCAGACTTACATAGTTTGCAAGGGTTGAAGTTTCAATCGATTCGATATATTATTGAAAATATAACAAAAATTATCTTTACTGAAGCTTGGTGCAAAGCAAAAAATGCATCTATGTTCAAACACGTTTATGAAGGTTTAATTAAAACGGAAAGCAAACAGGTAATAAATTTTATATCATTAATCTTATCCTTAAAGTTTCTTATTAATGTTATTCCTTTAACTGTGAACTATGGGCAAAAGATTGTCTTATAGTTATATATTCGCAACCATGTAAAGTTATCTAATTTCACCATATTAAAATTTAAATGTGAATAAATTCAAACGCAGAATTACGGTGTTATAAAATAATCGAAACACCAAGATCAATCCTTTATTAAGTATATTTGTTTTTTGCATCTTTTTAACTTTAATTTTCCTTTACAAAATAATTTCTTAATGGATTGATTCGATACGCTAACTGAAGCAATCTTTTGTATAATTAAATCTCAAATTATTCTACATAACGATAGAAAAATAATTTTGACAATCTGATATCAGTTTATCTAATATTTAATTGTGCATTAAATTAATATCAATATATTTTCTATGTTATAAAATAATTTGAAATAACATTTTCAGGTTATCCTCGGAAAAATTGAAGAATGCAATGCGACGGCTAAGCATTTTCTCACTATTTGTTTAACAATAGACCTAGAATCGAATAGAAGAGGCATTCATTACGTGAATATTTTTCCAGAAAATATCTGTAGTCATTTTCGTTTAAAATTTTCGGAGGAAACTTTAAGCTTATACATATGCGAATATTATCATGATAAAAGTTATCGTTTCAATAAAGTCGCTATTAAAAATATCAAATTTAATGATACGTTAATATCAACCTCGGAGCAAAATTTATCACTGGAATTAAATAAATGGTTTTGCTTAGGAAAAACAAAGTATAGCGACCACATTACAATTTCAATGGATATATCGTACAATCTCGGATGTAATCGTAATAAAAGCATTTTTAAAGGTTTAATAACTGCTTTTAGTTCAACTGACATAATTTTAGAATCATCAGATGGGACTTGTCGCCATGTTCATAGTGTAGTTCTTATTGCTAGAAACCTAAGTAAGATGGTCGATGAATGTGATTCAAAAGGTCACTTAAAGCTATGTAATGTTAATGTATTGGCATTAGATGCTTTCATCGAGTTTATCTACGCAGATGATATAGAAGCGTTTGACTTTAATTCATGCAAAGTATTATTGACTATTTCTCATTTTTATAATTTTCCAGAATTAAAACGTCGATGCGAAATGGAATTATCGAAAGTTCTTAACTTGGATAATGCTATAGAGCTGTTATCTCTGGCGCTTGTAAATAAATCGTTCAATTTGGGGTATTTTGTATTGGATTACATATATATAAATAAATTAAAAATTATAGAAGAAGAGTCCTGGCGTAACTGTAATAATTGTGACGTATTAAGGGAAGTAATTAAATATTACGTTGATACCGAGGGTATAAATAGATTACGTATAAAGAATAAGACCATATTGGTTAATAAGATTCCAATCGAGGAAAAAAAAATGGAACTCAAGGGAAAAATAGATAAAGAGGATTATTATAAATATATTTATTGATTGGTAGGATGACCGTCGATATGCATGTGTTCCTTATTTTTAATTTTTCCAATTTTTAACAGCAATAACTTTTCATGACATATACATATATTAGTCTACTTAACGATTCCGGAGATTAGGTCCAACTAACGTCTGCACATGCGCAAAACGCAGTAAATTCCTTAAGCGATACAAGATGACCTCCAAGTAAATTCAAGACTGCAACGCGCAATACAATAAAGTATTATAACCATCCCTATATCTTGTAACGGACAATCGTGAATGGGGCGAAGAGTCAAGAAAATATCGCTGGAACGAGGTTAGAGGTTTGTCTTTTGTCATTATTTTTGACCGACGTAATACGAAAGCAATTATTGACAAATGATAGATTCTATATTATTATTTTAGGAAATTGAATTTGGCGTTTCTGCTAATTTTTTGACAAGAGTTTCCTATCATTTCAATAAAAATTTAAGGTGTTGGAAACATTTTCACGTTTTTCTCTTATTTAGATCACATCACATACGTTTATTTTATTACAAAATGCCATTAACTATGTCAAAATCGTAAACTGTTTTAAATATTGCCATTAGTAAAACATATAGGTTCTATATTGAACATATGGTTCTATGTTGAAACTAGAATATCAGTCTTTCAAAGTTCCATAGTTTCAAGACAAAATTTCAGATATCTTAATTAATATTCTATAAATCCGGGTTACTAGCTTTTGATTAGAACTTTCTTTTATAGGAAAATTGAAAAAATCGTGGTTACACTATAGCATTTGATTAGAATTTTAATTATTTAATTATTAGATAACTATGGCACTCTATTTTTTGCGAGTTACTAGCTTTTGATTAGAACTTTCATTCATAGGAAAATTGAAAAAAAATCGTGGTTACACTAGCATTTGATTATAAATTTCATTATTTAATTATTAGATTACTATGGCACTCTATTTTTTGCGGGTTACTAGCTTTTGATTAGAACTTTCATTCATAGGAAAATTGAAAAAAAATCGTGGTTACACTAGCATTTGATTATAAATTTCATTATTTAATTATTAGATTACTATGGCACTCTATTTTTTGCGGGTTACTAGCTTTTGATTAGAACTTTCATTCATAGGAAAATTGAAAAAAAATCGTGGTTACACTAGCATTTGATTATAATTTTCAGTATTTAATTATTAGATAACTATGGCACTCTATTTTTTGCTGGTTACTAGCTTTTGATTAGAACTTTCATTCATAGGAAAATTGAAAAAAAATCGTGGTTACACTAGCATTTGATTATAATTTTCAGTATTTAATTATTAGATAACTATGGCACTCTATTTTTTGCTGGTTACTAGCTTTTGATTAGAACTTTCATTCATAGGAAAATTGAAAAAAAATCGTGGTTACACTAGCATTTGATTATAAATTTCATTATTTAATTATTAGATTACTATGGCACTCTATTTTTTGCGGGTTACTAGCTTTTGATTAGAACTTTCATTCATAGGAAAATTGAAAAAAAATCGTGGTTACACTAGCATTTGATTATAATTTTCAGTATTTAATTATTAGATTACTATGGCACTCTATTTTTTGCGGGTTACTAGCTTTTGATTAGAACTTTCATTCATAGGAAAATTGAAAAAATCGTGGTTACACTATAGCATTTGATTAGAATTTTCATTATTTAATTATTAGATAACTACGGCACTCTATTTTTTGCTGGTTACTAGCTTTTGATTAGAACTTTCATTCATAGGAAAATTGAAAAAAAATCGTGGTTACACTAGCATTTGATTATAAATTTCATTATTTAATTATTAGATTACTATGGCACTCTATTTTTTGCGGGTTACTAGCTTTTGATTAGAACTTTCATTCATAGGAAAATTGAAAAAAAATCGTGGTTACACTAGCATTTGATTATAATTTTCAGTATTTAATTATTAGATAACTATGGCACTCTATTTTTTGCGTACACCTACATTCGTTTCATTGATTTTTTTTTTAAAGATATTTCACGACTCCTGTTGGAAAGATTAATTATTTTGTACTGTGTCTTGCATTACTATCCTTTTATTCTACTTAAAATTTTAACACTTTGTTCTTAGTTTTGTTCGTTCAACAGTTTGTTTTTTGTCATTGCAATTCGTGTCATGATTAATTTATCGTTACATCTGATGGGTCTTTTCTTAACAATATAATGACGTTTAAAATCACGTTAAAATATAATGACGTTTAAAATACTACATGGAAATATCTCAAATAGCTACCTAATACTCCAATGAATCGAAGATATATCTTGCAGAAGTAACTTCACATTAGGGATTTCAATATGAGCTTGTAACAGTTCCAAGAACATACTTAGATCACTCAGGATTAACGGGTTTTACATTAACGTTTGCAAAATGTTTGTATTCTCTATTAGAAATAGTTTTTATATTTCTCGTATAAGTGAATTATTTTTTGGATATAATTAATTTTGAATAAATTTGATATGTGTTAATAATATTGTGTTTTTCTAAGTCCACTAGTTTTCTGACCTTTTATGATTTCTTTGGCTGCATAGCGTTTCGTAATGAAAGAAATGGAAATTTAGTTTTCTTTAATAAATAATATATAGTTTACTAATTTTTTGTAAAAAAAGGTATAGATTCTTGCGTGATATATTTTTCTAGGATATCGTGTATTTGAAAAACTTGTATGCTGTGACTATAACTATATCCTTTTCTTCTTTTAAATCGTACTCTTCTTAGCCATAATTGTATAATTTCTTAAATAATCTGGTACTATAAATAAAAGTACTGCTACAATATATTGTAAGGTGAAGGCCATAATAATTTACTAGTAATACTTCTTCCAACAGCTTGTACTATAATTATTTTCAGTAAAGGCGACACCTTAGAATCATGTGATTAAATCACAAACGTTGACAGTAGAATCTTTGGAAGGATGGACTATAAACAATTTAAAACTATTGCCTATGGTACTTTTTTCCTCTATATGTGAAAAGAAAGTATATAAACAAAATATATAGAGATTAATAAAAAAAACTATAACACTATAATAATATTATCATATTGTTTAGGAATTTCAACTTTTAGTTAGCTTTAAATTTATTCTAGTAATATCTTTGATGTGAAAAAAATCTTGGTTTGAATTGAATATTGCAATATTAAAATAAATGCTTAAATTATTAAATGCTAAATATTTTTACTTCAGATTTCTATGTTTACTTTAGAGTGATGCAAAATTTAAGAACTGAAGAAACATTGCAATCATTAATAAATTCAAACTAGAATTGGTTGAATGTCGTTTACATTGTGTGAACCCTAGAGATTTTTATCCATTTTTATATTCATCCCTTTCTATCCCACTTTTAAGACGTGTGTGTACATCAATTTCGACCTAAAATCCATAATTTTACTCTGTAGATTTCTATTTTGGTGTCAAAAAATAATCTATTAGAGTCAGAATAAAAATAAAGTAGTGCATGAAATATTGCATGAAACTAATCCTGACTTATATCTACACATAATGAAACTAAAAACAAGAAACTAATTAAACTACTTTCGAAAATGAAGTAGTTAACTACTAAAGTTAACTAATAAAACGAAAGTGTAGTGCAGTGCAATATCTTTCACAATAGTATATATCGATACGATGGTGCAATGGTGATAATAGTACATATTTTGTTGAAATGAGAAATACAACACTAGGCAGTCTACTCTTACAGCTTTTACAAAATAAGTTAAACTGCTAGCTGAAAAAAGACGTTGGACGTTAACTTCTCGGGCGAACAAATCATAAATAGTTTAACGGATAAATGTTGACATCTATATTAGAATGTGGGCGCCCCTGTGGTCAATGGTAACTAATAAAGATATATTTTTGTAATTATTGGTGAATAAATTATGGTGGCATTTAACCTGAAAATAACTAGTGGAAGAAAATTTTCAAATCAAAAGTAACTGAAATTGGTTGAAACTAACATAGTTATGAATGAATTTGTAAATAAATCAGTACTAATTTCTTGCCTTTGCTTTATTTATGTAATAGCATAGAATAATTGTATTTAATGGTACTCTGTAATGCATAGAAAAGCACTTCAATGATGATCTGCAACTATGTAGTTTATTACGGACGTACTGTATAATGTGAAGAGACTAGTACCTAATACTATCAACTGACAAGACTTTATATTAAGTGATAATGTAATGATTTACAGAGTAGTTTTTTAAGATATTTATGTCAAATGTGTATAGTCACACCAGGAAATTTGGCCATTCCACACTTCAACCATTTTTATAAATTCTCGATGCTTTATATATGAAAAGGTTTAATATAATACAATATCTTTTCGATGACAAATAAATAAAAAAAATCATTAAGAACTCCTACAAATTTAAGAAAATCAATAAAAAAGTTTTAGATGTTCTCAAATAAGATATTTCTAAATAGACATTACTAATGTATATAAATGTTATAGTAAACCTTCTTCATCCGTAGAAGTTAACTTTTACAGATTAAGAAGATTTTCTATTGCTGCATTTTGATGAGTTGATTATAAAGGGATAATAAAATATTGTATAAAGAAAGAAATTATTAATAACGATTAAGAAGAAAAAGATATTAGAAATGAATGATCCAAGAAGAAAGTTTTCGGTAAGGTTAAGAAAAAGAAAAACTAAAAGGATTTTAAGAAGCCCATAAAAACATTTAAAATGTATAAAAGATGTATGGCATTTCAACAATTCGTATCTAGAAATTTTGCCACCAGAAGAAGGGGTTTAGGTTTAACGAAATCCGTAAGAAAAAGAGACTGTACAAATATTTTTACGTTTTAAGTAAATAGATAAATAAAAAAATGATATCACAGAGATTGTAAGGAATTTATGAAATATTAATTTTTATTTTTAATGTTCATCACTAAACAGTAGCCAAGTAAAACACTATTGTTATGTTACTTTTTGTGTTCCTAAAAGTAAACTTAATTCAATTTAGACCATAATAAGACAACAGTTTAACATAATTTTTTTAAATTTCGGTACAATTGTTATCCAAAATTATTACGTGTAAGAGTTAGCAAAATTTTAATACGATTAATAAAAATAATTAAATGATTAATAAAGTGATTAATTCAATAACTAGGAGTGTTTACAATAAAACTGTTAATATTACATATTTAAGGCTAATCTAACATTGAATATATTTGGCGTTAATTTTGTAGAAATGCATTATTCACAATTAAATGAAACTACATGACGTAGTATTATTTCTACTTTCTTTAATTCTTCTTACTGTATGTAGTACTGTTACTGTGATGTAGTATTATTTCTACTTTCTTTAAATCTTGCTAATATCCCACCTGAAGATGTTGTAATACAACGAAACCTAGGTCGTGGTAAAGAAATTAAAGAAAGTAGAAATAATACTACATTACGTAGTTTCATTTAATTATTTTAAAGTTTTAATAAAAATTTATAAATAAGAAAATATTTTTAATATTTGTTAATTAGCTTTTAAATTTAATAAATTTGAATTCCATGTGTCATAATATCATATGTGAATGATAATTCTACCTACACAACGCCATCTACCTTGGCGTTGGTAATAATTGAAGCGCCACCTGGTGAGTCGGCTTCCTTTTGTCTATACAAAATTACGACCACCTTTTTTAGTATGGGTAAGTATGCGTGATGTCTATTCTGTACTCTATATTCTGTGTCCAAGATTGCATTTAGCACGTAAACCTTATTTGATTTAGTAACGGTCAAATTTAGCGACATCTATAACAAATTACGAAATTTTAAAAAAGTGTCAATTTGATCTTGCAGCTTAAGTAATTTTAAGATAGATAGCATTGGTAACGCTATTGAAAAAAATTTTTTAGTAACGGATTGACCTTAACAAATAACATTTAGAATGATAGTTTGATAGAAGCGACCTGTCTAAAGTGAGGCACAAAGACAATTCATGTATGCGTAGCTTCATTTAATTACATTCGCCGACATGCACAAAAATTTAGTTGAAAATGTTGCTGGTGTAGTTGTAATTCCCCAAATGGAGGGAAACTGAAACTGTTTTCCGTAGGTGATTTATGGAACTTGGATTATTCTTTCTTTGAAATAACACAATTATAATGTTGAGTATATATCAATTTAGGTAACTTTTTATTGTCATATTAATTATATTAAAACTCTGAGTACGACTACGCCATTTAAAACTAATGTCCGTGAAAATTAGAATAACTAAATTTAATAGTCATGATTTATTATTATCTAAGCACGAAAATAAAATTTGTGCCATAATGATGGGGATTTGGCAATATAACACTTAAATTCACACAATATGTTTTAGGACAAAATATTCGGGATGTGTTTATTAATACATCTTTCTTTCCACACGGTTAATAAAATATTTTTCAATGACGCATTCTTTGTGTATAAACGGAGAGATTTTTTGTAACAGAGTTTGACTTTTCTTGTTGTTTAACCGTTGAAATAGGGTCTCTTTCGTTAGCTTTGTCGTAGTGAAGCCTTTTTAGGTGAATCAAAAGTAGAAACTAAATCCTCTGAATGTAAAGGCGCTGGAGTGTTGTGATTAGTATTTTTATTCGTATCATCAACTTTAGTACACCAAAAAATGTAATAATTATGAATTAACTAGCACACAATTGGATTTCATGGGTCGGTGTGGGTTCTAGGGTGACTTTAATAGAGTGTCCATTATATTTTGTTTTATTACATGTATTACAATATTTTAAGAATTTTGGGGTGTGTCTTTTAATGTTTTCTATAAAGTATTTTTTTTATTAATTTCATTAATATAGCGCGAGGTTACCAAAATGTCTTTCATGTTTTTCGTGGATTTTGCGAATAATTTTCAATATCTCTTCGTGTTCTATTAATTTTATTCCTGGAGATTTAAACCATATTATTTTTAGTGTTTGTTTGTTAAAGTTTTTTCTATAAATTTCTGATGTTTGTTCAACTAATTGTTGAGAGACTATTATAGCGTATCATTTCCCTCCAATATTTTCAACAATAAGTCTCTTAAAGTCTATTGGTGTTTCTAACTTCACGTGATAATCATACGATTCTCGTGGTTTTTAATCCTTATAACTTCGTAAGGTCCAGTTTCTAAGTATATACGGTTCAACCTGCGTGGCGGGTGTCCATGTATATTAAGAAAACGTAATCTGAATCATCGGCATTACTCTATACGTTAGCCATACCTGAATTGTGTTGTAATTCCATACGCGATAACGTGTCAGCTACACAATTGTTCTTTCGATTTGGTTAGTTTGGAGTTAGGATCTTTTAGTTTAGCTATCCATACTAAGGGTTGGTGATCGGTTTTTAGTATGAAATGTCGACCGTAGATATATGGGTTGAATTGGGATAGCATACAGTATGCGTAATGATTCGCATTCTGTTACATTACATCTCCGTTCGTCTTCGTTTAGAGTACGTAAAGCAAACCCCATGGGCCTATCGCTTTACGATAGGACTATTCCGACAGCTATGTCACTAGTGTTAGAGGTTACTGTGAACGTTTTTTTCAAAATCTGGGTATGCAAGTATCGATGGGTTCGTAATCAATTGTTGGGTACGTTCGAATGCTTAATCGAATCGTGCATAATGCATTGTCTTAATTGCTTTTTTTGTAAGTTCTGTTATGGGTTTAACTATTTTAGATAGATCTGGTATGAATTTACGGTAATCTGATACCAGGCTTAGAAAAGATTTTATTTCTTGTAATTGTTTCGATACTTCGAATCTTTACGATTCCGGAAGTCGATATGGTCGCTGATAAATTGGATCGCAATTTAACAACGTGATGCGATGTTGTACTTTATCGAAACTTGTTTCATATAATGTATCAGCGAATGTGTTATTATGCTGATTTAATATGTCGTTCAATGTTAAAATGTTATCTTTCATATGATACATTGGGATTACGTCATCATTAGATATTAAGAGTACATTTTGTTGTGGGCTTATTATTATATCAGGTTTGGACATAGCATCCGAACCGAGTAAGTAATCGTATTTATTCGAGAAGTCAAACATGTAAAATTCTAATGGTATAGTGTCTGCTTGAAAAACATTGTCAAAGGGCAGTTGGGTTATTTTCCCTTCGTAATCAGCTACTCCTTCGTTAATGCAACGTTTAGCTAACTGGGGTTCTATGAATGATCTAGCGCTTCCAATATCTATTAATATTCGTTTGTTATAGAGTAATGTAGTGTATGTTAGATGCCACTAACTAATTTATTTTAATACTATTTCGGTTCGATCGTTCAATCGAAAATTTTCGTTTTTTTTAGGAGCGATTTCCTCTTTGTTTTGCGGGTTTTTCCTGTCATGCTGTTCGCTATAATCTTCAGTTCGATACATGGGCACTCCATAATAATGTTCGTACATTTCAGAGCAAAATTCCATGAAGTGTTGTTTTTCAGGATCGTTTCTGTATTAAACATTCTTTGGGATGAAGCAGTGCGGATGGTCACGTCCATATTTTGTTGGGCGGATGGTCACGTCCATATATATATATATATATATATATATATATATATATATAGTGTTACTTATTTCGTACATTCCAAGGCAATCGTACTTAAGGAGTAATCTCCAGTCGCATGTCGGAGCTGATTTGCACATTTTTTTTACCATTTTAATGGTAAGTTATCCTGTTATCTAGAATATTAAGAACTCAAATGAATTGGATATTTGACTAAATTTTTTTTTATTTCATTAATCATAATTTCAAGGTACAAGCTGATGAGGAGTGAAAATTTTAAAATGCTTGTGCATAGTTGACTGCATCGAATAATTATGCAACCATTTAGAAGTAAAAAAAGGAATGGGTCCAATAAAGAAAAAAGAGAGTGTGCTTTAGACCACACGACTGAAGTAAAACTTCAAATTCACAAAACATGAACTTTAAAATGAATTTACAATTTTATTCACTTTAAACGTAGAATATTTAATGTATTGAACAAAATAATAATTTATAAAATTGTTCCAGAACGAAATGAAATAAAAAATAATCAAAAAATCACCGTTCGCGTAATGCTAGCAAACTCGCATATATATATATATATATATATATATATATATATATATATATGTACATTTCATGCACTGGCTATGAGAGGAATAGAGAAAGAAAATGTATGCGCGCACTGCTCTCTCTTGCTCCTACAGTGTGATACAGACAATAGGCTTGCACTGTGTCTTAGATATACGAAACATAACTGGCTATGAGAGAAAGAGAGAAAGAAAATGTGTGCTCGCACCTCTCTCTCTTGTCCCTACAGTAATATACGAAACGTAACTCTCTCTCTTTCTGTCTTCACTAACTTATATCTCCCTCTCAACTTCCGTTCACCTCGCCCGATCACACTTTTCGTAACGCTCTAGTCACGCATTCACCAGCTTACTCCCCAAGTCAAGCGTGCGTATAGAAGTTTTACTTCAAAAATAATGAAAAACAAGAAATTAATAATAAGATCATTATAATACTTCAGTGTGTTAATTATTAGTCATAAAGCACTCAAATCCTCTATGTTATCAATGGGCGAAAAACATGATAACTTCTTCATCCTATTTTGGCGAATTGTTAATTTCATTATTTCCGACGAGGGATGATACAATGCGACGTTATCGATTAATCTATTATTACCAAAAATGAATTAAGTGGTAAAAAATACGAGTATATTTAAGTTTTAATTCGATTAAAAAGACCAAACACTAAGGAATAATTTTCTTTTAAATTTACTATACTATTTTCATATATGTATACTATTTAAACTCATACAATAATTTTTAATACACTTTTAAGTAACTGATATCATACGTTGATAAAACTGTAGTAGATACGAAACAGTAAAACTCACGAAACATATATTCCAAAGATTAAAATTTGACCACAACTTGTATACAATAGAGGACAAAGCGAGGAAAAAAGTCTTGTTATACATTTAAAAAACAAGAAAGCCATCCGTGGCTTCATTCGTTTTTCGTTTGTATTTTCAACCATATTTGTAGATCTGTTCTAAAAAAAATATACACACACACACCCACATATATATATATTTATATGTATGTATATATATATATATATATATATATATATATATGTATATATATATATATATATACATATATATATATATATATATATATATATATATATACATATCTAAATTATATAAAATCGTAGTGTTTAAATTTTCATTTGATGATAATATTTTTATTTTCTATCGAATACTATTTCATAAACTTCAATTGATAAAATAACGAAAATTTCCCTTAAATTTGGTAAATCATTTATAATAGATGCGAACGTAAAACGACAAACTAAAACATACAGACAGACATAATTCTGAGAACCATACGGCATTCTGTTCTATAACTTATTTGTATTTCCTTAATTCATTTTTCCCGAGAAATATTTAATATATTTATTTTCCTTCTTTGTTTGATTGTATATATGATTAATACTACTAGTAGATGTTAAATACTACTAGTTAAACGAGGTTGGCTACAAAACCTTATGTTAATTTCATAGAAAAACACGAGGGACTGAAATAAATGTCAAATTTTAAGCAATTTCCACGTAAACTCCAATGATGTAGTTAATAAATTTTGTTTATGTAACTACTTACGTTACGTTATCAAGTATTATAAAGTATACACCACCTACTATTGTACCACTAAAATAAAGAACTAATTCCAATAGGCTTATAAGAATCCTAATAGAGACTCAAATAAGGAAATAATCAAATGTGAATATGCTAGCTGTAAATAAAATGTGTAAGAAAAAGAAAACATGCAAATAAACCAAACAAATTGGTACTGATTTGATTGAAATTAGCAGTGAAAATTGCATTTTTATTCAAAATATGAAGTAAATAATCGAATATTATTAACGATAATTTGGATTGGGTCACTTTAAACTATTCACTTATAAAGAATTCTCCAAATTATATTACGTGTCTAAGAAATAGAATAATGTTTACATTAACTAAAATAAAAAAGTCTAAACCTTTCAAACTTCTTTATTTATTTGATTTAATAATGTCAGTTATATTAATTATTTTTATATAGGTAATCGTTAAATAACAAGCAATGAAGGATTAGTGCATCCTACTTACTCTGCATATTGGAGCATTTGGAGCAATTGAAGACAAAGCAAGAAAACCAATTTGACAAAATCGATATTGGACCAAATTTCAAACCATGAAATATCTTTTTTCTTTATGCAAACAATTAACAAGAATTTTTGAACCTCTATCTTTGGCTTTTATTCGCTTTATGCCCAATGTTTATAATGAGATAGATGCATTTACCTATTATATTGTATAAAGAACAGTAGATTAGATTTTTGAACATATTTTAAATAACATGAAAGTTAGTTATCGATAATTATTTCGAACAATGTCTACAACACTAAGCACAATTCCGTGTACCCATAAACATTTCTGCGCTCTGCACACTTTTATGTTCTGTATAATTTAAGGTGCAGTTGTTCTACAAGAAAATATATATTATGCCGCTTAATGATTTGTTCCATATAAGTATATGTACAGATCTAAAATTTCAATTATCTGCTCTTATTATAATATTAATTCTGAAAAGATTGAAATAAAGTTTATATCTTGAACCAGTCCTTATAATTTAAGCCAACAAACAATTTAATAGAATTAAATGTTAATATAATTTCTGGAACATATACATGATGTGAGTAGGTGCTTTAATAAACAATCTTTGTATATGAACATTTATTCACACTCTTTCAAAGTTAATATAACTTGTAACGATACGTACATTAAGTTAAAACACTTAATAATTATGTGTATTTCTTGAAAGCATTTGCAATTCTAAAGTTTAACTTCTATCAGAGTTATTAACTTTAAAAAACTCCGTCTCAAAATTAACGTAATCAATTGGTCTCTGTATTAGGATAGTCTCATATGGAAGAAATGAAAACTAACTTTACTTTCTCACTATCTTTTATGATGTAGTTCAATCATAGTAGGCCGTAATTTTGTCTTTGTTGTAACAAAATTTCTCTCGACTAAGTATGTTGAAAATTTATTCAGTCAGCATTTTTCAATTTCAAATACCGTCTATGTGAGCCGACATTATGTGTTTATTTCCAATTGTTTGCAATTCCGTGTCTCTCAACAACTTCTGCTTGATTAACACTTTCAGGAACGTAATTTCGGGTTTCAAAACTTTCCACGATCTACTAAATTTTTTTTAATATGTATATTGCTTTAATTATCTACTGCTGGGTAATATTCATATTTATGACGTATGTCTAGCAAGTACAATATTTTAAGGAAGCTCTTAATTTTACGCGCCACATTACTTTGCGCAGTCACGCAGCTTTAATACGGTTTGACCTTTAATTCTAGGGGAATAACCGAAAGTTATTTTCCGTACTGTGGTGGTATTTTCCGTACTTTCCGTGTGTGTGTGAGTACTGTGAGTTTCCGTACTGGCTTCTATTCTGCAAAACGATACGTCAGTGATTTTAAATTTGTTTGAGAACAAACAATGTATCGTTTTTGGAACTTTTGAGGCTGGACAAACAATCATTTCGGTAGCTATGTGTTGATTTAAGACTTCGCTAAAAGGTATTAGAGAAATATCTTTGTAAGTCAAGGTAACACTGAGATTTAATATAATTCTACATAACATAATATTATTTAAAAATAAGTCATCGGAAATGATAATAGTTTTGGTTGAGTGAGGTTTTCTATAAAATTAACGTAATTTTTACAGATACTATGCATCTTAAGCTTTTTCGCTATGGGTTCGTACCAGCAGATTGTTGGGTATTATCCAAAATTTGTTGCAACGGACGGCTATTCGCTGCATCAAGCAGGTTGTGGGTGTACTCAATCACACTGCAATAACGGATAAGTGGATTATGTTTCCACAATCTCAACAAGAAAGAACACATATAAAACAAGAGTATGTACTTAATATGTACTTAATAAGTATATGTAATGTAAGTATATGTACTTAACATATAATTGAGAATTTGACTAATTTTTTTTATTTTATTAATCATAATTTCAAGGTACAAGCTGTTGAAGAGTGAAAACATTTTTTAACAATCTTGAAAATTGACAGAGTTATAAAAGTTTAAATTTAACCTTTAGAGAAGGACGGCAATACTGTGTTGTGAGGTCATTTTTATTATTGCACATTATATTCTACAAGAGGAAAAGAGACAGGGATATCCCCAACTATCCGTATCTTCAAATTTAGAAGTCTACAACTGGCTTATTTTTTAATCAATTTTTGAATTGTTTTCAAGACTGGTTTTTAATTAACTTATATTTCATAATATTGTACGAAAAATATCAAAATTTAGAATGAGTCAACTACCGTATTACTAGAATGCATTCAAAATGTTAAGACATTTTACAGGGTTAACATATAATTTGAATCATCAGTTGGATAGCCCGAACATCACAATTTTTCATTAAGTTTACCTAACAAATGATAAAGCTGTAAAAATATATTAGGCCATAAAGTAAAATAATTCCAAACATTATCAAAAGTGAATATCTTAAATTCCTATTTTTAGGTTTCAAAGGAAATATGGGTTGCCTGGCAAAATAGGGTTCATTGACTGTACCCACATTGCAATAGTGAAATCAATTGATGAGGAGCACCTTTTTTACAATAGAAAAGGATACCACTCGCTAAATGTTCAAATGGTAACTTTAGAAAACCTAATAGAGGAATCGGTAATAAAAGTTAAATCAAAAATTTGTTTGTCAAAATAAATATTTACAGGTTTGTGACAATTTGAAAATTTTGAACCACAATAATAAGTTTGGCAGGGCCACTCATATCTCTTTTATATGCATGGACTTCATCAAAATGGGGAACAAGTTTGGTTATTAAGTCTGTGATTAAATTTTATTCAAATTCATGTCTAATTCTAAAAAAAATCTAACATGTGTGTCCTATCTCATAGTGTACAATTTAATTATTTGATCAATTGTTTATTATGGCAAAAGTACTAGAATTTTTTATGTTTCACATATCAAAAAACTTAACATGCTAATGATATTTCGCAACTCATGCTAATGCTATTAAGTGTTAACTATAGATGACCGAGAGGTTGTGAACAGATTTATTTCTTTAGCGGCCGCTTCAGTATTCATATCATGTAGGAAGCTGTGTGCGGGGTATTATGTTAGACAGCTATAAATTATAAATACTGTTTATTAATTGATTGATACATAAATGGCATAACATTTAATATAATAACCTTGTGATATGAGAGATGTATTTGCTCTATACAATTAATGGAACTAATGCTAATTTGCTAATGCTATTAAGCGTTAACTATAGATGACCGAGGAGTTGTGAACAGATTTATTTCTTTAGCGGCCGCTTCAGTATTCATATCATGTAGGAAGCTGTGTGCGGGGTATTATGTTAGACAGCTATAAATTATAAATACTGTTTATTAATTGATTGATACATAAATGGCATAACATTTAATATAATAACCTTGTGATATGAGAGATGTATTTGCTCTATACAATTAATGGAACTAATGCTAATTTGCTAATGCTATTAAGCGTTAACTATAGATGACCGAGAGGTTGTGAACAGATTTATTTCTTTAGCGGCCGCTTCAGTATTCATATCATGTAGGAAGCTGTGTGCGGGGTATTATGTTAGACAGCTATAAATTATAAATACTGTTTATTAATTGATTGATACATAAATGGCATAACATTTAATATAATAACCTTGTGATATGAGAGATGTATTTGCTCTATACAATTAATGGAACTAATGCTAATTTGCTAATGCTATTAAGCGTTAACTATAGATGACCGAGAGGTTGTGAACAGATTTATTTCTTTAGCGGTCGCTTCAGTATTCATATCATGTAGGAAGCTGTATGTGGGGTATTATTTTAGGCAGCTATAACTGATAAATACTGTTTATTAATTGATTGATACATAAATGGCATAACATTTAATGTAAAAACCTTGTGATATGACAGATGTATTTGCTCTATACAATTAACGGAACTAATGCTAATTTGCTAATGCTATTAAGCGTTAACTATAGATGACCGATAGGTTGTGAACAGATTTATTTCTTTAGCGGCCGCTTCAGTATTCATATCATGTAGGAAGCTGTATGTGGGGTATTATTTTAGGCAGCTATAACTGATAAATACTGTTTATTAATTGATTGATACATAAATGGCATAACATTTAATGTAAAAACCTTGTGATATGACAGATGTATTTGCTCTATACAATTAACGGAACTAATGCTAATTTGCTAATGCTATTAAGCGTTAACTATAGATGACCGATAGGTTGTGAACAGATTTATTTCTTTAGCGGCCGCTTCAGTATTCATATCATGTAGGAAGCTGTATGTGGGGTATTATTTTAGGCAGCTATAACTGATAAATACTGTTTATTAATTGATTGATACATAAATGGCATAACATTTAATGTAAAAACCTTGTGATATGACAGATGTATTTGCTCTATACAATTAACGGAACTAATGCTAATTTGCTAATGCTATTAAGCGTTAACTATAGATGACCGATAGGTTGTGAACATATTTATTTCTTTAGCGGCCGCTTCAGTATTCATATCATGTAGGAAGCTGTATGTGGGGTATTATTTTAGGCAGCTATAACTGATAAATACTGTTTATTAATTGATTGATACATAAATGGCATAACATTTAATGTAAAAACCTTGTGATATGACAGATGTATTTGCTCTATACAATTAACGGAACTAGTGCTAATTTGCTAATGCTATTAAGCGTTAACTATAGATGACCGATAGGTTGTGAACAGATTTATTTCTTTAGCGGCCGCTTCAGTATTCATATCATGTAGGAAGCTGTATGCGGGGTATTATTTTAGGCAGCTATAACTGATAAATACTGTTTATTAATTGATTGATACATAAATGGCATAACATTTAATGTAAAAACCTTGTGATATGACAGATGTATTTGCTCTATACAATTAACGGAACTAATGCTAATTTGCTAATGCTATTAAGCGTTAACTATAGATGACCGATAGGTTGTGAACAGATTTATTTCTTTAGCGGCCGCTTCAGTATTCATATCATGTAGGAAGCTGTATGCGGGGTATTATTTTAGGCAGCTATAACTGATAAATACTGTTTATTAATTGATTGATACATAAATGGCATAACATTTAATGTAAAATATCTTGTGATATTGTTATGGGGAATGTGTTTGCTTCATACAATTAATGTTGTATATGAATCGTGATTACACATGAAAGATTTATAATAAAATATAGTATTTTAGACAATTATTTACAACTTCAATTATTGTTTATATTTGCGTTTTCATTTTTGGATTTTGTTCGTTTTTGTCGTTTAACTGAAAAATTCGACTGTTGCACTTCATGAAGTCACCGACGATGAAATTATTGTATTCAAAAACATAATACCTGAAAAGAGAGATGCGATCCCCGGAATTATGAATGTCACTAAGATTGTATGGCAGAATGTTTCTGTGTCTCCATACTATTGTATCAATTTTCAAAATTGTTGCGAAAAATTAAACTACATTTTCAGTACAAGATAAAGGTAACGCTATACAAGAGCCTACAGAAATGATAAATATAGACATAGAAATGAATCAAAAGTTCCTGAATTCTCTTCATAGCAATAGAGAACGTATTTACGACACCGTATATGGATCAGACACTTCAGATGATGGGAATCTCCAAACAGTTTCAGATCGACTTCATGGAAAAAATGATGATATTGGTGCTGGTACATCCTACGGAAATGACAAGGAGAACTTTCATCCCCACATGATATGCCCAAAGACATTTATGCTTATTAATGTACCAACGGAAAATAGTAATAATTTTTATAGATATGTTGCAGTCGCTGACACTTCATTTGATGAAAACGACGAAATTAAAGTCACCTTCCTTCGTTGTCAGCGCAACTCAGCAAAAATATTTAAAATTGAACAAAATGATGTTTCATATGTCTCCTACGAACAAATTGTTAAAATTTTACCTACAACGAAAATACAGAAAAAAGGTAGTCGTAGTTTCTATTATTTTGATGAAAATATGGACATATCCGAAAAGTAATTGTTAGACTTTCTAGTTCGAACTTTGATATTCAAAATACTTTGTGATACTACTCAAAATACTTTGTTATATGATTTTGTATTTTGTTACCATATTTAGTTTGAATTTGATTAAAGTTTGATTATTTTAGAAACTATAAGTTAAGATTTTGATTTTAAGCATTAGCATTTGTTCCTACCTAATGTTTGTTTATTAAAACTTTTAAGTTTATTATTATTATTTGATTATAAGTTTAAATTTTTATACTCATGTTTCTCATTCCTTACAATTAATAAAGTTGTAAATGTATTTTATTTTCATGCATAAGCATAAACGTTGGTCGAAAATTGGTTATTATGTGCTTTCATAGAACATCATCGTCATTTAGGGAACTTGATTGTCATTTTGGGAATACTCCCATCATTTTGGGAACATCACAAAAACGGGAAATATTCACCCAATAAGTAATTTTAGAGTTAAATCCTGCATATATTTGATAAAATGATATTTGAACTTTCGTATTTATATTATTATTATACAACAAAATGCAAGAATATTTTTATTACTTGAAGTATCGGAGCAGAAATTAAGCCTATTGAAAATAATTGTTTTAATTTAAAAAAAGGTTCAAAATAACAATCAAATTTTTCGATAAAACAATAGATTCATTACAATTTATTGAAAGTCATTCTCAAAATACGTTGGTTAATAATTTATGACAAAAATATTTTAAAGTGTTCCCGAAATGATTTATGACGTGGGCATTATTCGTAATGTTGCAAACCAATTTGTGGTGTTTCTCGCGACTGTGCTCGGATGGAAACTGAGCAGAGACGTAGTTAAGATTCCTACTCACTTCTGACTTATAAGTCCATATTTTTTTTCGAGAAATAATCTAGTTTCTTTGGGATGTCATTTTTACTAAACAATCAGAATTTAGTACAACGAAATGGCAATAGATGGTGGAACGCGTACTTAAAATGGTCAAAACATTATATGCTATTTATAGAGAAATGATGCTATAGTTTCATTACATTATGCACAAATTCGATCGAAAATTTACTCAGGTGAAGCTGAGAAGTTAGCTTGTGTGTAACACTTTTTATTCATATTTTAGTAAAAATTGTGTTTATCACAATGGTAATCTTCCTTAACAGTACCATCTATGAATTTTATTTTGAAATAATGTCTGTAGTCCTTGATGTAGTCAAGTTCCTGCCTATGACGTCTATGAAAAAACTCCTTGGTAGATTGATTATCTTTTTAAAAATAAATTTTAAGATAATTAAACACCATAATTTCAAACATTCAATCAATTATATCTACAAACTCAAACTAAAAGGATAATATTTTAAACTTATTTTAAATGTTAGGAAAATAAATGGTACATAAAATATTTATTAGCGCCATCTATGACATTATATAAGAATTACTGTTAGTGGCTGACTCATTCTAACGCTGTTTAGTTATCATGTAAGCAACATAGGGGGCGCTTGAAAACGACGGAAATAAGAATTTGCTTAGGTTTTTTTGTCAATATTAATGCAATATTTTATCGACAGAAAATAGTAAATATCGTGAAATGCAAAGAGATAATGTTACGCGTGAGTATGAAATTCAATTTTTGAAAAACTAAACATTGTGTTGCTTTTAAAAATGCTTTTCACAACACTTTAGACCGTATTTAATAATTATTAGTAATTTCCTCCGTAATTTAAAAGACAGCATTGTAACCAAAGTTTATTAATTTGTCACCAGCTGACACTGATACCATCCTTGACGGTTTTTTTAAAAGGAAGTCAATCTGTCCCTCATTATTCACACGCCATCTATGATTGAACTGAGTAACTATTACCACTTATTCAACTGGCTATTATGAAGAGATATTTCGACAGATATTTTGTTCAAACTTTCTTCTAGCAAATTGATAAATTCAAAACATTTATTTTTACACATACATATTGCAGACTAGTAAATAGTTTATTCTGGAAAAATGAATTTCTTTCATTAGTAAAAGTGAAGTTGTTTTATGAATAACTAAAAACGATTTTTTTTCTATCCGATAGATGGCTCAATTCGTGCCCTATCCGATATGTACAAAAGCTTCCTTATAATTACATTCATCAAAATGTTATTATATAAAAATCAAATACAGACTCACATATCCAGATCGAAGTTTAAAAATTACGGAATATTTTTAATTTATCCTTTAATGGTTATGTATCCATAAACCCTCATAAAAGGATTAACAAATAATTTGGTATTTAACGTTGTGGCAATGTAAACACCGTAATAAACAATAAACAGGCAAGGTTAGGACGTAACTTACGTCCTTACCTTGCCTGTTTATGGTAACGTCAACCCCTACTAGCTCATTTTTGGATAAATAAAGAAATTTTTATTAAACTCTTTATTTGTAAACTTTTTCCTCCATGCAGAGTGCTTCATCAAATATTAACCAAAGTAAATAATCCGTTTTAATATACACGATAGACTTCAAGTATAAACAAAGTCGTACGAACAAAGTTTAATATTCTAATAGCTTAAAAATATACTTAAATGACACTTATAGCAAAACGGTAAAATTAAGCCAAAATATAATTTTATAAATGTAAAAATATACCACGAAATATATATTGTTTTAATAAGCTTTGCGAGTTTATGAAATAATCTAATAATTGATTAAACTCAAGATAATAATACCTACGTCAAGATAAAAATAATCAGTTGCCCCCTTTTCTATTACGATATTTTTATTTCATTATTGCGTTGAACATTTCTGCACAATACATGTATATATTACCTATCTACAAATGTGTCATTAAAATAATATTAAATTTTATAAAAGATCTTATAACTTTATTACATATTAATTAGTGATCCTGTTCGCTATTCGCCTGGGAAAACTTTTGCTGTATTACACATTTATAAATCCTCAAACTGTTTCCCTCTGAAGTACGTTGGTGTCCGTACCATTTAATAATACATATATCATACATACATATAGAATACTATTTAATTTGCATCTTAGTTAGAATGTTTTGTGGAGTTTCGAAACGGTAATTAAAAAAATAAAACCAAACTGACGATCATTCTGACGATTCATTTAACATCCTAAAAATCAGACCTACAGACTTCAAAACATGACATAAAACTATGTATTAAGATCGAAAGCAGACACAAAACATAACGGAAACTTCACTACTCGGATTATTAAATAAAAAGCCACTTCTTTCCAGTATACAGTTTTCAGTACAAAGTTATATTTAATATAAAAATCCCTATATTGAATATATTTGGCGTTAATTTTGTAGAAATTCATTATTCACAATTAAATGAAACTACGTGCTGTAGTATTATTTCTACTTTCTTTAAGTTTTTTACCACGTGGTAACGGACTTTTTATAGTGGTAAGGAACGTAAAGAAAATAGAAATAATACTACATCACGTAGTTTCATTTAATTGTGAATAAAAATCCCTTTTAATTTTAATTATATTTGACTCGATGCAATTTACTAATTTAGCGTTGACTCTGTACCATGGATTTTGGAACGATTTTAATATATTAAAAAAAAACAGGCTGTATTTGAGGGGATGGAATATTTCAAGGGACGAGCCAATTAGTAGCGGAAAAACTAATCGAGAATTAAAAATAGACTAAGTCATACAGATTTAAACGTAACGTTCTAAACAAACTGAATTGTTGAATATAATTTTTAGTAATGCTAATTGTTTTCCCCGAGAGCAAATGAGGCAGAGGGATATCATTACTCTATCGCTACTATTGAATTTAGAAACTCAGAAGTTGCTAATTTTTTAATAACTTTTGATTATATTTTCATTACCGTTTTAAATTAATTTTTTTGAAGTAAAACGTCTTTACACACGCTTGACTTGAGGAGTAAGCTGGTGAATGCGTGACGAGAGCGTTACGAAAAGTGTGATCGGGCGAGGCGAATGGAAGTTGAGAGGGAGATATAAGTTAGTGAAGACAGAAAGAGAGAGAGTTACGTTTCGTATATCTAAGACAAAGTGCAAGCCTATTGTCAACAATTTAATAAATTATTATCTTGTTCAATACATTAAATATTCTACGTTTGAAGTGAATAAAATTGTAAACTCATTTTAAAGTTCACGTTTTGTGAATTTGAAGTTTTACTTCAGTCGTGTGGTCTAAAGCACACTCGTTTTTTTATATGATATTTGTCGATCATATCATGTTTACTGTCATAATTCAGAAAATAACACATGTCATAGTAATATTATGATAGCCAATGAATTTATAAAGGTACCTATGATACCTTTGTAAATTCATTGACTATCATAATATTATTATATAAATATAGAACATCATAATATGTTGCGAGAAAATATTATATATAATAAGTGATAATGTTAAATAAGTCTGTTATATAAGAATAGAACTTGCACTACGAGAGTTCGGTACACACATGGTTACATGTATAGTTTAAACTTGTAAATATATTGCCTTCACAGGCGTAAGACAGAAACTTTGCTATATATACAGTTTAATTAATTGATGTAAGTTGACAAATATTTTTCCGTTGAATTACTTATTAATTACATAATTTTGATATTTCCAGATATTGGACAAACGCTCTTCAACATTTTGAAGACATTTATCTTGCGAATCAGGTGCCGAAATAGAAAATATTATTAATCGCATTTTAAAAGACCTCCTTAATGCCAATTATCGAAACGATTTAAATGTGTAAATCTAAATTTAGACTAGAACAAAAGAAAACTTTGTAATCGATTAAATCAGGGCTGTCCAAACTACATACCTTCGCGGGCCAATTAAATTTACCACAAAAACTTGAGGGCCGCAGAGAAAAATACTTTTAATTTGAAGTAAAATAAAATACAGGGTAATAATTTCTTTAGACGTTTATTGGTTCTTCGTTAATTTATCTTTAACAATTACATCGATATCAACATCAACATTCGTTGTTGCCAGACGCACTGCATGAAGAAGTGACGTATCTGACAGTGAAGATCTATACTTAGATTTTATAAAGTTCATGGTTGAATACGCGCTTTCACATAAATAAGTGCTGCCCATCATCGATCCCATTTTCAAGCCAAAATTTGTTAATTTGGGGAAACGATCGACAAGGATCTTAAAAAAATCCATTCCAGTTTCCGTTCTACACTTGTAAAAGGGGTCTGTCTGTATGTCACATAATTCCAACTGGTAATCAGTCTTTACGGTTTCGATTTGAATCGTTAATGGATGCGTAAAAAGAGACAAACCGCTCTCTAATTTTTTGAAATCTGCGAAACGCTGCTCAAATTCAAAAATTACCTCGTCGATGTATTTCAAGTGGTCAGAAAAGTTCCATCTTTAAAAATTTCTCATTTCGGTATAATGTTCTTCGCAACTTGGAAAAAAAGAAAAATCATTTTTTTCCAGTGTCGTTTTGAACAATATCACTTTATTTTTGAATCCATTCACATATCCATACAAGTTGGCTATGTTATGTTGTTTTAAATTCAATTTGTTCAAATGTTGTGTCATATCAGTCAAAAATGCGAGATCAGCAAGAAATTCAGGATCTTGCATTTTAATTTCCATATCAGTAGTGTCAGATTTTATTTCATTTTTAAGAAATATGGGAATTTCTTTCCGTAAATCGAAAAAACGCTGCAAGCACTGACCAGCACTCAACCATCGGATTTCTGAGTGTAACAGCAGATCCCCATAGGTTGCGTTAATTTCAGTTAAAAAATTGCGAAATTTACGATGACTCAAAGCTTTGTTTCCGCCTCTAATAAGATTTGTTATTTTAACAACTATTTTCATGACATTCATTTGGCGCAAAGATTTTCCGCATAAGGTTTCTTGGTGTATAATACAATGGATTAATGGGCAATCAATGCCATTTTGTTTTAGATATCCCGTAAATCCAGTAACGTTTCCTGTCATAGCTTTTGCTCCATCGGTCACAATACAAGAACATTTTTAAAACCCACCGTATTCTGTGACAGTTTTGTTAACAGCTTGAAAAATATCGCTGCATTTAGTTGATCCATGTCGCGGCACTAAATTTAACATTTCCTCCGTGATCGAAATATCTTTTGAAATGCAGCGAATAAAAAATATTAATTGACTGATATCTGTTTGGTCGGTACTTTCGTCCAAACATAATGAATAATATTCACAGTTTACAATGTAATCACATATTTTTTTCGTAATAAATTCTCCCATATCATCTATTCGTCGCGCAACTGTTTGGTGAGATAATGTTACAGATTCAAATTTTTCCGCCAATTTCGGCTGCATAAAGCGATAAGCCATGGCCACTGGGCATTTTTTTATAAAAACTCCGTCGCTGAATGGTTTTTTAGCTTTGGCTAATTGCAAACAAACTTCATAAGAAGCAGCCAAACGTTGTTCATTGTCTGTATTTATTTTTGAAAAAAAAAACTTGTCTGCTGCTTTAGTTTCTTCTTATACTCAGCCACAACAATTTTTCTGGCTTCACCGACATGTTTTTTATAGTTTTCTTCATGTATAATGACGTTTAACATTATATTCTTTACTCACAGACATAACTTGCATACAAATCATACACTGAATTTTATTATTGTTATTGCAAATAAAATAGTCGAGTTCCCACTTCTCATTAAATGCACGATGTTCATCACTTATTTTTCGCTTCTTCGTAGACATAATGAAGTTTTTTAAGTATTTTTCTCAAGCCGGCTGGTTAAATACTTGTGAAATTCACAATTACTTGTTAAATAACGTGTGAAATTCAAAGCGGCAGTGATACGAACTTAATAAAAGCACAAGTTTAACTAATGCGGACACAAATAAATACTAACATAAACATCTTACTTACAGACTTGTTTTGTAAACAAAATACTTTCCGTGAATTCCCCCAATAATATAAAGATAACTTCACTTTTAAATGATGTCATGCGAATGGAATGTTACTAGATTAAAAAGAAATGGATTATATATAATATTTTGAGAAAGATTTCTATTATCCAAACTATTTATAGGTATCCAAAACTATTTTCTGATTATTTTACACTGTAGATTTAAATTTTAAAATATGCGTCGCGGGCCGCATAAAAACAAGCCGCGGGCCGTTGTTTGGACAGCCCTGAATTAAATTATTATATTGGGTTGGCATTTAATAAACTACATTTTCCTAGCCATTTCCGAAATGTTATAGAATTTTCTCAAATATTGTTGTATTGAGATGTATTGTTGTATTGAGATGACTGTGTATATAAAAAGTACGTCATTTGTCCTACTGTTCAATTAACCGCTTAGTTTTCGCGAATAAGGTGCAAAGAAAATATGGAAATTTCACGAAAACAACTTAATGCCCTTGCCTCATCATCATTTCTATTTAAAGACGAAGAGCAAGCGGAGTAACGCACAATTATGGCTGTTGATGCCTACGACATAGCCATGTATTGGTTCCAACGATTCATAGAAGATAATTTTGATTTTTCTCTAATCCTCATCTAGAACACTTTTGAAAAATTAAATAGCCTTATTGAAATAGTAAGCATGTTAAGTTCGCTTTTTCTTACCGAGCACCTTTCATCTTACAGAAAAACAATTTTACTTTGGGGAAGATGTGGAAACGTTCTGTTTAGCTGCCGTATTAGGGGAGATGGCTGGTTTATTAGTTGCTGGCCTAATACTATTCGTTTGTCTGCTAACGACATAACATATGAAAATAACTTTTGCTTTCAAACCGTCTTTAAACACATAAAGTTCATTTAAATCTAATTCAAAGAATTTATTGATTTGGAAGTTATGTTGAGGGAGACGATGCTTAATGACTGCGTCGCTTGTGATTGAGCAATCATTACAAACTGTGTGTTAAATATGATTGAGCAAGCATTACAAACTGTTTCTCTACGTAAGACAAAATATAAGCTATTTATATTATTACTAAGTCGATATAGTTGATTACACTTTCGCATATTTTATTATTACTATGTCAATATAGTTGTTTACAATTTCGCATATTTTATTATTATTATGTCAATATAGTTGTTTACAATTTCGCATATTTCATTATTACTATGTCAATATAGTTGATTACACTTTCGCATATTTTATTATTATTATGTCAATATAGTTGATTACACTTTCGCATATTTTATTATTATTATGTCAATATATTTGTTTACAATTTCGCATATTTTATTATTACTATGTCAATATAGTTGTTTACAATTTCGCATATTTTATTATTACTATGTCAATATAGTTGATTACACTATCGCATATTTTATTATTATTATGTCAATATAGTTGTTTACAATTTCGCATATTTTATTATTACTATGTCAATATAGTTGTTTACACTTTCCATTATTTTATTATTACTATGTCAATATTGTTGTTTACACTTTTCATTATTTTATTATTACTATGTCAATTTAGTTGTTTACACTTTCGCATATTTTATTATTACTATGTCAATATAGTTGTTTAAACTTTCCATTATTTTATTATTACTACGTCAATATAGTTGTTTACAATTTCGCATATTTTATTATTACTATGTCAATATAGTTGTTTACACTTTCGTATATTTTATAATTACTATGTCAATATAGTTGTTTACAATTTCGCATATTTTACTTTTCATGTCAAGATAGTTGTTTACACTTTCGCATATTTTATTATTACTATGTCAATATAGTTGTTTACAATTTCGCATTTTTTACTTTTCTTGTCAATATAGTTGTTTACACTTTCGCATATTTTATTATTACTATGTCAATATAGTTGTTTACAATTTCGCATATTTTATTATTACTATGTCAATACAGTTGTTTACAATTTCGCATATTTTATTATTACTATCTCAATATAGTTGTTTACAATTTCGCATATTTTATTATTACTATCTCAATATAGTTGTTGACAATTTCGCGTATTTTATTATTACTATGTCAATATAGTTGTTTACAATTTCGCATATTTCATTATTACTATGTCAATATAGTTGATTACACTTTCGCATATTTTATTATTATTATGTCAATATAGTTGATTACACTTTCGCATATTTTATTATTATTATGTCGATATAGTTGTTTACAATTTCGCATATTTTATTATTACTATGTCAATATAGTTGTTTACAATTTCGCATATTTTATTATTACTATGTCAATATAGTTGTTCACAATTTCGCATATTTTACTTTCGCATATTTTATTATTACTATGTCTGTTACTGAAATATGTTTGGATTATAACGTATAATTTTGCGGACTCATCACTACATAGTAATTTTTTCTAGCCAATCATGTTACCATAAAAACATATCTTAGAAACCGAGTATTTTGGGACTGCAAAGGGATTATTTCTAAAAAACATAAAAGGTACCAATAAATCAAATATAGAATATAAAGATCGTATGTAAAAAACGAAAATTGAAAACAAATTTTAATTACTAAATCTACAAGATACTGACAGCCTTTCAATGAATGAAATTAGGGTGAATCACTTTCTTATATACATATATAAAGTTAGACTTTTGTCAAAGATCCCGTATTTGTAATTTACAGATTTATATTGGTATTGACTATTTCATATTCTTATCTTCTATACAAAAGATTTTAAAAACCAATAAATCAAATAAAGAATATAAATTCTGTACACAAAAAGCGAAAATTCAAAACAAATATTAAATACTAAATCTACACGATACTCACAGCCTTTCAATGATTAATAATTGTGGTAGATCAGTTCCTTACATAAATATTTCAAGTTAGACTATTGCCAAAGATCCCGTATTCGCAATTTACAACTTTAGATTGGTAAACCCTTGATTATTTCATATTCTTATCTTCTACCCAAACTATTTTAAAAATAAAATATAGAATATAAAAACAGTACGCAAAAAACGAAAATTCACCAAAGGGAGCTGCTGATTTCACAGCGCAGGTTATTGTGCTCAACCACCCTGGTCATATTAAAATTAGGGTAAATACCACTTTCTTATATACATATTTAAAGTTAGAATTTTGTCAAAGGTTCGTAATTATTATATATTCGTAATTTACAAATGTATATTGGTAAAGCCTTGACTATTTCGTATTTTTATCTTCTATACAAACAATTTTAAAAACCAATAAATCAAATAAAGAATTAAAAGACTGTACACAAAAAGCGCAAATTCAAAACAAATTTTAATTACTAAATCTACAAGATACTGACAGCCTTTCAATGAATAAGATTAGGGTGAATCACTTTCTTATATACATATATAAGTTAGACTTTTGTCAATGATCCCGTATTCGCAATTTACAGATTTATATTGGTATTGACTATTTCATATTCTTATCTTCTATACAAACCATTTTAAAAAACAATAAATCAAATAAAGAATGTAAATACTCTACACAAAAAGCGAGAATTCAAAATAAATATTAATTACTAAATCTACAAGATACTGACAGCCTTTCAATGAATAAGATTAGGGTGAATCACTTTCTTATATACATATATAAAGTTAGACTTTTGTCAATGATCCCGTATTCGCAATTTACAGATTTATATTGGTATTGACTATTTCATATTCTTATCTTCTATACAAACCATTTTAAAAAACAATAAATCAAATAAAGAATGTAAATACTCTACACAAAAAGCGAGAATTCAAAATAAATATTAATTACTAAATCTACAAGATACTGACAGCCTTTCAATGAATAAGATTAGGGTGAATCACTTTCTTATATACATATATAAGTTAGACTTTTGTCAATGATCCCGTATTCGCAATTTACAGATTTATATTGGTATTGACTATTTGATATTCTTATCTTCTATACAAACCATTTTTAAAAAACAATAAATCAAATAAAGAATGTAAATACTCTACACAAAAAGCGAGAATTCAAAATAAATATTAATTACTAAATCTACAAGATACTGACAGCCTTTCAATGAATAAGATTAGGGTGAATCACTTTCTTATATACATATATAAGTTAGACTTTTGTCAATGATCCCGTATTCGCAATTTACAGATTTATATTGGTATTGACTATTTCATATTCTTATCTTCTATACAAACCATTTTAAAAAACAATAAATCAAATAAAGAATGTAAATACTCTACACAAAAAGCGAGAATTCAAAATAAATATTAATTACTAAATCTACAAGATACTGACAGCCTTTCAATGAATAAGATTAGGGTGAATCACTTTCTTATATACATATATAAGTTAGACTTTTGTCAATGATCCCGTATTCGCAATTTACAGATTTATATTGGTATTGACTATTTCATATTCTTATCTTCTATACAAACCATTTTAAAAAACAATAAATCAAATAAAGAATGTAAATACTCTACACAAAAAGCGAGAATTCAAAATAAATATTAATTACTAAATCTACAAGATACTGACAGCCTTTCAATGAATAAGATTAGGGTGAATCACTTTCTTATATACATATATAAGTTAGACTTTTGTCAATGATCCCGTATTCGCAATTTACAGATTTATATTGGTATTGACTATTTCATATTCTTATCTTCTATACAAACCATTTTAAAAAACAATAAATCAAATAAAGAATGTAAATACTCTACACAAAAAGCGAGAATTCAAAATAAATATTAATTACTAAATCTACAAGATACTGACAGCCTTTCAATGAATAAGATTAGGGTGAATCACTTTCTTATATACATATATAAAGTTAGACTTTTGTCAATGATCCCGTATTCGCAATTTACAGATTTATATTGGTATTGACTATTTGATATTCTTATCTTCTATACAAACCATTTTAAAAAACAATAAATCAAATAAAGAATGTAAATACTCTACACAAAAAGCGAGAATTCAAAATAAATATTAATTACTAAATCTACAAGATACTGACAGCCTTTCAATGAATAAGATTAGGGTGAATCACTTTCTTATATACATATATAAAGTTAGACTTTTGTCAATGATCCCGTATTCGCAATTTACAGATTTATATTGGTATTGACTATTTCATATTCTTATCTTCTATACAAACCATTTTAAAAAACAATAAATCAAATAAAGAATGTAAATACTCTACACAAAAAGCGAGAATTCAAAATAAATATTAATTACTAAATCTACAAGATACTGACAGCTTTTCAATGAATAAGATTAGGGTGAATCACTTTCTTATATACATATATAAGTTAGACTTTTGTCAATGATCCCGTATTCGCAATTTACAGATTTATATTGGTATTGACTATTTCATATTCTTATCTTCTATACAAACCATTTTAAAAAACAATAAATCAAATAAAGAATGTAAATACTCTACACAAAAAGCGAGAATTCAAAATAAATATTAATTACTAAATCTACAAGATACTGACAGCCTTTCAATGAATAAGATTAGGGTGAATCACTTTCTTATATACATATATAAAGTTAGACTTTTGTCAATGATCCCGTATTCGCAATTTACAGATTTATATTGGTATTGACTATTTGATATTCTTATCTTCTATACAAACCATTTTAAAAAACAATAAATCAAATAAAGAATGTAAATACTCTACACAAAAAGCGAGAATTCAAAATAAATATTAATTACTAAATCTACAAGATACTGACAGCCTTTCAATGAATAAGATTAGGGTGAATCACTTTCTTATATACATATATAAGTTAGACTTTTGTCAATGATCCCGTATTCGCAATTTACAGATTTATATTGGTATTGACTATTTCATATTCTTATCTTCTATACAAACCATTTTAAAAAACAATAAATCAAATAAAGAATGTAAATACTCTACACAAAAAGCGAGAATTCAAAATAAATATTAATTACTAAATCTACAAGATACTGACAGCCTTTCAATGAATAAGATTAGGGTGAATCACTTTCTTATATACATATATAAAGTTAGACTTTTGTCAATGATCCCGTATTCGCAATTTACAGATTTATATTGGTATTGACTATTTCATATTCTTATCTTCTATACAAACCATTTTAAAAAACAATAAATCAAATAAAGAATGTAAATACTCTACACAAAAAGCGAGAATTCAAAATAAATATTAATTACTAAATCTACAAGATACTGACAGCCTTTCAATGAATAAGATTAGGGTGAATCACTTTCTTATATACATATATAAGTTAGACTTTTGTCAATGATCCCGTATTCGCAATTTACAGATTTATATTGGTATTGACTATTTCATATTCTTATCTTCTATACAAACCATTTTAAAAAACAATAAATCAAATAAAGAATGTGAATACTCTACACAAAAAGCGAGAATTCAAAATAAATATTAATTACTAAATCTACAAGATACTGACAGCCTTTCAATGAATAAGATTAGGGTGAATCACTTTCTTATATACATATATAAAGTTAGACTTTTGTCAATGATCCCGTATTCGCAATTTACAGATTTATATTGGTATTGACTATTTCATATTCTTATCTTCTATACAAACCATTTTAAAAAACAATAAATCAAATAAAGAATGTAAATACTCTACACAAAAAGCGAGAATTCAAAATAAATATTAATTACTAAATCTACAAGATACTGACAGCCTTTCAATGAATAAGATTAGGGTGAATCACTTTCTTATATACATATATAAGTTAGACTTTTGTCAATGATCCCGTATTCGCAATTTACAGATTTATATTGGTATTGACTATTTCATATTCTTATCTTCTATACAAACCATTTTAAAAAACAATAAATCAAATAAAGAATGTGAATACTCTACACAAAAAGCGAGAATTCAAAATAAATATTAATTACTAAATCTACAAGATACTGACAGCCTTTCAATGAATAAGATTAGGGTGAATCACTTTCTTATATACATATATAAGTTAGACTTTTGTCAATGATCCCGTATTCGCAATTTACAGATTTATATTGGTATTGACTATTTGATATTCTTATCTTCTATACAAACCATTTTAAAAAACAATAAATCAAATAAAGAATGTGAATACTCTACACAAAAAGCGAGAATTCAAAATAAATATTAATTACTAAATCTACAAGATACTGACAGCCTTTCAATGAATAAATTTAGGGTGAATCACTTTCTTATATACATATATAAAGTTAGACTTTTGTCAAAGATCCCGTATTCGTAATTTACAGATTTATATTGGTATTGACTATTTCATATTCTTATCTTCTATACAAACCATTTTTAAAAAACAATAAATCAAATAAAGAATGTGAATACTCTACACAAAAAGCGAGAATTCAAAATAAATATTAATTACTAAATCTACAAGATACTGACAGCCTTTCAATGAATAAATTTAGGGTGAATCACTTTCTTATATACATATATAAAGTTAGACTTTTGTCAAAGATCCCGTATTCGTAATTTACAGATTTATATTGGTATTGACTATTTCATATTCTTATCTTCTATACAAACCATTTTTAAAAAACAATAAATCAAATAAAGAATGTGAATACTCTACACAAAAAGCGAGAATTCAAAATAAATATTAATTACTAAATCTACAAGATACTGACAGCCTTTCAATGAATAAAATTAGGGTGAATCACTTTCTTATATACATATATAAGTTAGACTTTTGTCAAAGATCCCGTACTTGTAATTTACAGATTTATATTGGTATTGACTATTTGATATTCTTATCTTCTATACAAACCATTTTAAAAACCAATGAAATAAAGAATGTAAACTAAATCAAATAAAGAATGTAAATTATGTACACAAAAAGTGAAAATTCAAAACAAATATTAATTACTAAATCTACAAGATGCTGACAGCCTTTCAATGAATAAAATTAGGGTGAATCACTTTCTTATATACATATATAAAGTTAGACTTTGGCAAAGATCCCGTATTTGTAATTTACAGATTTATATTGGTATTGACTATTTCATATTCTTATCTTCTATACAAACCATTTTAAAAACCAATGAAATAAAGAATGTAAACTAAATAAAATAAAGAATGTAAATTATGTACACAAAAAGCGAAAATTCAAAACAAATATTAATTACTAAATCTACAAGATGCTGACAGCCTTTCAATGATTAATAATTGTGGTAGATCAGTTTCTTACATAAATATTTCAAGTTAGACTATTACCAAAGATCCCGTATTCGCAACTTTAGATTAATAAAGCCTTGACTGTTTCATAGAAGATAAGAAATCTTCTACCCAAACCATTTTAAAAATGTTTTTTGGGTTAATGGTCATTTTATTTCCATTCGATGTTTACGTTAGCTGCTTCTATATCGAGCTTGCGGTTTTCATTTTCAATGTATACACAGATTTTATTTATAGAACAACTTTGAAACGCTTCGTATATTTTGGAGGAAGGAAGTGCTCGCCACTTCATCATCCGTCAGGGACGTCGTGCTTAGGTTCCTCTGATTTCAATGTCCTATTAATTAGCAGAAAGCAGATAAAATCTCTCAACACCCCACTTGTTTCGTAATAAGGTCGAAGCTTTTATGAATAAAATGTTTGGAGAATAAGTGTAGATCTTATTAAGGCTGTGTTATTTTTGTATTTGTTCTATTTTCATGTGGTATTAAATAAATTTGTTCATATTATTACAGATGTTTGCATAAAAATGTAACCTAAATTTGTCTGTCCCAATTTTGCATAAACTAGAAATAAGTTTACAATCTTATATAAACTATAGCTTAAAAGCACTGTCGTAAAAGAAGAAAATCCTGCCAGCACTTTATAAGTACCTAAATGTGCAATTGCACATTTAGGTACTTATAAAGTTTTAAAGGTTTTCACAACAAAATATATTTATATATTGCCTTGCACAGGCGTAAAAATGGCGCACATTTAAAAAATTATGACATTTGGAATAATCTGTACAGTTTTCCTGTAACCTTTGCGAAGGTTTCTAAAACTTCTGTTTTTTTATAATTTTAGGCTCAGTAGTTTTGGAAATAGGGGATTCTTCAGTATTTACCTTAAGATATATTATTTAAAATTATAAAAAAAATACTTTTGAGTTTTTTTTATGTAATTCTTTCAGACGTGCACTCTATATAAGAACATAGAAAAAAAATTTCGGGTATTTATATATTTAATTTTCTCAATTAAAATATACCTATGAATACTTTTGAGTGTTAATTATTGGGATATGTATGGGTTAGTATGATTTATTAATATGAGAAATTTCAAGTTTCGCTAAGCATTTTCCGAGAGAAATGGTTGGAAACGGGCGGCCAGGCCCGTGAGTATTCTTATGAGGGTTTGGTTTTCCTTTTGAGATGCGGAACCCTAAAAATGGAAAACTTATTTATGACCAAACTACAATTCCTGCCCACGCCTTTTGAAATCGTCAAAGACTGTAGTTTCCGCAAAGTTCGTTTCCTAAAGAAAAGTTTGGAAAAGTGAACGTAAGCAAGAAAAATTTATCCACGGAATACTAAGAAAACTTTCGCATTCGCCATTAAAGAGCAAAGATCTATAGACGGCTTAGGAAATAACAGTACTCGATGGGAAACTTCTAAATTCTTTACCAAATGCTTACAATATTGAAAAGAGTATTATATCAATATTTGCCTTAATGAAATTTTTTTTAATGTTAAAAAAACCAGACTTATTCTATCTTTCAGTAGGGTTCGATATTTGACAGATAAATGAATTGAAAAAAAATGGTTTTATTTAAATCGGATATAACTACCCCTTGGACCTCCCTTACATAGATCTGTGTCGGGGGCGACTACCACCAGCCGTAAATGGTCAGTTAAATAGTAACGTTAAAATAAGATAAACATAGAAATATTTATGTGTCATATCAAAGACAATAAAATGGTAAATAGAATGGTAATACATTTATCTGTAGTGTACAGTCGTTTTTGGGGCTATTTTTTTTGTAAATTGCGTGAGATTGTATTTTGTTTGCGATTATGGAACACATTTAAATATATATATTTATCATTTTATGCGTACTTATTATGGTTGTAACGTCTATTTTGTATTTATTATTATATTTTTGTAATCAACAACTTTTTTTAAATGGCAACACAAGTGACGAGGAGGCGAAAATGTTACTTTCATTTACAGAATAAGTTAGTGATATTACAGAATTGTGTATATTTAAAAAAAAGTTCATTGCGGAGATAAAAAAAGTAATATATTTATTATTTGAGACTGTAATTCACTATTTCTTTGTTTTTCCTTTTAGTCGTGGAATTTTATCCATTTTAGATCTATTATTTTAATAATTATTTCTATGCAAATGTATTAATTTTTTGTTATTACTGGAAATGTCGTGTCATAATAGTTTAAAGCGGTATACAATGTTTTTAGTGTATTTCCTTCATAAATTAGCAAGGCGACTAATTTTAATACCTTAATTCTAAAGAACTTAGAATTGTTATGAAAGCTATAATATTACTTTTTAGCATTGCAACTTTTTACTGGGCCGCTTCCATTTATTATTTTCAATTGTATTTTGCGTGCAGTACTGTATGGCTCACCAAAAAATTAACAATAACATCAATTTTAATTAGGATAAGCAATTTTCTTATTGAGATTTGCATTATTTATACTTTTTATGATAATAACGAAAATTGCATTTTATAATGACTTTTAGTTTATAAACCTTTTTCCTTAAGATAACACGACTTTTTCTGCCTGAAAATATTTTTTTTTGCTTTTATTCCTTTTAATCTGTTTGTGTACAAGACCTGCAGAATTTTAGATATTCCAAATTGCATTGGAGCCATTGATAAATTGCATGATTTGTTCAATCCACCGGAATAAAATATATTATAAATTAAAAAAAATTAATTATATTAAAACCGTTCATCTTTGAAAACAAATATTAACGTGGTCCCAAGAAATAATCTTGGCGCAATCGTTAAATCAAAAAGCGAAAAGCAAAAAAGAAGAGCGTGGATTTATCCTGAATATATCCAGAATTACCTTTTAATTAGAATACCTTTTAATTTTATCCTAAACTATGCCTGAATCATGCATCTAATAGTTATATTCGAAATAGTTATATTCGAAATAGTTATATTCGAATTATACAGGAAGTATGAAATAGTTATATTCCTATTAGACAGGACGTACGAAATAGTTATATTCGTATTATACAGGAAGTTCGAAATAGTTATATTCGTATTAGACAGGACGTACGAAATAGTTATATTCGTATTAGACAGGAAGTACGAAATAGTTATATTTGTATTATACAGGAAGTTCGAATTATACAGGAAGTATGAAATAGTTATATTCCTATTAGACAGGACGTACGAAATAGTTATATTCGTATTAGACAGGAAGTACGAAATAGTTATATTCGTTTTAGACAGGAAGTACGAAATAGTTATATTCGTATTAGACAGGAAGTACGAAATAGTTATATTTGTATTATACAGGAAGTTCGAATTATACAGGAAGTATGAAATAGTTATATTCCTATTAGACAGGACGTACGAAATAGTTATATTCGTATTATACAGGAAGTACGAAATAGTTATATTCGTATTAGACAGGACGTACGAAATAGTTATATTCGTATTATACAGGAAGTACGAAATAGTTATATTCGTATTATACAAGAAGTATGGAAAAACTTCTATATAAGATAGCAGCCTATACGCTATCCACATGCAACGAGGACATATTTTTCAGCATATTTAATTTTTTGAAAATTCTTTGCGATTTCAGTTGCCGGAACAAGTAAAGTTTCTTAACAAACCAAAAAAATTGAATTTCGATCCTAAGTTATATTTGATTTGTAACGACTTTGTTTTTTCTAAGCAAACCCTGTAATATAATTATTTCTTTTTTATTCTAAAAGTTTTTTTTAATAAAGTCACTATATAAATTTTACCCCTCTGAGGGAAGTTTTACTAATAACCAAATTTTAATTATGACTTTTGAGCTTGGGTGTAATAATTTTTTATGTTCTTGATAACTTAAACAATGAAATACGTTTCATAACTGAATCCAATAATTTAGTTATATGAGTGAGCAAGTGAATGTTTACGTAAGTGAATAAAAAACACTAATGTAGTAATAATTTATCCTTCAGGAATTAAGTAATTTATTGAAATAAAAACAATAGGTTAAACGTACAAAAATAATAACTGAAATATATATATATATATATATATATATATATATATATATATATATATATATATATATATATATATATAGTTATTTGGTAGGGATATGTAGCAAAATTTCGGCATGTCTTAATATCTAATTTATAAATATATTAATGTCAGAAAATAGTTAAATTAGTGAAATATTTAATATTAGTATAGTTAGTATGTATCTTTTTATTTAATAACTAATGTGGTTAATATTTAACTAGGTATATCAGTCCGTCTGTTTCTTATATGTCTGTAAATTTGTCTGGTCTCTGTACGACCCATACATTACATATTGTTTTTGTATATTTTAGTATTATCAGTCTTACTAACAAATTTGACCTATATATTTCATTTCATACTTTTAATAAAATAAGCATTTCAACTATTGCAGCGACCTCCATCTTTATGTTTTCAGCACTGAGTGCATAAATAATGGAGCATTCCTCAAATTGACGTTTCGACTACACATAATTTATTTTCAAAACATTATAGTGTTAAAAAAATCCTGATACTTTCAGATCAATAAATAGTTCAAAATATTTTTTTATTTGAATGGAAAGGCCAAACAGCCAACGAAATTTACGATTCGTCCAATTTTTTACGCTTATATAAAAAAAACACTGACTCATTGATGACAAATTTATCGTATAATTGTATGATTGTAATTATGTGTAGTGATTAGTAATGATTGATGGATTCTTGAATAAGTTTTTACAATGAGACGATTAATCTTTCGCCAAACCGCTAGTATTTCTTCAATTTAATGGAGCGTTTAATGGTCGCCATAGAGTATACAAATGAACATGTAAAAATAGCTTTAATTTGTATAGTAATATTAATCTTGTTTAATAAAATCTGTAATATGGATACGTTGAATATATTCATGTATCAAGTATCATATATTATCATTATGGGAATTCAATCGTAAATAATCTTCCGGATTTAACAGGAAGTACCAACAATTTTAAGAAGAGAAAATATCTGTTTAAATTGAGTGTAAAAGAATTTTAGTGAAAATACAAGTTCAGTAAAATTTATTCAAAACGACTTTCCATAAAATAAAAGTGGAGCATAATAATATCTCTGAATTACAAGCATGGCGACCTTACCGACATGGACATGAAATGAGGCATCCGTTGATTTTTCTTTTCACTTTTTTTTTAAATTTACCATGAAATGAAAATTATTTATGAACTTGTAACATACCACCTATACACAGTGGCGTGCAGTACTTTTCTTGAAAGGCAAACTGCAAAGAGACGGACATATAAAAAATTATACAGATATACAAACACGCACGCAAGTTTCAGCTTGCGACCGCCCCTGATAGCCCTGAAAACGGCATTAAAGGTGCTTTAAATAGAAAATATGTCTCAATAATTGAAACATTCAAAAACAATAAAATCTCCACAAAATTACCTCGATTTTCACCATGACCATGAAAAGCTAATTCTTGGTTATCTAAATATACAACGGTATCTATAAGCCTTTTTAAATTATTTGTATTTCTATGTTATTATGTTCCCGATTCGCAATAGCTAGTTGCCTCTCAATAGAAATATCCTATATGCGAAGAGCCAAAATTTTGTAGTTTTACTATGCACTATAAATTTTTTCAGGCTCAGCACATTTTTACCAGAATTTGTCAAATTATCTTAATTATCAAAACCACATTTATTCCAGTTGCTGTATTTTCCGAATAATAAACAAAGCTAGCAAAATATTTTATTTCAAATGCAATTACTGTTAGCCATCAATACTAATCGTAAAAATTATAGTGAAAATGCCGTACACTAGATTTATCAGGTACGTATAGTTTGAAAATTGGCTTCGATTTACTTTTCTTAATTATACTATTTTTCTTGAAACGATAACATCACGAAAATGACAGCAAACACTCGACACCGACTGACAGCGTTATAATAACACAGTGATTCTTTGATTGTGTGCGTAATAAACACGGGATTGTTCAGTCTGAATATAGTTGAGGTAATCTTAAATATTCCAGATTACCTTAAGACTGTGAACTGACGGCCTGAAGTGAGGTGATCAATTTTGATTTCATGCGGAACATTTATGACTCGTGGAGTTTTTTGTAATTTGATACAATATGGGAATGAAGTCTGTAAGTTAATAAACTACTTACCAGTAACTTTGGCTTTATGCATGTGACATGCGAATAATATTTTGGAGTGAGGACTTCGCTTATAATTAAATTATATTAAATTTTCGTAAATATGTGATATATAACATGATAAATGTTTAGGTCGGAGCACTCAGCTATGTGTAATTGTTTATAAAGCGCTGTGAGCCACTTCCTATACATTCGGTTATCTCCAAAATATCTATTATTAAAGCGGTCTACGTATTTTGTATTATTTTTGTGGGTAATTAACCGATGGACATAGATTGAGGCAATCAAACAAATATTTGTCGTCGGTTGTAATCGCTTTAACCGGGTGACCTTGATCATTTATAAAAAAATGTTCCAATCAAGCGATAAGCAGCATGAAGTAATAAGAAGATTTAGAAATAGGTAGTTTTCGAAATGTAATTGGAGCAAACCATTGCACTTACATAAAAATTCTCTGAAGCGTACGTCATCACAATTTTATATAAATAAAGGATAGTATGCAGGATTTGCTGGAAAGTGATAATATGAAATAATTGAAATCCACTGAAAGAACCACTATATTATAATGTTAAATAATTCTAATCTCTGATACGATTGAGATAAACCATCATCTCTCATATGTCTTTTCTTGTCGTTGATTTTGTATACCTTTTTGTATATATGAACAAACCACCAGAGATTTTTTTCTTTATTTTTGTCACCACAACCATACCATATATTAATTACGTGTATCATCCTTTTTAACCTAACTACTAAGTTTTCATTACTCAAAATGTTCATTTTTAAAGTGTTTTGCATTGGCATAGATAGCAATTTATTAAGTTATACTCTCGCAAATTGCAAATAGCTAACAGATAGGTGTTATGAATATTCATTTATTAATGTTTATTATTCTAGATAGTGTGCAAAATCTAACTATATATAAGAAACAATGTGGTTAACTGGAGACGGTAGAATTTTTTTGAACCTGGATACGAAAATTATTTGAAGTATAAGAATTTGAGGTTTCTGGTTACTTTTATACTTTATACCATACTGAATCCCAGTAATGAAAAAAAATAATCTTTTAATTGTATATCATTGCTTTAGATAAGATTGAAGAATTGCCAGATCCACAATTCAGGTTATTTCAAAGAATACCACAGTATAACCACAAAAATCTATGGGTATTCACCCATATGATTATAATGTATGATTGATGTAGATTTCATGATTATACTGTTATGCTGCATTAATACCGTAAGAGAAGCTTTTATAAATAACTATTTTTAAGACCATCTATTTTTAAGTCAAACAAAGATAAATTTAGAGTTTTATTATAGAGAATTAGTTCATTATAACATTTATATTTTTGTTTGTAAATAAACAAACATAATTGTAGAGCTGGTTTTTTCATTTCTGTAATATTATTTCATTATACATAAAACATTTTAAATTTTTTTTTCTTTTAACAATACATTTAACAAAAACATTTAGTAAAAAATGTTCATGTCCAACTGAGTTTAAATAAGCAGCATCACTCAAGCGTCAATTGTTTACTCTTGGAGTAGCCATTTAAAAAAATATTATTGCAAAATTATTCCTCACAATTTGTTTCATTATTTCAATTTAGTTTTTTATTTAATTAAATTTTCTTTTCTGGTAAAGTACTGTGGTGCAACTGGAAGATATTAAATTTTGAAGAAATGCTCATACCCAAAAATTTGTATGTTTTTTTCTCGTAATGTGTCTTTACCTTTCATTATCATAAAATTTGAACGTCATTACCACTGTATATAAGCATTGTTTAGCTATGCGGTTCTTACATAGGGGTAATTAGTAGCAAATTTTCTTTCATACACTAATCGATTCAAATTTAATTTCAATCCGTTGAATAGTTTTCACATGAACGTGCGGTAGTAGAAGAAAATCTAAAGAATTAAAAAATATTGACTTCAAAAATAATATCGATTTTTCCTTATGAAAGTTACTTTCACATTGGTAATTTTGATGTCCTACACCGGTATTTTTTTTTGCACCACTGTTAAGGTAGTGGTCACGGAAAACGCGTTATCGACGAAATTTTGCTGAAATTGTCATATATTATCCAAATTATAAATAAGTAATTATTTTAAAATTTAAAATTGTTTTCTATTTAATTTTGGTAAAAATTGCCCAAAAAATTTTACAATTAATATTATAGGAAAAGTAGTTATTTCACCAGACTTTTAATTTCTTATAATTAAGTTAATATAAAATTTTGTTATATTAACGTTTTGAAAAAAAAAATTATCTACCGTTTAGTTTTGGTACATATCGCTCTCAAAAATTGTACATAACATTCCAGGAAAAGTAATTTCATAGCACTTAATGTTTTAAAAACGTGTAGAGCGACTTTCCAAAAATCTAAGTTATTGTTTTTAACGAAATTAAAAAATGATTTGTTGTAAATTAGAAAATGATTTGTTTTATTACAATTTTGAAAAAAAATATGTTTACCGTTTAGTTTTTGCAAAAATCTCTCCCAAAAATTATACAATTATCATTATAGGTAAAGTAGGTAGGTATATTTCCACACTTCACTTTATTTTAAAAAACACGATAAAAACGCAAAAAAATTTTTTTCAAACTTTTACTATGATATTATATTAACAATATAGAAAACAAAAAAATATAATTTTCAGTAAAAATTTTAATGATTTTTAGATTTTATTATCACACGGACACCTTAATTGGTCATTGTATGACAAAGTCAACGCGAACATAAATAAACCTACTTCAGCCTTTGTTACTGATTATTTGTTAATAAAATTGACACTTTGCAGAGTAACAGAATAACATTCAATACATTTTGAAGTTTGGAATAAACAAAATGACCAATCAATTAGTTCAAACTTAATTGGTATACAACTAATAAGTTAATGTAGTATTCTCTTTTATACTTTCTAGGAATACACACACACAATATACTTTCTTATTTTTTCTTATTTATGGCCTACAGCCTATTGTGGGTAGGTGGTTCTTCCTTTGGTTTCGGTGGTTCTTCCTTTGGTTTCGGTTTTGTCATCGCTCAGCAGTAAATCATTAGGACTCTCATATTACTAAACCTTTCGAAGAATATTTTCCAAATACTTATACTTAATTTGTTTATCAATAATAGATAGTATAAACATCTTTTAAATTATCACATCTAGGCTGGAATTTAGCCTTGAGTTACTTCAAAAAACTTTTTTATACGACTTTTTTCAAATTCATAAATTTGTTAAACTATTAATCCTAGGAAAATCAAACTAACTGGTAGTGTCAAAGTATACTGCAGAATATAGTAGTGTACTATGTTTTGGTACATGTATTAGGAAAACGCAGAAAATATATTCAAGATGAAGTTGCGTCATTTTCTCCCAATGTTACCATATTGCAAAAATGATAAAATATGTATTAATGAGTTCTGAGTATATCGAGTTTCATTGGAATCGGTTTGGTGCAAACGCTGTAAATCTACTGTTAAATAATAGAAATGAGGGTTGTGCTTAATGAAAAACAATTCATGTAAAGATACGTATTATTGATTTTATTTTTGTGCGAAATTATATTACATGGAAAATCAAAAACATATCTCTATTCGATTTTACATGTAAGATATATCCTGGGGTAGTTCGGTAAATATTTTTAACTAATCTTTGTGCATGATAAAATCACCTATTTGACTGAAAACAACTTTCATCATAATGTGTTTGATGTATTTTCATCAAAAGTTTTATGATAACAAACTACAACGCTTGTACGTTTATTCCAATACAAACAGCTTATCTACAAAAACATATCCACATTTTAATAAAATTAAATCAAAATGTGGACCAAATGTGTTTTTTGACAAATTTCTTGTATTAGAATAGAGGCGCAAGCATTATAGTTCATTGTCGTAAATTTTTGTTCTGATGAAATGTTAGAACAACATAGATCATAACCGGGGTTTTTTTAAGAAAACATTTTAAAATACATACTCTGCAATACTCAAGCGTAGAAGCAATTCTTATAATTTCTATATAAATAGCTTCCAGCATCTTAAAAATAATATCACTGCCAAAATATTCGTCTTTGTCATTTTCTTTATGGTCAAATATTTCCTCTATTAATACAGTTGATTATTCTGTATTCACACCCACGTTTGAGAACTCTGAATGTTTAATATCTGTATTGCAGCAATTTATTGTAGCTTTATAAAAATCAGCAGACATTTATAACTTAATATATCATCGATTATAATAGCTGTTATTATAGGACTACAATATGACTGTACACCGGGGGTAAAGATATTTCTTTTAACAAAAGATTTTAAATTATATACTACGCAATATTCAAGCGTAGAGGCAATTCTTCTAATTTCTATATAAATAGCTAGAAGCTCTCAAAAATAATATCACTGTCAAAACATTCGTCTTTGTCATTTTCTTTATGGTCAAATATTTCGTCTATTAATACAATTGACTATTCTGTTCACAACCACATTTGAAAACACTGAATGTTTAATATCTGTATTGCAGCAACTCACTTTATAAAGATCAGTAGACTTTTATAATTCAAGATATGACCGATTAGAATAGCTTTTATCAGAGAACTACAGTATACGTGTATGTACGTCCTCTTCCTTTAACATTATTTTTCAGCGCTTTGCATTTTACGCAGGATATGCCCACAATTTTTACTCTTTTGAGACGTAATGATACTTTATTTGTACCAAAGAGTTCTGAGGTAAAATGTAAATAGGTGCGTCATATTTTTAACATTAATATAAAGAGAGCGCGTGTTGCTAATGTCATGTTAGAGTGACAGATATAAATAATACTAGTTAGGCTTTGTCATAAATTAAGCTAGTTAGGCTCTGTCATAAACTAATGAGAACCCGTGTTGCTAATGCCATGTTAGAGTGACAGGTATAAATAATACTAGATAGGCTTTGTCATAATTTAAACTAGTTAGGCTCTGTCATAATATAATGAGAGCGCCTGTTGCTAATGTCATATTAGAGTGACAGATATAAATACTAGACAGGCTCTGTCATAAAATAATGAGAGCGCGTGTTACTAATGTCATGTTATAGTGACATATATAATTAATACTAGAGAGGCTCTGTCATAAATTAAGCACTCAAAGACATCAAAATAGATCGTGTACAGGTTCACTTTTATATTATGTTAAGGGTCAGTTGCTTACAGCAGTCATTGCAAGCGGTCTCGTATCAATAGATATTTTTTTCAAGAATCGTAGTTCGTAGAAACTAATATGATTTTGTGTTCATTCTATAAGTGCAAAAATGCCAGTCGTAAAACAAAAAACCTTGAATTCGCTGGTATTTTTATAGTAAATTAGATGAATCTAGATAGCACTATTATAAATTTAACATATTGTTCACAGCTGGATGAAATACTGCAAGCAAGCAATTTAGATCGAAGTCGAACTGACAGTTTCTGGGCTAGCAGAAAACTTAGCAAAAAAGTACCCAGGAATATTCACCAATATACAAACGTTTATTTGGAAGTTTCACCTATTTATGTATTTTAATACTTGTTTCTATATAACCTAAAATATCCATCACAGGCATATTTTAACTAGATTTCTTAATTTTGTGCAATTTTATATAGTTGTAACTTTTTTATAAAGAGATATGAAATTATGGGATTTCCATGAAATATGTATGAAAAATCAATATTTAAAAAAATATTAAAAATATTATAAATGGAAAAATATTTTTTCCATCCATTTGGGGATATCCCCGGGAACTAAAACTGTACATAATTTTAAATACCTTATAATTTTAATTTTGAGACAAATATATATATATATATATATATATATATATATATATATATATCCTTGCGTAGGAGGTGTAATATAATATTTTTGTTGTGATAAATCCATCTACATTCTAGTAAAAGCAATATAATATGTAGGTAAATAAATGAATACAGTGTATTAGATACACAAATAGCAATGAAATATGAGAAGTTTGTAAATAACATTGTCATTCTATATTAGAAATGCTAACAACAATACTCTAGAAAACTAAAAATTAAATTATATGCAGAAGAACATGATAAGTAGCACGAAACTTTAGAATAGACCTGAAATAATATAATAAATTAAATCACATGGAAATCCTTATTTAGTGGATTATTTAATATATATATGTATGTATATATATATATATATATATATATATATATATATATATATATATATGTATATACATATATGTTTAAACTAAGCCTAATTAAACTTACACTGAAACACTCAAATAGTTTAAATCTTATTTTTATGCTTATATACAAACAGTGAAACATTAAACATTTATTCATAGGTATTGTATTGATTAACGTATATTTTAGATGGAGTGCTTTAAGTATTACATTCCATTTTGGATCACTCACTGTAGGCTCATTAATTTTGTTTACGTGACCTCAGAAAGAATAGATCTTATTTTATCCTATACAATGCAAAAACATACAAAGTTAAGAAAAGGTATACTAAATATTGAAAAACGAAAAAATTGGCCTCAATGTGATGTACCCAAATTTTATTCCATAGAAAAATAAGCTTGGGCCCTTTTATTTAAAAAAAAAACAATACAAAATTTACTTATTATGAATATATTTTCTCCTTTTAAAAAAATGCAGGAGTGAATAATTTTAAAAAATACAAGTAAATGAGGAAAGATGTGTACAGAAGAGTATATAGAGAGATGTATGTAGAGGAGCTAGAGAAAAACTCACAAGTAAATAAACTATTTTTATTTATAAGAAATAAATATGTCAAAATCTGAGTCAATATTCTTTTTTAGTCTAGAAACTTAATAACAGACATATTTTCTGAAATCAAAATGATAATAGAATACACTATCCGTCTTGTTTGAGTGAAAATTTTTCAATTAACTAAAAATTTTCTTTAATTACAAAAAAAAGTAAAAACTCTTGCTATCAGAGTCTACTGTGCATAACTACTTTTTTATTTGCTTAGGTTCTGCGAGCTAAGACCATATTATATATCATGTTCAACTCTAGTGACTTGCAACCACTGATACACTACAAGGGTTTATAGAGTTAAAACAATGTTAATACGTTTCTTAAAAAAGGTTATTGTCTTGGAAATGTTAGATAGATCCACTGTTTTGTAGTTCATTGAAATAAAATATTAAAAAGCTGGCTTTTATTGAGTGGACAGCATTCTCTGTATAAAAATAAACAGATTAAAAGAGAAATATCTCGATTACCAACAAGCTGAAACTCATTGAACACATTCGGATATTTCATTAGGGCTGATGGATCACAGGAGAATTTGTTTATTAAGAGTTCATAATGAATTTAAGTCCGTTTTCTTTATAAGATATACAAATTTTATTTATTCAAAAGCATTGTATTTATTTATTTTCAATTCTACAACCTATTGGCTGACTCAATAGTCGACTATGGCGAGAAAATTAAATTATAGTTAAAAGTTAATATTGTCAACATTATTTCGTTAAAAAAAGCATTATAAAATGAGAAACAAGGCGCAAATTTATAAGAAATAGTTAATTAAATTATCTAAGCTATCTCCGAATACGCAGCTTCTATTTCTTCTCTGCTTGTGGTCCGTTACCTTCTTAAGCCCTAGAAAATCTGTTCAACATTTTGTCAATTCTTCAAATTCTTCTTCTGTCTAAGTTACATAACCTTTAAATCAAATGGCACCGGGAATCTTGACACCGGAAACTCGTCTCTATTAATGTTTTCAAGGATCATGTGAAAAAGTCCTTCTCCCCTTAAATCACACGTAGCTTGCTTTCTTTAATCATATCATTAAGTAGGCAGATTTGCCATTTTTAATAAGTTGCAGGACGTCATACTGTCTATTAGTAGAAAAAAATTTCCATAGCCATTCGCAGTATATTATGGTAATTATCAGCCTAACATATTTTCTAAATGGTACTAAAATGTACTGTATACATAATTATGGATATTTAAGTGCTTTAAAGTTCCTTGCGCGCCCTTTATTACAAAGAGTGGTGCTATTTGAGTTTAACTAACAATGGATTACCTTAATTAGAATTACCTTAAAATGTATACAAAAATATATGTAACCCGATAGCCCCAAGCTTTCAGAATTATATACATCGAACTACGAAATGTTTTTGAAAATAATTTCGCCTCCTTGTTCTCAAATATAGTATAGTACACTAAAAGCACATTTTTTGGCATAATGTGTCAAATAAATTAGATTTAAAAATTACAAAATTTAAGAAATGCACCATCAAAAAGATTTTATCATATTTCGATAATTTTGGCATAAAACCGTCAAAGCTTATATAAACCGTCAAATTTATTTGATCGAAGTCGCGTTTTAATATATGGACTAATAATAGCTTGCTTTATAATCTAATCTAAGTCTATTAGTACTTTTAACGTGTTCAAAAAATTGACATTCAAAACAGATAATTTTGGCATAAAACCGTCAAATTTATTTGATCGAAGTCGCGTTTTAATATATAGACTAATAAAAGTTTGTTTTATAATCAAACCTAAGTCTATTAGTACTTTTAGCTTGTTCAGATAATTGACACTCAATACACATAATTGTGGCATAAAACTGTCAAAGTTTACATAAACCGTTAAATTTATTTGATGAAAGATGCGTTTTAATATATAGACAGATAAAAGCTTGTTTTATAATCTAATCTAAGTCTTGAATATATTTGGCGTTAATTTTGTAGAAATTCATTATTCACAATTAAATGAAACTACGTGATGTAGTATTAATTCTACTTTCTTTGCTTTCTTTACCACGACCTAGCTTCTTTATCACGATCTTTGCTAATATCCCACCTGAAGATGTAATACAACGAAACCTAGGTCGTGGTAAAGAAATTAAAGAAAGTATAAATAATACTACATCACGTAGTTTCATTTAATTGTGTGTAACCTAAGTCTATTAGTACTTTTAGCGTGTTCAGAAAATTGACATTCAAGACAGATAATTTTGGCATAAAACCGTCAAAGCTTACATAAACCGTCAAATTTATTTGATCGAAGTCGCGTTTTAATATACAGACTAATAAAAGCTTGCTTTATAATCTAACCTAAGTCTATTAGTACTTTTAGTGTGTTCAGAAAATTGACATTCATGACAGAGATGTAAGAGTTAACTCAAGGGAGAAAGAAGCCCAACATCTCTCGTATCATCACAAATCGACTATATGACTGTCGGTCATTACTTACCACGACTGACACATATTAGTTTGTAACTAAAACTTGTAGTGTATTCTTTGTAGGCATGGGAACATAAAATTTATGAAAATGGGACGAAGACAGAATTGGCATTAAATCGATTAATTAGTCCTGAAAATTGTTAACAATATCGTATCATAAATCAGTTAGGGTCCTTTCCGGTAGCCAAGTAAGTATATAATATATATAAATAAATCTGTATATAATATATATATATAAAGAAATATATATATATATATATATATATATATATATATATATAATAAGTAGTTAATATTTGAAACATTCAGTATAATATAGGAGTGAATAGTAATATAAAACAATGTTAAAATTACTTCAGAAAATAATTATACATAGTGAAGTGTTGATTTTGTATTTTTTATCTGAATATTACGTGTTACACATGTAATATATTAAAGTGTAGTAAAATAAGTTTTAACCTATGTATCGTGAAGATGCTAACAAGAAAAATATGTTAATGCAAATAAATATCGTGGTAAAATAGTTAAGGTAATGTTTTGGTTTCTTACATGGTAAACTTTCTATAATTTATTTTTGTACTAATTATTAAAAATTTGTTCCACGTATATTTCTCAAAGTACTATATATAGCAGATGATAAACAATAATTTCTTTTTTATTTTCATTAGATATCTATGGAAAATATTGAAACTCTTCATTCTTGAAATTCATGACTTACTCGTATATTGGTTTCGAAAAAATTTAAGATTTTTAAAAAGATCAAATCATCGCAGTTTTAAAAGTATGAACTAGATTTGGTTTATCTTTGCACCCAATTATGAATCATTATTTTTCTTTAGTAACAAGCTTCACTTCAATTGTTTAAGGAAAAGGCATCTAATGTAATCTTACTTTGATAGATTGATTTCGTACCCTTTGACAAGCTTTTAAACTTGCATGTCTTCGAAGTATGGGAGCCACTATCGGAGATGCAGTAATTTTTTTCCAAAGTTGGAAATTGGTCGAGTATTCATTAATTTCCTTAACCATTTTATAAACAACTTCGTCTATGGGTTAAATAGTTATAAAATTATTTTCTTTTAGCAAATTAAGAACTATATTAATAAACAAGTTTAAAAAAATTCTTGTTACAATATTATGCTACTAGTTTAGTATTACTAGTTGTCAAAATTGATTAGCTCATAATTTGATGAAAAAACGACACATTTCTTTAGCAAATTATTAATCAATATATACAATCAAGGTTAAAAAAATCCTTTTAGCATATTATCCCATAAGTTTAGTGTCACTAGTAATCAAAATTCATTAGTTTGTAATTTGCTAAAAGAACGTCGCATTTCTTTTAGCATATACAACAAAAGTTAAAAAAATTCTTATCAACATATTATCCTACAAGTTTCGTATTACTAGTTATCAAAATTCATTAGTTCGTAATTTGCCGAAAGAACGTCATGTTCGTTTTAGCAAATTATGAACTAATATATAGAACAGAAGTAAAAAAAATCATATTGCCATATTATCCTATTAGTTTAGTACTACTAGCTATCAAAATTCATTAGTTCGTAATTTGCTAAATGAACGTCACGTTCCTTTTATCAAATTATAAAAAAATTCTTATTAGCATATTAACTTATTAGTTTAGTATTACTAGTTATCAAAATTCATTAGTTCGTAATTTGTTGAAAGAATGTCTTGTTCGTTTTAGCAAATTATGAACTAATATATACAACAGAAGTTAAAAAAAAATTATATTGGCATATTATCCTATTAGTTTGGTACTACTAGCTATCAAAATTCATTAGTTCGTAATTTACTAAATGAACGTCACGTTCCTTTTATCAAATTATAAAAAAAATCTTATTAGCATATTAACTTATTAGTTTAGTTATCAAAATTCATTAGTTCGTAATTTGTTGAAAGAATGTCTTGTTCGTTTTAGCAAATTATGAACTAATATATACAACAGAAGTTAAAAAAATCATATTGCCATATTATCCTATTAGTTTAGTACTACTAGCTATCAAAATTCATTAGTTCGTAATTTGCTAAATGAACGTCACGTTCCTTTTATCAAATTATAAAAAAATTCTTATTAGCATATTAACTTATTAGTTTAGTATTACTAGTTATCAAAATTCATTAGTTCGTAATTTGTTGAAAGAATGTCTTGTTCGTTTTAGCAAATTATGAACTAATATATACAACAGAAGTTAAAAAAAATCATATTGGCATATTATCCTATTAGTTTAGTACTACTAGCTATTAAAATTCATTAGTTCGTAATTTACTAAATGAACGTCACGTTCCTTTTATCAAATTATAAAAAAAATCTTATTAGCATATTAACTTATTAGTTTAGTTATCAAAATTCATTAGTTCGTAATTTGTAATCGTAAGAACATAATATTTCTTTCGTATCGTAAGAACATAATATTTCGTCGTAATCGTAAGAACATAATATTTCTTTTAGCAAATTATGAACTAGTATATAACACTAAGTTTAAAAAAAAATATTACCACTCAATTATCCTAACATTGGAATGATTAGTAAGTGTGCCCTAGCAAATATTTGTTATTACTACAAATTTTTTATTCAATAACATAAATCATAAGCCTGTTACATATTTTATGCAACTAGTAGAAAAAAATGGAGATCGTCGAATAATCGTAATATTATAAGTAATTACGTAAATTAAATACTTTTTAACGATAAATTTATCAAACTTTAGTCACTAAGAATTAGTTTAAGTGCTTTTGCAAGTTTAACGCACTTTTTTAAAATCAATGTCACAAAGACGATCATTTCGAAAACATCATCAAACCACGCTTCAAAAACAACGAAAATTATATGGAATATGGAAAAGTCCATCGCAATATAATTTCCGAATTTATTTTATGTGAACTTAATAAAAAATGAATACATGCGTATCTGTATGATCTACGTCACTGTTAACGTAGACAAGCTTTTCATATCGAAGCTTTCAGTCCTCTTGTAAAGCTCAAACGCGTAGGTTTCACCGAGTAGGACGGACGCTTTTCACAGGCTTTTCCTCGCCTCCCGCTTCACAAATACTTTACAAATTTCGCTTTGTTTTAATTCGATATATTTAAATACTCTTACTTTATCTATTTCTTATTAAATTTTACTCAATTTACGTATAAGTTATTGCGAAGCTTTTAGGTAGCCATGTATGTATATAATATATATAAATAAATTGTAGTTAATATTTCAAACATTGAGTATAATATAGGAGTGAATAGTAATATAAAACAATGTTAAAATTACTTCAGAAAATAATTATACATAGTGAAGTGTTGATTTTGTATTTTTTATATGAATGTTACGTGTTACACATGTAATATATTAAAGTGTAGTAAAATAAGTTTTAACGTATGTGTCGTGAAGATGCTAATAAGAAAAATATGTTAATGTAAATAAATATCGTGGTAAAATAGTTAAGGGAATGTTTTGGCTTCTTACATGGTAAGCTCTCTATAATTTATTTTTGCAATAATTATTAATAATTTCGATTGTATTTAAATTTATAACTGTAGTTTCAGTTTTATACGTTTTTAATTTTTATAATAAATGTGACATGAAAATAGAGTCAATATTTTTAAATATAATACTTATAAGGTTGATATCTTCATCGTGAAAACGATAAACGGAGGCGTGGAGAAAAGGTAATTCAGATTTTCCGCAACTACCTGTTGAAAGAAAAGTTGTTTTACGTTTTAACTGGTGGTTTTTAAGTAGCGATTATTTTATAAATATTTATTAGTTATTCTAAAGCAATAATAACCAAAACAAAATGCATATTGTATAAAGAAATGGATATGATTTTGTAGAAGATTGAACATAAATATGGATAAATAAAATTGATATTATTACAACAATTTGTAGGGTGAATATTAAAAAAATAACTATGGGCTACGTATTAATTTCAATTTGATCAAAAAAGTAAACAAATTAAATTTTATGAAGTATTTTGTATTGCTAAATTTCTTATGATAATAATAAAGATATGAAATGTATTTTAGTTATGAATGAGTTGTATATATTTAAACAATGCTATTCGACACACGCCATAACAGTTATGCGTATAACTTAGTTTTTATAAACGTTATAAAAACTAAGTTATAAAAACTAAGTTAGCATATATGTGCAAAATAATTATATTACTTTATTAATTAGGGCAACAACAAATATATAATATGTGACATATATTTAAAATGTTTTTTTGTGATTTAAATGATTTTTTTAAAAATCGACTTACGCTTTAAAATTTTCTTTTTGTTTATGTATCTACTTTTATGTATCTAATAGATACATATGACGGACTTATTGCTACGAGAGCAATCTCTTACAGTCAACCAGCACACCAGTCCAGTCTTTCTTGACGAGTGGTTGGGAATAGAACCCGAGTCTCCGCGGTCTTCCGGCCTAAGGTCCTATGCCTTGTAATCAACATAACACACCATGGCGTTTGACTGTAATATTTACATTTTTATACGCGTTTTTGAACAGTACCAGGTTTCCACGCTAGAATTTTTATCAGATACACGGAATTTTTTTGTACGTCTGTCATTTATCTACTATTATAAAACCTGAAAAAATAACAATATTGGATTAGAATATTTCAGTTATCACTTTAAACAGAAATTCTCTTGTTTTCAAAATTTTCTAAGTTTATTTCAATATTGTGTGTATTTTTTTCAATTTAAGTGTCAATCGTAACGGTTTTTTTATTATTTACCTTTTGGAAAAAACATGTATATTCAAAATAACGCCTGTCTTCTCGAAGGCCATATGTTTGAAAACTTATGTAAAGAAAGTCTAAACATCATGAAAAAACAGTACACAATCGTTAAAATAATCCTACTTTAATAATTAAGGTACTTTCTGACTTTAAATATAAATATATATATATATATATATATATATATATATATATATATATATATATATATATATATGTGTGTGTGTACATATATATATAATTTTTTTTCTTTTTTTTTAATAAGCTAAATTTTTCTATTTCCTTTTCATGAAGAAAAGGTTAACACAAAGTAGTAAATAGGTCTTAAATCATCGAGTTCCTGTGTATATAAACCTAAGTAATCAAAGTCGAATTGAAATGCTGTAAGAATAGATAAAACATTCTTCAGAACTTTTCTTTTTTTACTTTTCAGTAGCTTTTTTTCCTCATTTCCATTTCAGTTGTGTTTAAACAAACCAAGGATATAAAAACAATTCCAGACAAATTTAATTGGTTAGATACACTTTTATAAATTTGAAATGTTATTATACATAATACTTAAAAAATATCTGTGAAAATTCTTAGTAACAAAATTCTTAGTTAGTCGAATGATACAAGCTAACCATCATCAACTATTATTTAACGATTGTAGCCTTGTTTTACAGAACGGAAAATTCCTTGTGAAAAAATCGTATACGAATTGAAAATAAGCAGGTCTTTCGTCTGATTTACGCTTATGATGTCATTATATTAACAGCGACTGAGCGCTTGCTCGGGCGAGTATTTTCTAAATTCAATTAGATTAGTTCATATAAGACATGATGAGAGTTTTGTGTGGTTAAATTACCAATTTATTTGTGAGAAATATTTTTACAGCATGAACCGAGTAGATGAACAAATTAGTTATCAGAGATGTTTATTCACAAGGAAACTTGTTAAGAAAATTTTGGTAAACAATATTGTTTATGTATCCAAATCGACAGCTTTTTTTATATCATCACCATAAGCAACATTGAGGAATAATAAAATGTTTGTTAAGAGTCAGTTGGTGTGAAAATGTTTTGCATTCCTCACTGCGTAAAGATCAAACGATTTATATGGAATATACTTTTTGTAATTTTGTGAGTGTATATATATATATATATATATATATATATATATATATATATATATATATCGATTTATGTCTGGTGTGTCGGTATGCGAGTCATATAAATAATATTTATATTTGTAGTGGAGAAATTAGTTAATTAAAAAACTTCAAAACAATTCAGTTTTCGAGTTTTTTAATTCAGAGGTCAAAGAGGAAAAAATTCAGAGGTCAAAGAGGAAAAATAGTTTATATATTTACACACGATCAAGGAACAATGAAATAGGAACTCTTACAATTTCGTCACATCTGTCTGTTTGTTACAACGTCACAGATATTTAAATTTTAGGCCAATGTTTAATTATAAAATGAGTTGTTATGTTTAATTATAAAGTTGAGTCAACAGTTTTTTGCATACGCCATTAAGTGGAGTGCCATTGGATGGGCCTTTTAAAAAGGAATTACGCTTCCATTCATCATTTTCCATTTTTGAGCTCGGTTTGTGAAATATCAGGCTTCATATTGACGTGCAATACAACGCACATTGAAAATATTAGGTTTGGGAAATATTGAGCTTCATATTGACGTGCAATGTGACGTACATTGAAAATATTAAGTTTATAGAATATTAGGCTTCACATTGATGTACAATGTGACAAAAATTCAAAATATTAGGTGTAATGTGAAATGTTAAGCTTCATGTTGACATGAAATATGTCGCACATTGAAAAATATTAAGCTTCATATTGACGTACAATATGACGCACATTAATAAATATAAGGTTTATGAAATATTAAGCTTCATATTGACATGCAATATGACGCACATTGAAAATATTAGGTTCATGAAATATTAAGCATCATATTGACGACAAATGTGACGTACATTGAAAATATTAAGTTTATGAAATATTAGGCGACATATTAAAGTGAGGCATATTAGTTTTTGTAGTTAAACACGAGTTTAAAAAAGTTTGAAAATTCTAGGTGATAACTTTTGATTAGGGCTTAAATTTGAAATTATTTCAGTTAACTTACATTGTCAATTACAAGAGATATAATACATCCGCGGAAATTATCTTATTTGTGAGCTAATACGTTCTTAGTCAATATTATTAATTTTCATAGATTTACATAGACAAACAATTCAAATAATTATATGAATACTAGATATACTAACCATATGCATATTGTGTTAAGTAAATATTAAGTAGACGTTAGGTACCTCCGATTTGATCATAGTTTTCCTTTCATTTTCGACTGACTATCTATCGAAAACTGTACTATCGCTGTACTAAAATTTAGTACAGTACAGTTTATAGTACAGTTTTCCAATAATAGGGATAAGTTTTAAATTAAATGGTCATCACAAGAATACAAATGCGAAAATGATTACTTTAATTCTGAGAAAAAAAGAATGGAATGTTAAGGATTTCTGTATACACTCGGAATAATTGTTAAATACCCGGGTTAGCTGTAATAGACTTTTTTAGGTTTAAGAAAAGGATAATAAAAGAACAAAATATAATGGCACCAAGATACAACATCTGGAAAATTTCGTATAAGAATGAGGCGTATTAGCCTAAATAGGACATTATCGAATTACCTTATCGCTTATCACAAGGACGATTAATGATATAAGAAAATGTATATTAATATATAATGTATTGTTAGTTAATACAAAAATATCCTTCTGTAATTTTATACATGCTTCTGAATATATTATTTTATTTCAAATTGCTTACTCCAGTAGGGCTTGTAAACACGTTTTACTGTTTCCTCGTTAACATAGGTTCTGGTGGTACTTGCCATTTAAATAGAAATTCAGTTTGATCAAATATCCACGTACATGTGGCATAGTTATATTAATCACATTTATAATATAATAAGTTATGTGAAATAATTTACTTTTTTATAAAAATTAAATTAGTTAGAGGCCGGTCAACAATAAATTATATAATTATAACTGGTAAAGTATATTTCGTAAACATTTTATACAATAACTTATTAATGCAGCACGTTCGATATCATTTAATATTAGAACCCAGTCAATAGCAAATTATGTAAATATAACTGGTAAAGTATATTCCGTAAACATTTCTTACAAAACATTATGAAAGCAGCACGTTCGATATCACTTAATATTAGAAGCCAGTCAATAGCAAATTGTGTAATTATAACTGGTAAAGTATATTTCGTAAACATTTTATACAATAACTTATTAATGCAGCACGTTCGATATCATTTAATATTAGAACCCAGTCAATAGCAAATTATGTAAATATAACTGGTAAAGTATATTCCGTAAACATTTTATACAATAACTTATTAATGCAGCACGTTCGATATCATTTAATATTAGAACCCAGTCAATAGCAAATTATGTAAATATAACTGGTAAAGTATATTCCGTAAACATTTCTTACAAAACATTATGAAAGCAGCACGTTCGATATCACTTAATATTAGAAGCCAGTCAATAGCAAATTATATAATTATAACTGGTAAAGTATATTTCGTAAACATTTTATACAATAACTTATTAATGCAGCACGTTGGATATCATTTAATATTAGAACCCAGTCAATAGCAAATTATGTAAATATAACTGGTAAAGTATATTCCGTAAACATTTCTTACAAAACATTATGAAAGCAGCACGTTCGATATCATTTAATATTAGAAGCCAGTCAATAGCAAATTATGTAATTATAACTGGTAAAGTATATTCCGTAAACATTTCTTACAAAAACTTATTAAAGCAGCACGTTTGATATCATTTAATATTAGAACCCAGTCAATAGCAAATTATGTAATTATAACTGGTAAAGTATGTTCCATAATAATTCCATATAACAAACTTATTGATATATCAGTCTCAATATTAATTAAAGTTAACGCTGATTAAGCACCGTTTTCAAGTGATTTTTAGCTTTCTTTCAATAGGTTAAAGTATTATAGGTGAAAGTCACATTTTAAGTATTTAAGTATTAGGAAAACCTCGGAAGTCGCTATACCGATTTTGTGTATATTTTCCGACTGTTTTTCATTCGGAAACTATTTAGAGAAAAATTAGAGATAATGTAAATTATGAAATACTATTAATAACTTAAATGAAAATGATTGCAGTTTAAATACATTTTTTCACGAAAAAATATTAAACATCATCTTCCGGTAAATAATAGATATTAGAAACACATAGGCGTACACTGTATTAAAGGGTTGAATAAAAAAAAATAAAATTTTTAATGCAACTTTGAAAGTGTGCCCTTCAACTTGAATTATACAATTTATATAAAATTTTACAAAATATATTTCGAAACAATAACAATTGAAATGATACTGATGAAATAATTATCAAAGGCGACTTGAACTCGTGCACACAGTTTTCTAAATCGCTATATCATATTTTATTTAAGCTAAGTAAGTACATTAAAATTATAAAAAAAAAACAGAAAATCGAAAAACCAAAAAAATTAATTTGTACAAAACAAACATAAAGAGAATTTGAAATTAAAGGATTTTTTCCATTACTCTTACTGGGAGAACTTGCTATAGGGAAAATTCCAAGTTTCTGAACCGACGAGAAGTACTCTGTAAAGTTTGACGAGTGATTATGCAATTGAAATTTGAAAAACCGTATGTTTTCTTGCATTTGGATAGTTGAATTTATGCTGGAATATCACATAGCAGACATCCTTAGTTTTTATATCAAATTCAACTTGATGATTCCAGCCATTCCAGACAAATGTATCTTGATAGACAGATGGACCATGAAGTGATCTTATAAGGGTTCAGATATTTTTTTAAATACCGAGGTAAGGAAACCTGAAAATAGAAAAAAATATAATTGCCATAACGAAACTTATCAATTTCTTGAAACTCACAGTGGTAAAGTAACTAAATAAGTGTTTTAACGTTAAAGGAGTATAATTTATTTCTATTCCATAATTTTTATTAATTACTCCTATTCGTATAATAGATTAAGAGAAAAGCTCACAAAACATAAACGGGAAAGCTTGTTTTATCGAGACGACCATGAACTTCGTACATTGAGAAATGATGGCGTATGTCTGTTCTCACTTGGAAAACTTTGAATTGAAAATAGATCGAAAACTTTGTACTGAAAATTGAAGAACTTTTCACTATGTTAAGTTTAGTAAGTAAGTAAAATCTTTCGAATAGAAACATGTTTGAGGTTGCGGAGTAGATACTGAAATTTTGATGAAAACGCAAAACTCATGAGTTTAAAACGAAGAGCTTTGTGAAAATTGCTCAATTTACAGTAAACTATCGTACGTCTTATTATAATTGCAAGTATACTAAATATTTTATGCCGTAATTAAAATTTACATCTATGAATAAAATGAATAAAGGCTTTGCAATCATTTGAAAATAAACGCTAAGTATTTTCCAATCATATGCAAATCATAACAAAGAAATATTGGATAACAACTTTGATAGACATGAAATAGAAACGCAAACTGAATTTTATGATGCAAGTATGTTTTAAATAGAAATTTTATTCAATATAAAAAACAACTATTCAAATATATGGGTAACGATAATATTGTTGTATCTATATTATTAAGGATATATCACCTATTATTGAATATATTTGGTGTTAATTTTGCTCTAATCTTTACAAATTGCCCACCTGAAGATGTAGTCGTAAAACGAAACCTAAATCGTAGTTATGAATTTAAATAATGTAGAAATATAACTACGTCACGTAGTTTCATTTAGTTGATATATCACATATTTACTCTATAGAAACGCAAAACTAATTTTGGATTGTTAATAAGGAGCAAAATTTCGTTATGCTAAGCCAATAGAAAATCACCAAAGAAAATTTCTTGTCGCAGGTATCTGCCAAAATTAAATTAAATTAAGTATACTAACAATAGTTTGAATTAATATTATGTTATTCCTAACTAATTAGGCAGTTAGACTAAGGGCCTAATTTAAAGGCTTCGAACGAATTACAATGGCTTTGTTAAAATTATAACGTTTTTGTCTATTTTAAAAATTCGCTGCTGTGTTGTATCAATTACAACATTTAATTATATACTGGCAGCTGGTTCAAGAATATTGTATTTAGTATGGCTTAAGAGTTGGTCGGACGTACAAAAGAAGTTTGATTAATGTTTTAAGGTGATTTTATATTTAACTTAGTTTTATAAAGGATTTTGCCCAAAACTTGGACTACATTAATTTCGAAACAACTTTTAAACCTTTTCTTCGGCAAGAGACTACTTTAAGATATCAGAGATCTGCAAACGTAATTTAGATTTTACTTCTTTAGTCATTATTTATCCAGTTATTCATTTTAACAGATTATAGATGTTTACCACAGAATATATGTTACAAATGTGAGTGACAAACGTTCACATTTCATCTTCTGTCACGGAAATAATATCGTTTCTATAATAATATTCAAAATGTGTACTATTACAATAGACAAATAAAAATAAAAATAATAAAAATATATATTTACCATGGGTTACGAGGTTATCGTAAAACTTTTAAGATAATTTAAATATGCCTCGTTAAACGTAATTAATACGCAATTAAATGAAACTACGTGATGTAGTATTATTTCTACTTTTTTTAATTTCTTTACCACGACCTAGGTTTCGTTGTATTACAACATCTTCAGGTGGGATATTAGCAAATATACATTTCAATAATTATACGTAATTAATACGGTTAAATTTTATAATATAAATTATCCGTATCGTCAAGTTTATTAACTTACATAATTATACTGTGATGAAAATAAACTTTAAATTTTGGTGGATAGTGATTTAACATCACTATTTAATAAATGTATAAATTTTATTTCTATAATTTAGAAAAATGTTGCCAACTATTGTTGTCATTTAAAGTATTAATACATGAAATAATACGCGAAATAACAACGTTTAAAATTTAAGATATGAATACACGAAATTATAACGATACGGAAAGGGCTATATTCGGAATTTCTCTGCTAAATATGATTCGTAATGAGGATACCCGAAGGAGATTGAAGATTACTGTCATAGCTCGTACGATTAGCAAGCCGATGTGGTAATTGGAAGGTCATATAATGCGTAGTAATGAATATTGTTAAGAAAGAATTGTTTTCGAATGGCGATCACGTACCTGAAGATGCAGAGTGGGACAGTGGACGTGGCTCGAAATCGATCTTTGTCGGAATACATGGGGGTGGCCCTGTGCACCTATGTCGGAATATGTTCAGCAGTGAAACTCTACCGAATGGTGATAATGGTAATTTCATAGAATTTTGTCACGCACGATAAAGGCAATTTTTTTTAAAAGTTCTTTCATTGGCCAATAGATGGCTTTAGAATAGCGTTAAATACCTATTAAACGCCATGAAATTACCTTTGAACGTTTCATTTATTAACAGAAAAGAAGTGTGAGTCCAAAAAAATATTGTGTTCAAAAACCAGTTCAAATAAGAATATCAATACGGATAAAAACTATTACTTTGAAGAACAATTTTTGAAACGTTATTATTTAGAGCGAAGATGAAAATAATAAGCAAAAGCGCGCACCACTTTTCAGTTTTCCAATCAGCCGTGGAATTCCCACGTTTACGTAGAGCCTGTCTTTATATACTTTTTGCCATGAAGTTATTTTGTTTTTTTTACCGTTCAAAATGACTACTAAATTAATATGTATAGGTTAGAAATGTAAAAATATTGTATCTGGTATTTTACTGGTCAATATACCAGACACAATATTATCATCAACGTTTATAAAAACAGCTTAAAACTGTAAGAGAAGTCAAAGAAAAAAATTATATCCGATGGCAAATGTCTGTTATGATCGAATAAACTAAAAATTGTAAAATATAATTTTTAGAAGTGATGTGTAATGAATTCATTAGGATGAATAAAAAAAAATCTAGTAGTCCTAGTGAGACGTCTCAGGATGAATAAAAAATCCTAGTAGTCCAAGTAAATAATCCTAGTAGGCCTAGTGAATCCTAGTGATGACAAAGTTACTTTTTCATGGATCTTTTTAAACTATCGAGTGCTCATTAAAAGAAATTATTTAGAAGTATTTTTTTCATATTACGGTTATATAATTTCAAAAAACCTATCGAATGTTGATTCAAAGAAATGATTTATGTCATTCGTTATATAAAATAAATAAAAATCGGTAATCAAAGTACATAGATACATCTCTCCTCCATACTCACTTTTATTCCCTTTTTCCATTTGTAAGGATGTTTTTTCATGTTACGGTTATATCCTTTCTTGAAAAAACTATCGAGTGCTCATTAAAAGAAATTATTTAGAAGCTTTTTTTCATATTACGGTTATACACTTTCTTAAAATCCAATCGAATGCTGATTCAAAGAAATTACTTATATCACTCGGTACATAATATAAATAAGTATCAATAATCAAAATACATAGGTTAAATCTCCGTTCCATACTCACTTTTATTCTCTTTTCGCATATGTAAGAGAAAATGGAAAATCTCGTTAAGAAATGTTTGCAAGTAAAATGTTAATATCTCAGAGAATTATTTAAGAGTTTTAATGCAACTGATGAAAATACATTTTTGTTTTATTTATTTTCTTAGAGCTTGAATATTAAAAATGTTTGATTGATGAGAATCATCGTTATAAAATCAATATACTATACAATTCCCAATAAAAATTATATTAAATTGTATGTAATCATATTATTTAATTTATATGATAACTTCTAGTTTTGGTAAAGTAATTTTATATTAATTTATACTCGTGCGAACTATTCACAAGTTAATTTAAAACTTAAAAGTAATATCTTGCGCGTTTCTGACATCATGTACAGGTGTTCTAGATTTTTCGTGGATTTCTCAGTAGTTTCAATCATGCTGTCCTGTATATTTAATTTATATGATAACTTGTAGTTTTCGTAAAGTAATTTTATATTAATTTATACTCGTTCGAACTATTCACAAGTTAATTTAAAACTAAAAAGTAATATCTTGCGCGTTTCTGATATCATGTACAGGTGTTTTAGATTTTTCGTGGATTTCTCAGTAGTTTCAATCATGCTGTCCTGTATATTTAATTTATATGATAACTTGTAGTTTTCTTAAAGTAATTTTATATTAGTTTATACTCGTTCGAACTATTCACAACTTAATTTAATACTAAAAAGTAATCTTTTGCGGGTTTATGATATAATGTCCAGTTGTTCTAGATGTTTTGTGAATTTTTCAGCAACTTCAATCATGCTGTCTTGTAAACGTCCCACGGAGCAAATTGTTAGAGTGTAGGTATCATTCTTCACACTACGTCGGATGTAAAAATTTTCTGGCAATATGTCTAAAGACTGCTGAATATGTCAATGTATTTCAATACAGAGAACATACTCATACGAAATGGTCAACATGCCTGCCAAACCATACAAAATAATTGTCACAATTTCTCATACAAAAATTTTAAAAGAATCTTTCCAAAATGTCCCTCCCTCTATTCAAAATGCCTTCCTTCTTCTCCGCGACTAACTATCGTGTATAATACTAATAAAAACAAGCAACTAATAACACAATGACTAGCTACGACACCGTTTAATTTAAGGAACACAGCGCATTTAGAGTATTAAATATGTTGGTAGTACGGATTTGATGATCCAGACAATCAGTCAATCAGAACCGTATTATTAATGTACATAAGTATAAAACAAATGTAAAAAACATATTTGATACGGAAAATTATGGAAAAATAAGTATTTATGACATTATTTAAGAGATTTAGAAGGTAGAAACTGATTTCTAGAATATTCATCTTTTTCTTGGAACTAGATCTTTCTGATTTTACGTACTTCCATAAGCCCGTCCGTTTTCCATATACAACACATGAAATGTCCGATTAATTTAAATGATGAAATATGATTTCCGTCTATTGTCATCTTCAAATTTATAAAGTTATATTTATAAACTCATTGGCCAAATATAATTTTTATTGCTCGCTATAAATTCAAACGTTGATATAAATGTAGTTTTATTATAATATCTTAAGAAGCGTTCATGTTAATACTGAAAATATGACATAATAAGAGATTGGTCGGTTACATTTGTTTTAAAAAGCCATATTTTAGCTATTATACACATTGAGTCCAAACAGAATAACTAATACCTTCAAGGTTGTGTATAAACTCATTGTTCAAATATAATTTTTCAAATATAATTTATTTTTCTATAAATATAAACGTTGGTATAAGTGTAGTTTTATTATTACATCGTAAGAAGCCTTCATAATAAGAGATTGGTTAGTTACATTTGTTTTAAAAAGCTTTATTTTAGATATTATAATAGATTAGAGTCCAAACAGAATAACTAATACCTTCCGGTTTGTGTATAAACTCATTGTCCAAATATAATTGTTATTGTTTGCTATAAATTTAAACATTGGTATAAGTGTGGTTTTATTATTATAACTTAAGAAGTATTCATAATAAGAGTTTGGTTAATTACATTTGTTTTAAAAATCCATATGTCAGCTATTATAAAACACATTGAGTCCAAACAGATTAACTAATACCTACCGGTTTGTATATAAATTTGTTGTCCAAATATAATTTTTATTGCTTGCTATAAATATACACGTTGGTGTAATTATAATATTATTATGACATCTTAAGAAGCCTTCATAATAAGATATTGGTTGGTTACATATGTTTAAAAAGCTATATTTTACCTATTACAATAGATTAGAGTCCAAACAGAATAACTAATACCTTCCGGTTTGTGTATAAACTCATCATCCAAATTTAATTTTTATTGCTTGCTTTAATTTTAAACATTGGAATAAGTGTAGTTTTACTATTATATCTTAAGTAGTGTTCATAATAAGAGTTTGGTTAATTACATTTCTTTTAAAAAGCTATTCCAAAACCCATAGAGTCCAAACATAATAACTAATACCTTCCGGTTTGTGTATAAATTCATTGTCCAAAAATAAATTTGTATTGTTTGTTATAAATATAAACGTTGGTATAAGTGTAGTTTTATTATTACATCTTAAGAAGCCTTCATAATAAGAGATTGGTTAGTTACATTTGTTTTAAAAAGCTTTATTTTAGATATTACAATAGATTAGAGTCCAAACAGACCGGAAGGTATTAGTCCATAACTAATACCTTCCCGTTTGTGTATAAACTCATTGTCCAAATATAATTGTTATTGTTTGCTATAAATTTAAATATTGGTATAAGTGTGGTTTTACTATTATATCTTAAGAAGTATTCATAATAAGAGTTTGGTTAATTACATTTGTTTTAAAAATCCATATGTTAGCTATTATAAAACACAATGAGTCCAAACAGATTAACTAATACCTACCGGTTTGTATATAAATTTGTTGTCCAAATATAATTTTTATTGCTTGCTATAAATATAAACGTTGGTGTAATTATAATATTATTATGACATCTTAAGAAGCCTTCATAATAAGATATTGGTTGGTTACATATGTTTAAAAAGCTATATTTTACCTATTACAATCGATTAGAGTCCAAACAGAATAACTAATACCTTCCGGTTTGTGTATAAACTCATCATCCAAATTTAATTTTTATTGCTTACTATAAATTTAAACGTTAGAATAAGTATAGTTTTACTATTATATCTTAAGTAGTGTTCATAATAAGAGTTTGGTTAATTACATTTCTTTTAAAAAGCTATTCCAAAATCCATAGAGTCCAAACAGAATAACTAATACCTTCCGGTTTGTGTATAAATTCATTGTCCAAATATAATTTATATTGTTCGTTGTAAATATAAACGTTGGTATAAGTATAGTTTTATTATTACATATTAAGAAGCCTTCATTAATAAAAGATTGGTTAGTTACATTTGTTTTAAAAAGCCATATTTTAGCTATTACAATACACATAGAGTCCAAACAGAATAACTAATACCTTCCGGTTTGTGTATAAACTAATTGTCCAAATATAATTGTTATTGTTTGCTATAAATTTAAACATTGGTATAAGTGTGGTTTTATTATTATATCTTAAGAAGTATTCATAATAAGAGTTTGGTTAATTACATTTGTTTTAAAAATCCATATGTCAGCTATTATAAAACACATTGAGTCCAAACAGATTAACTAATACCAACCGGTTTGTATATAAATTTGTTGTCCGAATATAATTTTTGCTTGCTATAAATATAAACGTTGGTGTAATTATAGTATTATTATTACATCTTAAGAAGCCTTCATAATAAGAGATTGGTTGGTTACATATGTTTAAAAAGCTATATTTTACCTATTACAATAGATTAGAGTCGAAACAGAATAACTAATACCTTCCGGTTTGTGTATAAACTCATTGTCCAAATATAATTGTTATTGTTTGCTATAAATTTAAACATTGGTATAAGTGTGGTTTTATTATTATAACTTAAGAAGTATTCATAATAAGAGTTTGGTTAATTACATTTGTTTTAAAAATCCATATGTCAGCTATTATAAAACACATTGAGTCCAAACAGATTAACTAATACCTACCGGTTTGTATATAAATTTGTTGTCCAAATATAATTTTTATTGCTTGCTATAAATATAAACGTTGATGTAATTATAGTATTATTATTACATCTTAAGAAGCCTTCATAATAAGAGATTGGTTAGTTACATATGTTCAAAAAGCTATATTTTACCTATTACAATAGATTAGAGTCCAAACAGAATAACTAATACCTTCCGGTTTGTGTATAAACTCATCATCCAAATTTAATTTTTATTGCTTGCTTTAATTTTAAACGTTGGAATAAGTGTAGTTTTACTATTATATCTTAAGTAGTGTTCATAATAAGAGTTTGGTTAATTACATTTCTTTTAAAAAGCTATTCCAAAACCCATAGAGTCCAAACATAATAACTAATACCTTCCGGTTTGTGTATAAATTCATTGTCCAAATATAATTTTTATTGCTTGCTATAAATATAAACGTTGGTGTAATTATAGTATTATTATTACATCTTAAGAAGCCTTCATAATAAGAGATTGGTTGGTTACATATGTTTAAAAAGCTATATTTTACCTATTACAACAGATTAGAGTCGAAACAGAATAACTAATACCTTCCGGTTTGTGTATAAATTCATTGTCCAAATATAATTTTTATTGCTTGCTATAAATATAAACGTTGGTATGAATGTAGTTTTATTATTTTATCTTAAGAAGCGATCATAATAAGAGATTGGTTAATTACATTTGTTTTAAAAAGCTATATTTTAGCCATTACAAAACACATAGAGTCCAAACGGAATAACTAATACCTTCCGGTTTGTGTATAAACTCATTGTCTAAATATAATTTTTATTGCTTGCTATTAATTTAAATGTTGGTATAAGTGTGGTTTTATTATTATATCTCAAGAAGCGTTCATAATAAGATATTGGTTAATTACATTTGTTTTAAACAGCTGTATTTTAGTTATTACAAAACACATAAAGTCCAAACAGAATAACTAATACCTTCCGGTTTGTGTATAAACTCATTGTCCAAATATAATTTTTATTGCTTGCTATAAATTTAAATGTTGGTATAAGTGTAGTTTTATTATTATGTCTTAAGAAGCGTTCATAATAAGATATTGGTTAATTACATTTGTTTTAAACAGCTGTATTTTAGTTATTACAAAACACATAAAGTCCAAACGGAATAACTAATACCTTCCGATTTGTGAGTAGAGGAAACATGGTAACACTAGTTAGCAAACATCTATAAAAATTAATACATCACCTTAAATTATTACTGTTAATTCCTTTCAAATTTGGGACAATTCTGAACACTCTAAATAATCTAATTAACCAAAACAAATTTTTACAAATTCTAACGAATTTTTACAATTCAAACTTTTTCATAACATTTTTATTAACACAGAGTAAGGTTATTATTACTCTGTGTTAAGAAAACTGTTAATATTAGTGCATATTTACTTTATACAAAAATAAATCTCGGCTTTGAGATAGCGAGTCCACTCAACATGAGCGAAGCCGCATGCAACAACGTGATGTCAGAAGTAATGTTCAATAGCACAATGTCATGTTTCATCGGAGAAAATAAAGTCAGGGTTACGTACCCATTTGCCAACTGGTTAAAAACAGCTCAAAGAGTTCGTTTATTTTGATTTCTCATAACTTTTTGTTCGCTCGTTCCGGTCCCTAGGCGCGTGTATAACGGTTGGAGTTGTGTAAGTCAACTGTATGGTGAGAAATGTTGATACAAGGCAGATTCGTATACAAAAACGATTTTGTTTTGCACTAAAACTGTTACAGGATATTAGCGGCTCCATCGGATATTGATTGAAAGGTGGGAATGGAATCCTATTGTTTGGAATTTGGTCCATCTTTCCGTTCGTCTTTTTGTCAGAGTCTTCCAACTTCTGAAGGAAATGAGATATAACTTTCATATTCACATAAAATTGTAGTTCGAAACATGGATTACAATTACTCCAAATTAAATTTCGTGGGAGCTTCCAAACAAACAAAGGGGAGACTGAACAATTATGTTTTTCTGTATTTGGAAAAATAACGATTTGTAGAACCATCAAAATTAATTTTTAGACCTATTTTGTTACTTATTTTGTTTTTTATAAATACCTAAGGGTGTACGGAACCAACGTAGTGCCAGTTTTACTCATTCTTAGTAGTTTCACGTTTTATTATTGACATCATAGATAAAAAAGCTCAAAGCTCTATTGTCGCATATATCAATAAAGTTAACTGGAATTCTATTAATTGTGGCGTTATATATCTAAAAAACAGAGTATTATACATCATATAAACACTTTTTTAAATACATTTAAATCGTTAAATGTTACCGTAGTATATACTAGAAAATTAAAATTATATTATATATATATATATATATATATATATATATATATATATATACATGTAGCGAGATTATTATATATCTCTATAATATAGCTCGAATTGCATTTTATGAAAACTTCGTAATTTCTAACAATTATATAGTCGATGTCCAAAAGCCAATGTTAAGTAATATACTAAGCCGCACTATTATTTAAGAAAAAAATCCGCATTAACGTTTAAGATGAAAAAATCCTGTTTTTTAATAATACGTCATACAAGCTTTACTATTTGCAATGTGGGAAAAGGTGAGTTTAACTACAAGTTAAAAAATAATTAAAATTAGTCAGTAGTTTTCATATCTTACTAATTTTTCTGAAAATTTAAAAAAAAGTGAATTGGGTGTACTTTGTATTTACAAAAGAAGTATCAAGTTCAAATGTCGTTATTTGCGAAACACTAAAGTTGGCGTCTAAAACACGATCAAACGTTTCGCTGGGACAATATTCTATATCAATAACAAGACATGACTAAAATGAATGACTTCTGAACTAGACCCTATCGATTAATAATGTTAAATAAACATCTTTCGAATTGTGTTCAGGTCTGTTTTAAGAAATCAGGAATTTATTAATGTTCAAGCAGCGAGTAGAGGCTGCCAAAAGTGGATCTGACTACCTTCTCCTCGCAGTGCACGGAAGAATCAGTGATTGTCACAGCAAAACAAAAATGCTCAATACGATTAGAAGCTACGACACAAAAATTGAATGAATAATGATCGGCCAAATGTAGTATTATTAAAAAAATCCAATTTTGAAGCAAGTTTGTATTTTTTCAACTTTCATAACAATTTTGCGTTAAAATTCATAGCTATTTTACAAATTACCTCACATTTAAAACATTCATATTTTTGTTATATTTGGAGGCATCAGTGTGATCAGCTTAATGCGAAGAGTAGAACAAGAAAATCACCCAGAATACGTTAGTCTACTGTATAAGACGGCAGAACCTGTACACGAAGCTACGTGGACTGGTGTTACAGCAACCATAGTGATGGTGTTATGGAGATCTCTTAAACGAAAAGTAGACGTCGCGAAAAAATATTAAATCTACACAAGACGCACATGTTTTATAACAAGATTCCAAGAAGACGACGTGAAATTCCAACAAATCAATGCTCATTGCCAGAAATTGACAATAACAATGTTTTGGTTTATATTGTCCTGCTATACTAACCTACTTAGTCATAATGCCTCAATCCAACCAAGTATTATTGGATGGATAAAAGTGCAAGATTTGTGAGCATATCGCATCAAAAGAGCACATAAAACCGAACTGCGTAACATAGAAATTTAAAAAGAAAATTCGTAGTCATCTAAATATATTATTTCTAAAAGTTGTTTTTTGGTCGAGCGGCTCGATCTCTTTAACTACTGCACCAAAAAAAATAAAAAAAATACCCACTTAAAGCTTGTGTTTATGTCTACTTTGGGCGAAAAATATAAAAAAATTCGAAAAAAATCTTTTTGTTAATAAAAAAATTAATTTTTATAACAATTGGCATGAGCGCCATCTGTGGGCGACACATCAAATATCTTAGCCAAATTGTATACTTGGAACACGCTAGATGGCGATATAGTGCGAAGACTTCGCACGGGTCAGCTAGTAATTCTATATTTTTATCTGCATGTTTTATGTAGATATTTTTGAATTAATTTTTTAAAACTTATAACATAATGGATTCGGAAAAATTATTTCATTATAATTTTTAATTTTATTCAACATTTTGATATGTCATATATATGTTCTAAATCGTCTTTTAGAGTCTTTCAAAGTATTTGGGAAATAAATAACTTGTTTATTTTTTCAGAATTTGTTACGGAAATATAAGTATATATGTTAGTTTCAACACCAGACTTTTAATACCAAAGTTACCGAATATCTCAAAGCCAACATCTTTAATTATACTATCTTATTATGTATGCAATGTATTATATATTTTTTGAAATCTGCTTAACAAGACATTTAATTTGACATGCATCCTAATGACCTTCATGAATTTTTATTTTTTTACACTGGATATAATGGCGACTCTTAGCCACTAGATTGCATGATCGCGACATCAAATATTTAAGAACATGCAAAAGGTTAAGACGAATAAAATGATACTTCATTTATCCAACTAGGATTATCCTTTTCGGGTCTAGAGAATAATACTTGGATACACCTACATACAGCGTTATATTATTAAACACAACACCCTCCTTGGCGTATCTTAGTCGGCTAAAAGCATAATAAACAAAACTGGAAACTGATGTGGGAAAGACTTACAGAAAACTTGTTCCTAAGAAAAGCAGCTGTTAACTCAAAAACAGCAATGTGAGATGAGGTTGTTAAATATTTACTAATTTATTAAAATTATTTCGTTATATTTATTAGCTACGTGATTGTGAAAACACAGTAAATTCTAAATTATTAAGCAAAATAGTATAGTATGAGCAAAAGTATTAAGCGACATTTTATAGAGTCAATAGTGCTTATGGCTACGGTGTTTTTGTTTCCCATTTAATCAGTTTCTGGACAAAAATTAATAAAGGAATCAGATATGAACTGTAATAACGGTCTCGGAGAACAGTATATAAAATGGTGGTATTATATTTAGTAAATCAATAAAGAAAATGTGGCCAAACATATTAAGATATAAAATATTGTACTTCTGCTAGAAACAAATAAAATGAATCTTATTTTATTAGAATGACGGGTTCGTGTCATCAAACTGAAGAAACCTATTCATTACGTTATTTTGTAAGGCGTTAGGCATATAAGTTTTGGTCACGTCTTGATATAATTCAAGGTCGTAATCGTAAATAATTGTGCAGTCTATAAAAAAAACAATATAATAAACAAAACCATCCTATAAATATTTTGAATGTGAACACACAAATATTATGTTTGTTATTATTTGCTCGAGCGCAGTATTATTATTTGCTCGAGTACAGTATTATTATTTGCTCGAGTACAGTGTTATTATTTGCTCTAGTACAGTGTTATTATTTGCTCGAGTACAGTGATATTAATTGCTCGAGTACAGTGTTATTATTTGCTCGATTACATTATTATTTGCTCGAGTACAGTGTTATTATTTGCTCGAGTACAGTGTGATTATTTGCTCGAGCACAGTATTATTATTTGCTCGAGTACAGTGTTATTATTTGCTCTAGTACAGTGTTATTATTTGTTCGAGTACAGTGATATTAATTGCTCGAGTACAGTGTTATTATTTGCTCGATTACATTATTATTTGCTCGAGTACAGTGTTATTATTTGCTCGAGTACAGTGTGATTATTTGCTCGAGCACAGTATTATTATTTGCTCGAGTACAGTATTATTATTTGCTCGAGTACAGTGTTATTATTTGCTCTAGTACAGTGTTATTATTTGCTCGAGTACAGTGATATTAATTGCTCGAGCACAGTGTTATGATTTGCTCGATTACATTATTATTTGCTCGAGTACAGTGTTATTATTTGCTCGAGTACAGTGTGATTATTTGATCGAGTACAGTATTATTATTTACTCGAGAACAATATAATTATTTGTTGGAGTACAGTTCGATAAATATATTTTGAATTTTTTATTACTGCATAACTATTCGAAACATTAAAAAAAACACCTTTTTTCATAAACTGAGCAAAATTGATTTACAATTTGTTTAATGTCCAAACTGTTTTACTATTCATTCCTTCTCGAATCTTTTATATTACTAATTATTTTCTGACTGTTGTTAGTTTTTTAATCACATATGTGACTTTGTCAACTTAGCAATTAGTGTATGCCAATGTGATGCAAGTATCTACCTGAAATTAAAAGTAATGACAAAAAATAAACTCAATATAATCTTGAATATATTTGGCGTTAATTTTGTAGAAATTCATTATTCACAATTAAATGAAACTACGCGATGTAGTATTATTTCTACTTTCTTTAAGTTCTTTACCACCACCTAGGTTTCGTTGTATTACAACATCTTCAGTTGGATTATTAGCAAAGATTCCAGTATCTTTGATAATAACCCACCTGAAGATGTTGTAATACAACGAAAACTAGGTGGTGGTAAAGAACTTAAAGAAAGTAGAAATAATACTACATCACGTAGTTTCATTTAATTGTGGATTCAGGTAGTTGTTAAAAATAAAATATTAATTCAATTTTATTATTTTATTTTTATGAAATAATTTATCACAGCAATATGTCTTAACAATCTATTGAAAATGTATTTTTGATTTTATAATACTGTTAACCGAGAAGAAGCGAAGCTGGGCGAATTAAGTCGGAAACAGCCGACAAGACTCGAAGCTGGCCGAATTAAATCGGAAACGGCCGACAAGACGCAAAGCTGACCCAACGACATGTCACGACGTACCTTCAGAACATTTTAACTCTCATCCAAACGGGTCATTGATGTTTCAAAATCAATACATATAAAATAAACCTGCTAAGCAAGAGTAAAGCTCGCTCTACGAAGGTTGCATACACAGTTAGACACTTATAAATTCTTAAGGGTTCATAATGTTTTCATTAAATTACCTACAAATAATTATTTTTTTTAACGTAAATATATTTTGCCCACTTTATTTTTCACGGACGACAATCGCAACAGATTTTCTGTAATTTTCCAGTCAGATTTTACCAACTCCGTTAGTTTCATGATTTTTGGCTGAGTAGTTTTGAAAATAAGAGGGGTGGTAGGAGGTTGCTTTTCTTTTGTTAATTTTTTGGAATATCTTTAAAATATACCATTTAAAATTATAAAAAAAAATGTTCGTCTTCATAATAAGCCTTTTGGAATAATACTCCCACATAATTTCCAAAAAAAATTAAACTTTTATCTATTCACTCTTTATTTCTTCTACGATTAGTTTTAAAAAGTTTTCTAGTGAAAAATATGTGTGTTATTAAGATATTTACTACGCCGAATTTCAAGTTTCTACGTCGCATAATTTCTTAGAAAGTCGGCTGTGAATATAGGAAAACGTAACGTATTGCCTGCTGTATTTTTCATAGACGAATTAACGTGATGGATAATTAAAAAATTAAGACATCTACATTCACCGCTGAAGTTTTCCTACGACCATTGTGTGGAATTTTAAAAATTCGTATTTTCTTATAATTATCGAGTGAGGATTTTCGAAGATAAGTGAGGAAGGGACCTATTTTTTCGGGATATTTTTAGTATTTCACTGAAGATAAAATACTTAAAATTATGAAAAATATTTTTGAGATCCTTAAAAAAATATTTTTGTGATCCTTAAAAACTAGCCCTAAAAATTATATCCAAAACCTTATATGGAAATAAAAACCGAGAACTTAATTTGAAGTTTCGAAATTTCGAGTACTTAATTTGACCCCTCACTCCCTAAAATTTGCAAATAAATATTTTTGAAACTTAGAAACGTGTGCGGTAAATATGTATTATTATTACGCTAAATTTAAAGTTTGTACACACGTTAAGCGCTTTCTAAAAAAAAACGGCTGTGACGGACGTACAGACAGATAAGTGAGTGATTTTACAAAAGTTCTGTTTTTCCTTTTGTGGTACGAAATCCAAAAAAAAACCAAGTAGTTTAGTAACTAACATGAGAAGTGAAAACATTTTTTTAAACTACAAAAATTTAACAAAAAAAATTATCAAGTACGTAGCCCTAATCTTATAAAGATCTAATGTTCCGCGACCGTTATAACAAGAAAGTAATTTTTTTTATATCATACAACTTAAAAACTTGTTTACCCGGAAATTTGAGAGGAAACCCCGATAACTTATATCAATTTAATATGGTCGGTCAATGTAATTAAATTCTTTATCCTATTTCCTGCCAAGTTTTCACTAACAATCAATGTCGTTATCTATACAAGTAATAAAATTCTAAGAGTGTATTCTGTTCACGGAAAATATTTTGAGAAGAGTGATTGATTTCGCATATAGAATATTAATAGAAAGCAGAAAAAACTGTTTTTAACATTTTTGTCTGTGTTTAAGTTGTTCTTTAATCACGCGAAAGCTATTGCTTGGATTATAATGAAAGTTGATATGGTAATAGTTTATATTCTTGACTTTTAATCTGGATATTATAGATATAAAAAAACATCCTGACTTCGTGGGTATTACGATATTGGTACTGCCAAAGCCATCTATCATCGTTTTTAGTAAACTGTATGCTCATAAATATATTATAACATGCTACCGCCAAAGCAATATATTAGTGTTTTAGTAAACTTTGTGTTCATAGTGTTCTGAAAGAAAAAAAAAAAAAACATCGAATTCTACGCAAACTAAGTGGCGTCGGCACAGCTAGTATTACATAAATTTGTTATAAGCGCCCAAGTATCCCCGCGCACTGGCAACTTTTTCAAAGCAATTATTTAGTTGCTTTGAAGAAGTTCGAATGAAACACATGGTATTGAATGTGGCACCGCCCCACCGCGGTTTAGTTGCTGGCGATTAAAGTTGCCAGTGCGCGGGGGCACTAAAAGTGGTGGATTAATTCGGCTTAACCTCAAAATGACTATTTCTATAATAAAAGTTTTATCATGAACATATCTCCCTTTCATCGTAGTTCGAAGGGGCGCAACGTGTTTATTGAATATAACGTCAATTCGTTATACTCAATGTACAAAGTCGCAATAATGACACCACGTATAAGACGGCCATCTTTTCCACGACATAGAAAATGATTTATAATATCTTACAAATGCACATAACTTAAATTGACTCGCATACAGAAAACAACTATTCGTTTTTTTAGTTGTAGAATCAGAAGTTTAAAACGAAAGATAAATAAACCTGACCTCACTTTTAAATCAACACTCATTCGCTCATGTTTTACTCAAAAATCGTTCAATAAAAAAATTTAATCAACCAAATCAATGTTAATAAAAAATATCATTTTTGAAAAACCTAACTCAACGCCACGCAACCGATCTTCGTTTTAATTGCCTATTCAAGACTTCGCAGGCGTTTCATTAAAATTTTTCTTTATAAATGTTTTGAAACGGACTTTTGTGTATTAGCATTTTAATTACTCTCATGTTTAATTAATTTATGTATTAAAGGGTCTACTACAGACGTGGAAATTTCTGTTTATGTTTCTTTTGCTGTAAGATACATTTCTTTGCAATAATATTATTAGATATGTACAAAACATCAGCGCACAAGTAACAAATTTTCCTCCGACTAAACAGAATACCGGTTTCAGAAATAAATTCATGATTGCATTTAAAGCGTTGGTATTTTAGCTTTGATGACACATTGATAACAAGCCCCAAGAGTTGAATATTAATTTAGTGATGAGTAGAAAAGATGACTGCAAATTAGAATATCCAGTTTTATTCCTCCATATTACCTTGATGCGGTTCTATACTTACACGAAACAATACAATTTTATTCTATTAGCGATTTACTGTCAACAATCGACGTATTCCATAGGGAGAAACTTCCTTATTTTCATAAAGCAGATTCAATAACCTAATAAACGACTCAAAACTAACCCTCAACACTAAAATCAGAATATATTTATATCATGGTATTATATCTATATTATAAGACTGAATGAAGTCATTTTGAATTTAAACAAATAGAAAACTTCATATTTGTTACAGTAAGTACGTATGTACTTTTACAACCATATGATCTGTACTTCATTTGCCTATTCAAAACTTTACAGGGGTTAAGTTAACATTTTTTGTTTAGTTTTGAGGAATTATATGGTATAAATTCAATCCCCATGGTCACAATCTAAGCAATTTTTTTTATTTGGAAGGGTAAACCCCAGTTAAAAATTTCGTTGACCAAAGGTCAAAAACGCAATCAAATGGCACATATATTAAATTGGGAATCACTACATCCACACTATAAAATATATATATATATATATATATATATATATATATATATATATATATATATATACATATATATGTGTGTGCTATTGATTGCGTTTTTGACCTTTGGTAAAAACTATGTCTTGGTAAGCTATATATGTATCGCTTTTCGCAACTTGTTCAAAAAGCACCAAAAACTACTAATAACTACTACTAAAAGCTATTAATAACTACTACTAACTATAGATTATTACTTCTATCATATAAATGTTCTGTATATATTCGGCACTGATTTCACTTCAAACACAATAGTACCATATCTTACTTTTGTTCTTCGCTTTCGCTATCTTAATAGCAAAGGGTCCAACTGACGTAATTATTGGTACTAATGAACCATTAATTGGAGCTTCCTCGCTTTTGTTTTGAAACATAGGATTTTGTTTTTCATTGTTTTAACACGACGGCCATTCATTTTATCAGTAATATCGATTCCTGCGTTTTTCTTATACTTCATAGTTTGTTATACATCATTTGCAATACGAGTTCTCCACACTGAATAGATTTTTCCCTTTTAAACTACCATGAAACCATCGGTCGTTTTTTCCTTTTAAGATTTCACCGTAGAAAAGACAATTTTCAAATTATATGTGTTACATGCCAACAAAGGCTTGGAAAAAAAGCAAAAAAATTTGTATATTCGATTGGAAATTATAATTAAAATTAAATCAGTTAACTTGAAGCAACAACTTTAAGAGAATATCAATTATGAAACTCCACTCTATGAGTGTCGACAAGAACTAGGCCGGTTTTGGTTTTGCTTTTGCATACTTATCTATTGGTGCCTTTTTCTATAGTAAAACACTTGCATGAACACATTTTTAGTTTTGCTTTTGCATACTTATCTATTGGTGCCTTTTTCTATAGTAAAACACTTGCATGAACACATTTTTGGTTTTGCTTTTGCATACTTATCTATTGGTGCCTTTTTCTATAGTAAAACACTTGCATGAACACATTTTTGGTTTTGCTTTTGCATACTTATCTATTGGTGCTTTTTTCTATAGTAAAACACTTGCATGAACACATTTTTGGTTTTGCTTTTGCATACTTATCTATTGGTGCTTTTTTCTATAGTAAAACACTTGCATGAACACATTTTTGGTTTTGCTTTTGCATACTTATCTATTGGTGCTTTTTTCTATAGTAAAACACTTGCATGAACACATTTTTGGTTTTGCTTTTGCATACTTATCTATTGGTGCTTTTTTCTATAGTAAAACACTTGCATGAACACATTTTTGGTTTTGCTTTTGCATACTTATCTATTGGTGCCTTTTTCTATAGTAAAACACTTGCATGAACACATTTTTAGTTTTGCTTTTGCATACTTATCTATTGGTGCCTTTTTCTATAGTAAAACACTTGCATGAACACATTTTTAGTTTTGCTTTTGCATACTTATCTATTGGTGCCTTTTTCTATAGTAAAACACTTGCATGAACACATTTTTAGTTTTGCTTTTGCATACTTATCTATTGGTGCCTTTTTCTATAGTAAAACACTTGCATGAACACATTTTTAGTTTTGCTTTTGCATACTTATCTATTGGTGCCTTTTTCTATAGTAAAACACTTGCATGAACACATTTTTAGTTTTGCTTTTGCATACTTATCTATTGGTGCCTTTTTCTATAGTAAAACACTTGCATGAACACATTTTTAGTTTTGCTTTTGCATACTTATCTATTGGTGCCTTTTTCTATAGTAAAACACTTGCATGAACACATTTTTAGTTTTGCTTTTGCATACTTATCTATTGGTGCCTTTTTCTATAGTAAAACACTTGCATGAACACATTTTTGGTTTTGCTTTTGCATACTTATCTATTGGTGCTTTTTTCTATAGTAAAACACTTGCATGAACACATTTTTAGTTTTGCTTTTGCATACTTATCTATTGGTGCCTTTTTCTATAGTAAAACACTTGCATGAACACATTTTTGGTTTTGCTTTTGCATACTTATCTATTGGTGCTTTTTTCTATAGTAAAACACTTGCATGAACACATTTTTAGTTTTGCTTTTGCATACTTATCTATTGGTGCCTTTTTCTATAGTAAAACACTTGCATGAACACATTTTTAGTTTTGCTTTTGCATACTTATCTATTGGTGCTTTTTTCTATAGTAAAACACTTGCATGAACACATTTTTGGTTTTGCTTTTGCATACTTATCTATTGGTGCTTTTTTCTATAGTAAAACACTTGCATGAACACATTTTTAGTTTTGCTTTTGCATACTTATCTATTGGTGCCTTTTTCTATAGTAAAACACTTGCATGAACACATTTTTGGTTTTGCTTTTGCATACTTATCTATTGGTGCTTTTTTCTATAGTAAAACACTTGCATGAACACATTTTTGGTTTTGCTTTTGCATACTTATCTATTGGTGCTTTTTTCTATAGTAAAACACTTGCATGAACACATTTTTGGTTTTGCTTTTGCATACTTATCTATTGGTGCTTTTTTCTATAGTAAAACACTTGCATGAACACATTTTTAGTTTTGCTTTTGCATACTTATCTATTGGTGCCTTTTTCTATAGTAAAACACTTGCATGAACACATTTTTGGTTTTGCTTTTGCATACTTATCTATTGGTGCTTTTTTCTATAGTAAAACACTTGCATGAACACATTTTTGGTTTTGCTTTTGCATACTTATCTATTGGTGCTTTTTTCTATAGTAAAACACTTGCATGAACACATTTTTGGTTTTGCTTTTGCATACTTATCTATTGGTGCTTTTTTCTATAGTAAAACACTTGCATGAACACATTTTTAGTTTTGCTTTTGCATACTTATCTATTGGTGCCTTTTTCTATAGTAAAACACTTGCATGAACACATTTTTGGTTTTGCTTTTGCATACTTATCTATTGGTGCTTTTTTCTATAGTAAAACACTTGCATGAACACATTTTTGGTTTTGCTTTTGCATACTTATCTATTGGTGCCTTTTTCTATAGTAAAACACTTGCATGAACACATTTTTGGTTTTGCTTTTGCATACTTATCTATTGGTGCCTTTTTCCATAGTAAAACAGTTGCATGGACACATAAGTGCTTATTTGAAGAATCATTAATATTTATATTACATGAAAACCACAAAAATTAATTTATTATTAATAATTACTCAAGAAATCTAAATCATTCTAAAAAAACTAAAGCATCCTGACTTGGGTATTTGACTAAATTCTTTTTATTTCGTTAATCATAATTTCAGCTGATGAAGAGTGAAATTTTTTTTTAATAATCTTAAAAATTGACCGAGTTATAAAAGTTTAAATTTAATATTTAGAGAAGGACAGGAATACTGTGTTGCGAGGTCATTTTTAATATTGCACATTATATTCTACGAGATGAAAAGGGACAGGGATATACCCAACTCTATCGGTATCTTCAAATTTAGAAGCCTATAACTGGCTTATTTTTCAATCAATTTTTGAATTTTTTTCAAGACTGGTTTTTAATTAACTTATATTTCACAATATTGTATGAAAACTAAATAAATATGGGAAAAATATTTTTGTCTTACAAATTAGCTTTGTCTTAAAAAAAAGATTTTAAATAATTATTTAAATACATAGAGTATCGAAATAAATGTCTCGATTAATGGAACGATAGAGATACTTCATTTTATTAATTTTGAATAGACTTCAAAAAAAGGGACGGTTCTCAATTCGACTGTATTTTTGTGCATATTATCAAAAAATTTCGATGACCAAAGGTCAAAAACGCAATCAAATAGCACATATATTAATGCAAATTGTAATTGTAGACCAAGACAAATAAATTGGGAATCACTACATCCACACTATAATATATATATATATATATATATATATATATATATATACACACACACACACACACATATATATATATATATATATATATATATATATATATATAAGCATCTTAATTGAAATCTATCATTAATTTGCCTTATGTGTTATTAATTATTCTCTAAACATCCTGGTAATGCTCTTTGTAACCCAAATAACCCAATATTTGCGCATATATCGAAGCTGAACTACAGCTTCGATATATGCGCAAATATCATATCGAAAATATTGATAAATTATGTATTTGATGTTTAAACCTTCATCATCTTCAGATCAGCATCTTCAGAGATAAATAAATATATATATATATATATATATATATATATATATATATATGAGAATATTTTTTGTTTTACTTTGAATGAAGTTAAATACTACATCCATATGACCTTTTATTTAAGAAAAAATGTTTAAGCAAAAATTAAATTCAAAATCTCTCGATTTTACAAATATATTGGCAAATGGAAAAGAGCCTTCATCCTAGCTGTTCGGATTAGATTTTAGGACCTTAAATGTATTTGTAATATTGATTCCATGTTTGTGAAGTGGGTTTACTATTCGAGCACGATACTTCCACCTTATAATGGAAACAGAAGTCATTCGTCACTTCGCAGTCTCGGGTTAAAGTTAATTTAGTTTTATTGATTTACTAAAAAAGGTAACTAATTTATTAGATGAGCAAAAAAATGTCATGTTCTGTAATACTATATGCAGATTTTAATAAAACTAAATACTATATGGAATACTGTACCCAGATTTTATAAAATATAGGCATAACAGGATACGAACATTGCTAAAGGATATTTACTTTGTACTTCACTCTGAACACCGTTTAACTCCCATATCATAACAAATGGGCCATCATACGACTGTGCTACTTGTCATATACGGTACTTATCGTATACATTGCTATGAATATGCTGTACACTATATTTGTTAGAAATATTTAGTTTCAAAATTAGTTTGATCTACCACCTCAATAATACTATTTTTTTCAGTAAAAGATAAATTGAAAAATCTGATTTGAATGACATAAGCTAAGGAGCAAAAGATAAATTATTCGCCATTTTGAACCTTTCACGACGAAAGTGTCCATTCGCAATGATAAACTCCTAAAATAAATGTAAAAGGATAACGGGTAACACAATAACTAATTCAGTTAATTAAATTCTCTCACAAAATATAATAGATGTATTTATATAAAGCAAAGCTAGATATTTTTAAACAAAATAATTTTCACTGAAGTCACCTTTGTTTACTCTGACTGATAGCATAGATCAGCATAATAACATTGAGACTGTGTGTGTTTAACGTGTATTAATTATTTCAGTCTGAATATAGTCGAAAGCTGTATAACCCTATCTTCAATTCTCGTAGTCTTTAGGGACATAATTATTTGTAGTTTTTATAGAAATTTTTAAATAACTCTCAATACTGAAAACCAAGACGTCCTCTTTACACACATTTTCTTTCTCACGATTTGTTTCAATAATTTATGTTTTCTATAGTCTGCACAGCACCGTGGATAGTGATATTAAGAGTAACGGTGATCTTGTCAAGTAAAAGAACTCGGTCCTTCTTCTTTCCTTCCATTAAGGCAGCAATTATTAGGCTTGTAACATTTTCACTGTTTTATTCTGGCGAAACGGCCAAAATACGTTAAAATCTTTTGAAAAAAATGATGTTGGAATGTATCAATTGAATAAGTAGTTTTAAATAGTAAAGAGATCAAATACTTCTATAAATTCTGGCTAATTTAATTTTTTTTTCTATTTTCAGGTCAAGCTTCGAAAACACAAAGCAACAAATAATGTGTGATCGTAATTACCCGTAAGTGAACAATTCTAAATAGGATCAAATATTTATTTAATGTCAAATTGACTGAGTATTATTAAATACAATTATATTAAATTAAATGATAAAGTTAAATTTACGCAGAAATTTAACAAAATACGAATTCCAACGGAAGTTGCGTAGTCAAAGTGAAAATTTAGTTAGCGGAGTTCAAAATTAGTTTAGAGGATAACAAAATGGCGGCGCAGGGTTCAAGCCCTAAGGCGCCTTCTCCGCCGGGCCACGGGCCCTCGAAATTAGAGCGGAGGATGTCTCACTTCAAGGAGTACAAGTTCTTCAGAAGTTTCAGCGCGAAGGTGGAGAACTGGCCTATGAGGAAAGCGGAGCAGCTTTGGAGGAAAATGCGTGAGAGGAAAATTGCAGGTACGACCTTTTGAATTTCGTAGTACTGTACTTCATTTCTGAGGTTCTTTCTGTAAGTGTTTCATAATATAAACAAAATCTTTTGGTTCCTGCCTTTTAATGTGTCTTTAAAGAAACAATAATATTTATTTTATAGAAATGTGTGATGACATTCGATGCATTTATTTTGTTAGATGGAGTATGGAGAATGTTTAGGATTAAGGTTGGATTACAAAATATACTGGCTTTGTAAAATATACTAAGAAGAGAAATACAGTCAATCAAAAGTAGTAAAGCGGTACATACTGAACTATTAGCGATAAAATATAGGTATAAAAGAATTGTGGTTATCAATCAGTTCAACAAGCAAGAACCTTTGCACAATCCGATTTGAATAAAAAACTTTATTGAATAAATTAATTTAATATTTAGACTACGATTACAACAATTATTACTTTTGTATTGAGACTAAAATTATATCATAATTGTCTATAAATTTATTAGAGAAGAAATTTCTAAAATTGGAGAGTAAATTAAAGTTAAGGGTTAATTACTTAGATAGTTTTATTTGTTTCGGTTTTATCGTTGCATAATCTTAGCTTCAAACATAAATCACAATTAAATTCAACTACGTAATGTAGTATTATTTCTACTTTCTTTAATTTATTTTTCTTTCTTTAATTTTTTATAAGAAATTTGCTAATATCCCACCTGAAGATGTTGTAATACAACGAAACCTAGGTCATGGAAAAGAAATTAAAGAAAGTAGAAATAATACTACATCACGTAGTTTCATTGAATTGTGAATATTGAATTTCTACAAAATTAACGCCAAATATATTCAATATACAAACATAATGTTAATTCATTTATTTGTTATATTTTATTAATACTGTATAATTAAATTAAGTAAACAAAGTATAATATACAGATGGATGTAAATAATAATATAGACAATGACATAATAATATAATTGAAATCGAATATTAAGAAAAATAATGGAATGTACAGGAAATAGAAAAAATCAGACAGGCGCAAATAAAACTCGTTTTACGAGGATTCTATGCACATTTAGGTACATTTAAGGGTACATAATACTTCCAATTAAACTATTTATGAATATGATTTTTTTACAAAGTAAATATATTGCCTATTATTTCTTTCACAGGCGTAAAAACAAACTAATTATAAAAATATATACAGCTCCCATGGAGTTAAAAATCTTTTGATTTTTGGAGTTTTCCATTCGATTGTGCCATCTGACCTTGGTATATTGAAAGGTACAATCGTTAAATGTCAAAAATAATTGATGGTAATTAAATCTTATATACAGTTTGATAATTATTTATTTCGTTTAGGAGTTAAGATTATTTGCAATATTATGATGAAGATTTTAACTATAAATATTCTTAACAATTTGACGAATCAAAAATAAATTTGTAACGATTCACAACCACTTGTATTATTTTATTAAATTGTGTCTGAAATATAGTGACAAATTAATTTCAATAACTTTGACAATTAAATGAAACTACGTGATGTAGTATTATTTCTACTTTCTTTAAGTTCTTACAAAGATTCTTTGCTAATATCCCACCTGAAGATGTTGTAATACAACGAAACCTAGGTCGTGGTAAAGAACTTAAAGAATGTAGAAATACATCAAGTAGTTTAATTTAATTGTCAATAATGAATTTCTATAAAATTAACGCCAAATATATTCAATATTCAATAACTTTATTAAGTAAACAAAAATGTAGCAAAGACATCATGATTAATTATAAAATCTTTGTACAAAAAAAATCATTAAAAATAAACATATCCATAGCAATACCTTTTTCAACCACAGCAGCCATAAATGTAATCATTATTCAAAGTATACCAAGAAACGAGTGCAAAAGAATTGAAAATGAGTATTTTCATTTCAAATTTAAGTATTTTCCAATTAACAATGATATGCAGTTGTTAGATTCCCGCATATTATTTAGTTTGTTAACACTAAGCATTAAAAATGATAAATGCTGTATACTATAACTGATGTATCGCCCCACTTCTTCAATTGCAGAGTTTTAAAAATTTGTAGACAATAGACAAATATCCAAAGCAGCCTGTTAAAATGTTTAGCCTTTAGTAGTGTCGCCTCTCCAATTCAACATGGCTAGTACAGAAAAAAACTCTTCACTTTGTAAAGAACTTTAAGAAAAGACTTCCCGGGGCTTTTCTTAAAGTTCTTTACCAAAAGGGTCCGAACAGAACTCTGTGACAACGTTGTCTGTTCGTCTTTTATTAGAGACTTCTAGTTTCTAAAGAGAATAAGTTAAAGGCCTAAACTTTTCACATATTATGTAATATTATTTTCTTTCTATGCCTATGTAATAACTTTGAAAATGGCTCTTTTTGTTAACAAGTGTATCTCGGTAATCTTATTACCTAGGTACCAGAAATTCCCATTCAGTATATAATTATATAATTCTTTAAATAACAATAATATTTATATAATAACAATATTCAGCTGTAATAGTTTGTATGTTATATGTGGTAGAAAATAGCAGAAAAAACAAATCAATTATGAATATATATATATATATATATATATATATATATATATATATATATATATATAATTCCCATAGAATTACAAATTATTTGCCAATTATTTCTTTCACAGGCGTAGAAACAAACTAATTATAAAAATATATGTAATTCCCACTGAATTAGAAATCTTTTGATTTTTGGAGTTAGTTTAAATGCAACTAATTAATTACTAGAAATATTTAGTATTTATTAAGTAATATTTAGTACCAGCTATGCCCGCGATTGTTAGCGTGAAATTGAGAGTAAAAGTTATTAGGAAAAATAGATACTATAATTTTTCTGTATTTTTGTTTATTTTTTCCAATATCATAAAGTTTATTAAATACGCTAATAGATGGCGTTGGCAGTACCATATCGTAATATATCTCTGAATATCAATATTACTAAAAACACTAATATACGACGTTGGCAGTACCAGTATGATAATATTCAACAAGACAGTTTTTTTATTAAATCCGTAACATCCAGATGAAAATAGGTACCTCATATGTTGCTCGAGGATATAAACCATTACCATACCAAATTTCATTAAAATTCGACCAAAAGACTTGACGTGATCAAAGAACAAATTAACAGACGAAAGGTTTTCCAACTTATCATTCTATACGCTAAATTAATCGTTCTTTTTAAATTACTTCCCATGTACAGAATTGACTCCCTTACAGTTTTATTATATGGATATATAAGTAAGCGAATTTTGTAACCACATAATAGTCCTCAATTTAAAAAAAAAATGCCTAGCGCGAGTGAAACTTGCACTATGAAGGTTGCAATACATTTAGGCATTTATAAACATTTAATAGTACATAATATTCCTATTAACTATCTTCGAAATTTTAATTGTTAGAACGAAAATATATTGCCTACTATATTTTTCACAGGCGCACATTTTAAAAAATGTTTGTTTATGTAATATAACTATAAATTAACGACTTTCGCTTTTTTACTTACCTTGTGCCATGAGACCTTGCTTCTTGCTTAATTTCATGATTCTAGGTCAACGGTAAAAATTTGGGTGTAAAAAAATTGCGGCATAAACGATAGTATTTTGGGCTTATTTTTTATTACGTTGACTTAGTAGCTTCATTTTTTTACAGCTTCAAGGGACTGTAGACCTGTTGACAATAAATGATACCTCTACGCCTTCCTGAGACAGGCAGACAGACGGACAACGAAGTGATCCTACAAGTGTTCCTTTTTTCCTTTTGATGTATGGAACCCTACAAAATTGGTATATAGTGTGTCAAATTGTAAGTGATTCTAAATAATATGGGTATTGAACTCTCGCTGGGTGAACTTGTTTAGCTTTTAGTCGGTTTTATTATACCACTGGCAACCTGCCCCCGATTTGCATAGGTATATTTTAGCGAAAACAAAGATAGTATTCAAAATATTTCTTTATACAACACGTCCACAAGTAACACAATGACTCCTACGAAAATTTCATACAGTTACATTTAAATTATTTCATTAAGATTTATTAATATGTATTTTTCTTTCTTGGAAGTAGTCCTGGGTTTTATTTTAATTAACAAGAATATAATAATATACCGCGGTATGACGCCCTTGTACCCCTCTCCACGCACCAAACGTCATTAAATATCACCTTTCTATTTTTATTAATTTCAAAAACTTTTAATTTCCCTTGAAATACTAGTCCAAACTTTGTAATTTGAATACAATGTGATGGGACAATTTTTATATAAAATGCTTAAAATAACTTTCTTAACGTTGTAACTTTGATCCCACGCACATTTTTAACTTAAAAACAGTTATCGTAGCCTATTTATTAAAGACAAATTAAAGCCGCCGTGAGCTTTTCCTTAAAACTTTTTAAGACCTACAATTGCCCCTTACTTATTGTTAGTCTATATAGCTTTGTCAGTGTTCATCATGAAAACCTAGACCAGAGAGAATTTTTCTCCGAGTACCTTTAAATAGTTAGCATTGTTAAGTACTAAACGAAATGTTTGGCATCCAGTGGATAGGCTGATTTGGACCTATAGTTGGCCTCCACATTCACCATACCTCTCCCCATTAGATTTCTTCATGTGGGGATTTATTAAAGACTTTGTCTTTGAGAAAGTTTGTGACAGTGAATAAGATATTCGTGCGCTTATTATCGCAGCTTTTGAAAAACTTAAAAGTACCAATAACCAAGACAGCTCTAACAAACGAAAAAAACGGCGGGGACTCATACACAAATTACCACTACATCGTTAAACACATACTATATATCCTATGGCACTCAAAGCCATAAGCTCTAATAATGAGAAAATTGAATGTTAATAGGATTAAGTAGTTTTTGCGTGAATCTCTAAAAACAAACAAAACTTTCCTGTTTATTATATTAGTAGAAGAGAACGACGTTAATCATAGTTATGAAATCAAAATTCTTATATTTTTAGGTAAATACCTTTAAAATATCACCACCTTAGAATTTTAGTAATTATAGTCAAAAGTACCGCTTTAAAATAATAATGGGAATTAAGCGCCCAGGGAATTAAGTAGAACGCTCTGCATCGTTACCGCGTGAGTTAATTATTAATTTGTTCGGTCATCATCATCAACGCTGTACCGGATGCGCATGACCATGTTATGACTCTTAACCATTATCATTTGTCACAGCCCAGCCCTGGGCGAGACCGCTGTTGTATTATTACTGGCATAATTTCTTCGCAGCCAAAGTTAATCATTACATTTTTGATGTTTTATAATTATTAAGGACTTTAAAAACTGAATCTTTACACCGAATTTCCGTCCATCAGTGCTTGTTTATCATGTTTTTTTTTCAATCCATGCTAGAAAAAGCAAAATTGAAAGTTTTGTGGGATTCTTGCGCAGTCCGTATTTTAGTAAGTTTGCTTTAAGGCGGTGCAAACTTGATGCTGGAAGCAAAGAATATTGTATAATAATATAAATATACAATATTTTATCTTCTAGGATTTTCATTTTTTTTATAATATATAAAAGTTCTAAAATTTCCAAGAAGAGCTAAGTCGTGAATTATATATATTTTTTCCTTTTTTACCCAAACCATCTACGTGATGCCCTTAATGTAATAAATTGGGAATGACATTACAATTTTCAAAATATATCTATATCCAGTAAGTTTTACTTTCCGAAATAAAAAGCTGATTAGAAAAAGTTATTTCAAAATATAAGGCTCCCCGTCCTTCATTTAAAATTTAAAAATATACTGGATACACCATATTTGCTGAAATTACGTTAAAATCCGTTTTAGTACCTCCTGAAATTATTTATATTTAAAAAAAATTTCTGTGTTCTTATGATATATAGATAGAATAAAAAACTAAAAAAAAATACAGTAACATACGCGTATTATATTAAAATACTCTCAAATAAAATATTGAACACCAACTGTCTACATTTGAAATATTACACTGATTATATATATTAACATACGCGTATTATATTAAACTATACTCAAATAAAATATTAATCAAAAATAAAACGTAATTCTTGAAACGATGCACTCCGTGTTTGACAGTGAACTCGCTCGGCCGATGCCGAAAAGAGCCGAGTTTATCCGATTCAACGTCATCGACCCGAGCGTGATGGCTTAGTTTCGTGTCGGTTTCGAAGAAAATTGAAAAGTAACACTACAACACACACCTATTCTTTCCATGTCTTTTGTTGTTCGAAAGCTATAATTAAATAAATGGAATATAATTTATTCTGTGAATAACAATTATCTTATTAAATCTATTCTACTTTAATCTAATTTGAAACGGCTACACATTAAATATGCCGAATAGTTTCCATTTTCGCAAAAAATTCCGAAGCTTGTTGTTTCTAGTCCTCCCACGCATTTCCTAAACTCCCACTGTTGCAGTTTTCCCTACGTTTTCCGCCTACAGCTTTTTGGTTATCTTTAATTAAATGTTTTCCGTTAATTTTCAGTGGCCCACTCCTAAAAAGGAAAAATCTCACAGATTATCACAGTATGACACATACAATTTCAAAATACACATTATATATAATAATTTAAATGAAAAGCTCTCGACAAGTCTCGTTAAAAATCGCAATTATCCATTATTTGTACTCCATTTTAAGGCAAAACAAGTTATATGAATTTAAAATAAATTATACGACGAAAAGATTATAAAATCAAGAGATTTAAGAAAGTTCCAATACATTAAACATTACTAAAATTTTATAAACTTTTAAGTAGAATTAAATTATATGTTCACTCTTTAATTCTCCGTAAAACTGGAATGACAATTTTCACGTTAAATTTGTCTTTTCAATTATGTTTACAAGAAATAAATCCGTCCCAGGGCTAGGTTCCCGCTTCTGTAATAATTTCCTTTCAGCCTACAACATCCTGACGAAAACTTCTCCTAAACGCCTTTTTTTTTTATTTAATCAAAAAGTATTTTTGTTCTTTAATCAATTTTTATTTTAACTAAAATTAATTAAAGTTCCTTAGTAGCACACTTTTATTGTGACGGAAACACTCGTTTGCGGTAAATGGATTTGTTCTAAATACGTAATATTACTTTTCTGCACAAGTTGGGATAATTTCATTATTATTGCGAGCGTTAGCAATTTAGGGTCACTAAGCCTCTCTCAGATTAAGTAATAAATGTTTTTATTTTAATTTTGCAATTTTTCGCTTTTTTATATCAATTAACATAATTAAACTTCGTTTAAAGACTCCCTAATTGATTTATTTATCAACATATATGTAATATAACACAAATAATTAACTAAACAAAAAATTGCTTATCTAAGTAAACCACTTGTAAATACAGAACTGTATTTTATATTTTAACGCTATATTGTTGACATTTTTATGCTTCGTTTTTATCTTTTCATATGTGTTACCATTGTCCAGTTAATTTTTTTGAGTAGCATGGATCAGGTTAAATGGATTAAAATATAATCTAACTAGAAAATACATTGCGTAAAATATGACCGGAGCTCTAGCAGATTATGTAAACAAAATTAACTTTACGTATTTTATTACTGACTGCCTTTTTTATATCAGCTAGTTACTATTACTATAGTATTTACTATACTATAGTGTAATATATATATATATATATATTATTCTAGATTTTATACTTATAATTAGAGAATCTTTACGAATTTGTTTAGAGTTTTTTTTGTAACGAGCGGAAAACCGACTAATATCACTCTTTTTTATTATATTATTAAACCTAATATTATTATCCATCAGCTATTATTTATTTATATGTTTATTATTTCCAAACCTCATAGATATAATAAAACCATAGAATTGGCGTTTCCGTGCATTGAAGTTATTATACGAAATATATATATATATATATATATATATATATATATATATATATATATATATGTATAATTTAAATCGCACAATAAAATTTTCTATCCGGATATGCATTCGTGACATGGATGTAGCCAGATTGTCAGTGTGAAATTATTTTTTTATATGTTGCTTCGTGGCAAAGAGACAAGATGGAATTAAGGATCCAACATTTTTGCAGCTTGGACAGGCAAGAACTTATATGTTTGGAAAACCCTAGATCATGAATAGTCTGAATCTATTTTTAAACACACTGGATAATTTGAAATATTCAAAATATTGTTAAGAAATATAAAAATATGTAGATTGTCGTTGATTATAGACTTACATCCATTTAAGTTGCGCTCTGAATTGAGAAACCAATAAAATTTTGAAGGCGTTCTAAATTTTCAAGATGATTCGAAAAAGGTGAAGAAAAAGATAAGAAAAATGAAGAAAAAGGCCTTTCGCTCCACGGTCGTGCCATAGCAACTTGAATAATGTATTGGTTAAAAATAATACGAAATAAGCAATTTTATATAGCAACTCACACTTATAAAAATATATATATTCGTCTATAGAAAAAACATAACATAGCGAAGATAGCTATGAACAAAATAGTGCATACATTTCAACGTCTTGTAAATAATGATTTTGATATGCATCGTTGTCCCCATGAATATTTATGTTTGTATGAATATATGTTATCTTATTGCTCATTTGTTAATCGTAATAATATATGTATGCAAGTGGAAGAATGCTAGATGTGGTACTACCAAGTGACGATGGCACAATCGTGGAGCGATGTTCTTTACCGTTTGTGCGCGAGGACTCTCATCATCCCGCACTTTCCAGGAGTATTCATACTGTATAACCTCTGCTTTGTGCTCAATGACCTTCTAATAATGATTTCTGCACCAACTGGAACTTTTCAAAAGGAGACTTTGTCTCGCTTTATGGTTTCTTGTCTGAGATCGATTGGACCGATTTTTACTTAATTGACGATATGAATGTTGCTGTCGACTTTTCTGCGACCGAGTCTACTTTTGCAACAACTCATATTTTCCCTTCAAAACTCAAAAGCCTACTAAGGTACAGTTACACCAGAAATTAATTACCGACATCAGATGTAAACATTATTTTCATCGACGTTGGAAACAACAAGGATTTGCCAGTGACTACGAGGTGTTTAGATCGCTTTGATCTACTGTCAAACGTGATATAAATAATCTTAGAGCAAATTACATTTATAATTTTGAATTAATTTAAAAAACAACTATGCATCGTTTTGGTAATAAGCACTCAAAGAGCTATTCGCGGCATTCGTGACGTTGTTTCACTCAATGTCGCGCTTGTCCGTGTTCCAGTGGCGGTCGAAGGTTTTGCAAGGCATTTCCGGTCGGTATACAGTCCGAACGTTCCTCGAGCAGACTTCTTATTCTCATCGTTTTACATCGCAATATCTATTCGAGCTACAGAGGCCAAATTTGTGACGAGCAGCATGGGTTTGAAGTCGAACGTTTGGTGGTCACAGATCTTGTATATTTCCTTGACTATGTTTTTTATCACGTTGACCTCGAATTTCAGGTAATATTAGTTAATTCGTATAACAAGATTTTTTGGGTTGTTTTTTAAAATAAAATAAAAACGAAGATAATGTATAACGTTTTCGGGTTGAAGCTTTGGTTTGCAATGAAAATTAATTTATTTTTAAATGAAGTATTATTTCCATTTTCAATATTTTTTTCAGTGATTATTACGTGGAAATATTTCATAACCATCGACAAAAACTTTGTATTAAAAAAACCTAAGGAGAATACTGATTAATCCTTTAGTTTACGTTGAAAATCTGTATTTTGAGAGACAATATAGTTTTATTGATATTAATCGTCTCATTATTAACACAAAACAACTAGCTTGCTTTATAAATTTAATAACACCTTTATGGAAAGTATACCGTGGATTTAATTTTTAATTTTTCGATTTGGAAAAATGCTCTATGGCTAAGTAACGAAGGATATATTATTTATTTTTATGCTTTTGTTTGCTTTGTGCCAAGAGCTTCAAGTTATAAGAATATTACTATTTTTAACATTGGGCTCTTTAAGTTATGTTAATTAAAACTGACCAAAAACTAATAAAAAAACTCAAGAATCGGAATTAATAACTTAATTATTAACATTCTCATAACATATCTAAGTAAAATTCTATGAAATATTGAAAATTACACGAGTTTGTAATATTTTTTGACTAAGGCAATCATTATTACGCATGTTTTCAATTTTGTATTTATAAATCCATGTCTCATGATTGGTCCAAATACTGTAGTAGCAGTTTCAGTACCTGTTTTTATTCGTTTTTCTTTCGCTTGAGTATGACATGAGATATGAATTTGAAATAAAATTATATGTTATGTTATATTTGAACTTTCTGTACACTGAGAGAAAGGTTTATCTCTCTGGGTGTTTCATAGAATTCCTTTTATGGTTATTGTATTCCAATCCACAAAGTCAGGAGTGTACCTGACGTCGATTGTTAAAAAATCTTTCTTCTTTTCTTTCCACAGATAATTTCCATCCTTTGTTTGCTTATACACCGGTGGTCCCAAACCCCATTTCCTTTTCCATTTTTTTCTTTAATGGAAAGCCTTTTTCTTTGAAACTTCCAGTTGTTTTTTGCAAGAATTGGTATCAAAATGCATAGAATTATATACTGCAATATCGAAAAGTAACAAAACTTCTGATATACATTTTAAAAGTCTACATTGTTGCTATAAAGCGAAATAAAGTATCTGACGTAATAGCGTAATAACGATGCTGTATAAAATTGAGCGAGAAAAGCAATTAAACAATAAAAATAATAAATAATATCCGATAGCAATAGTTAAACCGTGACTACAAATTTTTCCCGTAAATTGGAGCGATTGCACGTATTTGAGCGGATCACGTGGAAGGGTTTTCTTTACGTACTTAGCTACAAGCGATATGCAAATAATTTGAATAAATAATAACAACGTTAAAACACTGTGCTCCAATTGCTACAGATAAATAAAACGGTATATTATGAAAAGAAAGGATTTGGAATATTTATATTTTTACAATAAAAACCTGTCAAGTGCGAGTAAAACTCACATTAGAAGGATTCGGTACACATTAGGCGTTTATAAAAATATAAGGGTACTTAGTATTTCCATTAAACTATTTAAAATATATTGCCTATTGTACCTTGTATAGGCGTAACATGGAGCATATTGGAAAAATTATAAGATATAGGATTAACGCAACAGTTTTCCTACAACCCTTGCGTGGGATTCTAAAAACCCTTAATTTTTCCGTTTGTGTAGTTTTGGAAATAAGGGAGGGAAGGAGAGCATATTTTGTTTGCATTTTCTGTATATTCTGAAGATATACTACTTAAAATGATGAAAAAAACATTTTCGACGATAACCTAAACAAAATTTTGAATTAAATAAAAATTTCATTAACTTAATTTGAATTTAAGGGGTTAGCCCCTTAAATTACTGTACGAATATTTTTGAATATTTACCTTTAAGATTTAAGTAATATATTTAATATTACGCCAAATTTTACATATTTAATATATTATAATAAAATGCCAAATTTCAAGTTTCTATGTCAAGCAGTTTCTGAGAAAAAAATTGTGGCCGGTAGTCAGACAGATATTTGAGTGATCTTATAAGGGTTTTGTTTTTCCTTCTAACGTATTAAATCCTAAAAAACGTCATCACGAGAAGACGAAAAAACGACATACATACTGCGTTTCACCCTAATAAATAAGGGTTTAAAAGTCCTAATGAATATGTTCTTTTTTTTAGAGATTTTACTTTTAAGTTCTGGTCACACGCAAATGAAATCGTTAAAAGTGTGTATGTTACCTCAGATTTCACAACCATTTTACTCAAGGAAATATGAGTTGCTGAAAGCACATGACTACAGAACCTTAAGCATTACGCATTAAGCGTATCCGACAGGAATTTAGCTAATTTTTATTTATCTTCTAGAGCAATTAGTGGAGATTGCCTGTTTAGAAAAGTTCCGCCCTATATATCCGCCCTATATAATTATTACCATTAATCGTTTATAAATAAAGATAACAATTTTAAATACATATCGATTAATAATCTTAAAATCACTCTTTTTATTACGACTACTATGAACTAAACTAAACTAAACTAAACTAAACTATGTCCACTTTATAGCTCATAACTTGTACATCTACTTGTTGAAATAAATTCATCGACGGTCCAGCGGTCAGCCTCTGTTAAGTACCCGGCATTTCTCAAGGAATTCAGAAATCTTGTGCCGACCACCCCCACATTCCTAGCGTTGCGTTCTGTATTTTGCAGCTATACTTATAATTTAATTCCTGAAATGGCTGTGCTATAAACTTATTTTATACGAATGATCTCAAAGTAAATAGCGTAACCATATACTGCTTGGGCGGAAATACCTGATAATTTATTTGCGTACCCTGTCGATGTTGCTGAATAAAATAATGAATACCCAAAGCCATAACTGTTGCCATGTCTATAATAGCTGCTTAAATATAGACAGAAAATCTATTCATGTAGCTACAAGCAAATAAATCAAATATGTATCAAATTACGAACATATTATGCGTCTGGCTTTCGCCTTAGGCTTCACTTACGTGGAGTAAATTCACAATATCATGAATCAAAATTTGTTTAGGTTATCTGCTAGGTATTTCTTGTAATTGCGGTTTGATTGTATGTACTTCAATTGTTTTCTATAGTAATACGATACGAATAATAAAACGGTTATATTTTATTTCACTGAATATTAAACTTGGATTTAGGTTAAAAACTCTCTATCGTTAGTTAATATACAGTGAGCCAAGAATTTTTCAAATTACTATAAATTAGCTTCGATGACTGTAAAATTGATATTATTAACTATATTATTATCTTAATAAAACTTCTTCCTCTGATTCTTCGAACAGAGATTACTGTCTTCTCAATAAGTAGACTAGTTAACGAGATCTTATTAATCCGGTCAAGCTCCGAACCATTATTCGTTTAATGGTCGAAAGTCTATTTACTACAGTTAGTGTTAATGGCTTGATATAGTCGTCACCTTCTGTCGCAGAAGACTTTTCCCTTTTAATAAATCAGTATGTTACATGACATCTACAAGAAAATAAAACGAGGCTGTAATTTTGAGTCCACAATTATCAAAATTTTCTTTAAAATACACTTAAAGGCAAAATTCCATAATACCATAATTGTGGACGAGCCTATTGTGGTTTATGAAGATGTTAATTATACAAATCTGTCTGAAGAGTTCATACGATTCCATTTCGAGTCCAACTCGAGATCGTGAGGTTTTCGGAATTGTTTAGTTTACGACTTTATCTTTTATTTTTCTTTTTCCGCACCTGAAAAGGTGATTTTTTAAAAAAATGGGAATTTAACCTGACCTTTGTTGATGGTTGAAGGTTAATGAAATTTATAAACCTTTATGGGTGATGGGTTCCGCTAATCCACAAGTCGGAGAAAAGTGAAAAAGAAGAAGTGCAGGTTTAGATTAAGTAATTTTTTTCTAAATACATTAAAGTCCTCAAATTAAAATTGGTCACATGTTTCAATATCAAAACAGTATATTTTACAAATATTACAGTACATCTTTAAAAATAGTTGAGAAATTACAAAAATATGCTTAATTTGTTGTATGTTCCGTGTGTGAAATCAAGCAAAGAAAAATAGGAAAATATCTTGAAAAACTGAAGACATGTTTTATTATTATCCATCTTTTCATAATTTTATTATCATACCCCTTTTGATTATATGCATTTTGAATACCAACAAGGTAACTCATAGTTAATTACAAAAAAATAAAAATTGAATCTCCGTTTTATAAGAAATTGAATCTTTTCTTCAATAATGTAGTTTACAATCACCAACATTCTTAATTATGTTTTAGTAATTACCAAAACCTTGGACTACATTCCATTCCATCAATCTTTACTACAATATTTAGGCATAAAATGTACTACTTTAAAATCATTCTTTAGAAACCAGTTTTAGTCAGATTCTTTTTTTGTATTTTCTATTTATTTATATATTACTCTTCAGAACAACATTTGTATACAGGACAGACTTGTCTTATACTTAAGAACAATTTATTCAAGGCAATGAAAGTTAAGGAATGCAATTAATTAGTTCAGGGGTGGACTGCAAAAAATTAAATTGTTAATTTTTTTGCTAAAATTAGAAACAAGGTTTCATATGACACACGATAGAAACGAAGCTTCTTACACGTCGGATAAAAATTAAATTTTTAACTGTTAATTATAATAATACAATATCGATATAGTTTTAAATATCATTAAATATCCATCACACAATAAAAAAACAACTTAACACAAAACGAAAATACGAAAACAGATTGAGTAAACCAAACAACTGTCAACGTGAGATAATGATTTCTTTTTTGTACTACATACGCGTACCTGTAGTGCCAAGCACGTACATTCTTCCGTTGGGACAACTATATATTCATTCACATAAACATATATATTTAAAGAAAGCGGAAGAGGGAGAGAGACGGAGCTACGCGCTGCTTGTTGCATTTTGTCTATTCATCTTACTCTGATATAATAACATAAGCGATGCCCAGCCAATAAAGAGCGTTTTGTCGTCACGTTCGATCGTGGCGTTTCACTTTTTCTCAGTTAGGTCTTCATCACAAACATCTCTTAAGAAGCTTCGCTTCAAAACCTTTTTGAATAAAATTTGGAAAAAGGTTATAAAGTAATTAGGAAGGAAAATACCTAAATTTGACATATCAGTGGGAAAAAACAATACGAAAGGTATGCAATTAAATAGACTGTGGACGGAAGAAAAATGGTCCAACTTAAGTTAAGATAGAAATAATTTTTCCAGATGACCTTTGAAAGCGTATATGGACGGTGAATTTCTGATGTTAAGGTCCAATGAACTCCATAACTTAGTGGTATGAACAGTAAAGGAATTTCCATAAAAGGAGGAACAATGTTTTGGAATAAGTAGCATTCGTAAGTTTTTGCAGCATAAATCGAGGTCATGGGCACATGATTTCGTGAATCTAGCAACGATGTAAGAAGGTCTGTATAGATTATTTAAAAAGTAACTAAAGAATATGAAAATTAATCACGATCACGAATCGCCATACATTTGAGCCGTGATCTAAGCTTAGTGATCATATTATTGTGGTAAAATATGCAATGGACAAATACATTTTGAAGTTTGTATAATTATAGAAATTAAAAATATCTTTTTACTTTTTATATTTAAACTACTCCTCAATCCAATTTAATTATCCGTTTATAATTTATGTCAAATATAGTCCTAGTAGAAAGCAAATACCGAATCCTTATTATATTATAGTTTATTTGAATACTTTCGTACAGAGGATATAATTTTTATTAACAATTTACTTACGACATTCATTTTTTGAACAGTCATTTTTGAACAATTTGAAAACTAGCATTTCCACAGAATGGACCTAGATATTCTCTAATGCGCTAAGATTACGTAAGTCACGAATCAAACAGAAAAATAAGTCTATATACGGAGTCATATATAATTTTTACTAAAAATTTGCTTAGAAGTCTATATAATTTTTATTAAAAATTTAGTTACCACCTTCATTTTTTTTAAACTGTAGTCTATGAACCATTTGGAAACAGGAATTTCCACAACTTCCACAATGGACCACGAATTTCTTAATGCGCTAAGATCACGTAAGTCACGAGTCATATGTAATTTTTACTAACAATTTACGTATAAGTGTATGTAAACTTTATAAACAATTTACTTACCACCTTCATTCGTTTGAACTGTAATTTTTGAACAATTTGAAAACTAGCATTTCCACAAAATGAACTGAGAATTTCCCAATGCCCTAGTATCACGTAAGTGTCGAGTCAAATAGAAAATAAGTCTAGATACGGAGTCATATTTAATTTTAACCAACAATTTAGGAGTTTATATAATTTTATTAATAATTTACTTACAATCTTCATTTTTTTGACCCATTTGCAAACTGGAATTTCCACAACTTCCAAAATGGACCGCGAATTTCCTAATGCGCTAAGATCACGTAAGTCACGAATAGAACAGAAAAACAAGTCTAAATACGGAGTCAGCTTATCGCTAAGTTGAACGAGGCCACTGCACGAACTACGAAGCATCGTAGGCGGATATTTGAAGGCACGCCAGTAGATAAGGCTAGATACGTTCTTTCATAGGAGCTTAGTTATACAGAGGAAAAGCAGCCAAAGGCATAGATCGGATTACTCACAACATCGGCTTCATAGCAACTGAAAGGCTATTCGATAATGAAGTGAAAGAAGTTGGTAAATTTGACACATGGCAATTTTAAGTCTATTTATCCTTAAATTATTTTTTTTTACAATTATTGTTGGAGACAATAAATGCATAGGTTAGTTTTCAACATATAGTTGATTAACCCAAAAACATTGCTTATATGGTAGTGAATTTTTCCAATAAACTTTAGATATGCGTCGCTTAAATTGAAATGTTAAATAAGTAAATAACGTGGAATATTGTATATATATATATATATATATATATATATATATATATATATATATGTATATATATAAATATTCTTTTGCAAAAAAAACGGGCACTTATAGGAATAAACCATATCAGAGTTATTTTATTATTATTTGATGCATTTTATATAGCGATATGATGAGAATATTGTTATTTGTTATTGAGATATCGTTTTTACATACTTCAGTCATTAAAAATACGAATAAAAAAAACGATGTAACGTCCACAGACGAGCGTTTTCATGCTGGTACATTAAAAGTGGACAAAGTTTATTTTTGAATATTTTTTATTAACTTAGCATAAAATTTTAAAATATAGTAACGAGTATGACCTCCACTAGCTAAAATCAATGCTCTTAATCTGCTAGGCATGCTTTCGACGACGTTTTTTATAATTTCCTTATACGTTCCCAATCAGCGACGATCACATTTTTAAGTGCCTGAATGTTTTCTGGAGCTGGTTTTACGGCTCTGACGCATCGTTTGAGATTATACCATATGTGTTCTATCGGATTGAGGAGGGGACTTCTAGCTGGGCAGTCTAACCGACTAATTCTGCCTCCTGCCTCCTGTATATACGCATCAACGTCTCTAGAGCGATGGGCGCGAGCGTTGTCGTCCATAAAAATGGACTCGCCTTCAACTGCTGTTAATGCGGGTTGGGCATGAGGAATATGAACCTTTGCGCATTAAGTGTGCCATTTTCAATAAAAACTAGCTCCGTACGGTCATCTGAGTTAATACCAGCCCAAAACATTACGGAGCCTCCACCGTAAGGGTTGATTTCCTCAAAGCACACTTCTGCAAAGCATTCTCCAAGTTTCCGTAAGACTCGCCGACGTCGATTCTCATCACTAATCAATATACAAGCTTCATCGGAGAATAAAACACTATTCCAGTCTTGCGTAGTCCATGACGAAAAATTTTGAGCAAATCTCAATCTGGCAACTCGATGCATAACTCGATGATAAATATATACATATATATATATATATATATATATATATATATATATATATATATATATATATACACGGTGTCCGCGAATAGAAACGATGTCGGACAAAGAAAGACGTATTTTTTGGCTATAGAGGAATAAATTGTCCTTGAAATAAAACGTAAAACACGTCCTTTTACTAATTGAGTGCAAAAAAATATTACACATAACTCTTTTTTGTAACACATCCAATACTTGCCCGAAGTGCGGTTTTTACCCGCAGTTGCGATGTCTGCACCTGTTATCAGGTTATTCCTTCGAGCGACGCTGAACATTGTGCGCAGGTATCGTGTGTACGGAAAAGATGACAAATAATTATGGATATTATTTTCAATTTTCGGAAAAAAAAGTCAACTTTTAAAAGTTTATTTTAACGATAATCAACTATTTTTCAGTTAAGTAATAACTTCTTTCTTTGTCCAACACTTATTCCCAGACACCGTGACCGGACACTAATGTCATAAATATCATGACTTGACCAACTTGTCCAATTGAGGTAATATTTATACAATATAAATGTTCTATCAAGATGACGGTTCGTAGCTATGGGAGGATTTGATAGGGGGAGTCGAGTTATTAATAAATCTTTTATTTATGGAACAAATTGACTCATACTCACAAAATATGTCGTTTTAGTGCCGAAAAAAGAAATCATAATATATATGTATATATATATATATATATATATATATATATATATATATATATATATATACGTACTTACTATTATGCTCTTATTATTGATGGAATAATCTATAAGTACTATCTATGGAAATTGGTTTAGTAGCTAAAGAATTAGCTAGCTGAGACATGAAAGCGAAACAAACAAACAAGCAAATTTAATTTCGGATTTATAATATTATTGCTAAGGATTGTGATTAAGATTAGGACTAATCAGGATAAGATTGAACAAAGTCGTTTAGTAAATTAGAATTAAAAAACTACTGTGCAGTGAACAATGCATAGGTAGTTTTTTATTTCTATATATAGTTTTTTATTTTAAATTTACTGCTACCTAGGCAATGAAAATTCTTTTTTCTTTTGTAAGACATGTTTTCTACTAATATGAATATTTATTATAAAAATGATATTGAAGTTTATATCTAGTACGCATTATTAAACCTATTTAATTTAATTTTTTATCAGGTTTTTCTAAATTTCATCGAAACTTGAAAAAAAAACATTTAAATGTATTTGTAATTTTAAACATTTCTTTTTTTTGATATTTATATTTATCACTTTCTATCGTAGCAAAAGAATTGGAATTTTAGTTTTTTGCTTAATAAGTATTTATGTTGGAAATTCAGTTTTAATTAACCCATTCAAAATTGTCTATACGATTTTACTTTCACTTTGACGGGACAATTTTCAAAGTAGTTCGTTGCGGCAAAGCCAAGAAGATAGAAAGGTTAAATTATTCCGTGTCTATATACTCGGAAAAGTTCTACGATATATTCTACGACAAAATAGTAAAATACTGTCGATATACGGTGTTTATTAATATCGGAAACGGATTACGATTACAGGCTCCCTCTACAGAAATCGTATTGGATATATCAGTTTGTAAAGCATATTATGTGCACAATTAAGTGTAACTACGTGATGTAGTATTATTTCTACTTTCTTTAAGTTCTTTACCACGACCTAGATTTCGTTGTATTACAGCATCTTCAGGTGGGCTGCTAGCTAAGATAGGTCGTGGTAAGGTAGTTTTATTTAATTGTGAGTAATGCATTTCTACAAAATTAACGCCAAATATATTCAATAGCATAATATGTCAATAATTTTATGAAATATGTAACATTTTTAATGTGACCTTTTCAAACTAACAACATTTACTTATGTAAATCGCAGAAAAAAATAATACGCAGAAAATATTGAAATTCACATTAAAGTTCCTGATGTCATAAATACCATGACAAATATTTTCTGTTCAATATCATAATAAAAATACTGTTCCATTCCATTCAATATATGTAAGTATTTGTGCTTATAACACATAACCCCATGATATGGAAATGTTACTCTATTGCATACCCCAGGGGTGTGCTTTAACATCGACTAGTGCCCTAGCCTTGGGTTTTGCAGATAAAGGTAACTATAACTCGGATAACTTTACAAATAATCAACTTTAATACAGCTTTTGGAAAAATAAAATCTTCCTATACAAAACGATATATTTTTAAAAATATTTATTATGATTAAATTTGTCTTTCAAAAACAGCAATCATCTGCGTTGGTTTGTTTGTATTTATGCACATAGGTATGTATAAGGATCTGCAGGTCGCAATTCTTGATCGATTTTGATGTTTCTTTTTTGTATCGATTGGTTTACTACCAGAATAGAGGCCTATTTGTCACAATGGTTTAACAAATAGTCACATTTTTATATTTTAAAAAAAAAAGTCCCTTTTTAGGGTTCCGTATCTCAAAAGGAAAAAAGGAATCCTTGTAGGATTGCCTCGTCGTCTGTCTGTCTGTCTGCGAGACCCTTTTTCTCAGGAACGCGTGGAGGTATCAAGTTGGAATTAATATCAAATATTTAAGTTTACGGTCCCTGGTCCCGGTCCTGTAAAAAAACAAAGTTTCTAAGTCAAAGCAATAAAAACCACCCTAAAAATTTGGCCATTTATACTACATATTTTGACACTTGCTAGTAAATTAAACCCTATAGGGTACTTATCGTTGACCTAGAAATTTGGCAAGATGTATGTACCTTTTATAGCACCTAAATGTTTACGGAACCCTCGTACTGACTTATTTATCTACTTTAATGTATTGAATTGATACTTATGACGGACTTATTGTTACGAGAGCAATCTCTTACAGCTTTCTGCAATTAAGAAGAATTCCTTGTTACTTGAATTAACAATAATTTAATTGGTTTTTATCTATGTGTTTTATTTTTCATTTTTAGCTTTTTTAATATGGTAGGCGGTGTAAAGGTATAGGATTATGCACAAAAATGTATATCTGTTCAATCATAACAATTTTGGTGCTATTCATATTTATTTATTCAAAGGAGAGTCAATGAAACAGACTTTTTATTTTCAGAAAACTTGAAAACTATTAGTCAGCGACTTGCTATACAAAAATAAAAATAAAAATTTGGGTTTTGACTCAGTAACTATATTTTGAACGCCAAGATTTTTTTTATTTTTATTTCTTGTCAGTAGCTGCGAATGCTCAACTAAAGATTACTACGAATATACAAATGTCACGTAACCTTTATGACCTTCAGCACCAACCCAAAGATGGCGGTAAAGCGACAGGGTGTTGCATTTTACTTATCTGCTATTATGCACCCTACCCTTTCGCAAGGGCTCTTTTTTCATAGGACATGAAGATGGGCAGTTTTTTAGCTTCCATAATTTACACGAAGTATAATATATATATATATATATATATATATATATATATATATATATATATATATATATATATATATATATATATATATATATATATTAATCGTAGCCTAGCCTAGAGAAAAACAATTTTCGTCTTAATAAAATTTATTTTCTTAATTTGTAATTGTTATTAGTAAGTATTTTTATAACTTTTATATCATTATTTTGTTAGTTCCAAGTTCGGTTTAGTTTTCCAATGTTACATAGTTTTTCCAATTTTCGGCGCCCTTCCCTCTGCTCATTTGTTTTAATTTCACAGTTTTTTTCTTGGCGTGAAGAAATTTCTCTTGAATACAAAAGTTGGATAACTCTATATAAGGTAATCCTAGATGTAGTGGCCGGTCATTCTTAAATAAAAAGATGGAAAAAAATTATCAAGAAAAACACAACTGTAAATTTATTTAAAATAATCTTAAAAATTAATTTAAATTAACATTTATCTAAATTTTAGTTGTTTCACAATTTTTTTAAATTTTAATGCCGTGTTTGATGAACTTGTAGAAGTCGCGTACAAATATTGTTACAGATTTTACTAGATTACACTGAATAATAAAACAACCACTTTGTTTGATTTGTTTGTTATATCATTCGTACCTTAAGTAAAAAATTCGTATTTTTATAGGAAAATTTAGCTTTGATGATTTTATTTAAATAATATTGTGTTCGTTTTTCATAAATTTTGCCCTTCAGTAATTTCAAGAATATAATTATAGTACAAGATGGTAAAAGTATTTAATCAATCATAATATTTTATGGGTTATTAAATTTTAGTGAAAAAACTACAAAGTAATTTGTTAAAACCGGTATAGTATGATTGTAACTCGCACATCGAGGGTTCCGTACTGCATTTGGAGTTTTATTAATTATTTTATTCATCTTAAGTTAAATAGTCTCAATAATATGGACATCCTAGCACAAAAAAACATATTTAATAAAACTTAATATCGTGGACATATCAAAAACTGTGTTAATATCGTGGATATCTCAAAAAATGTAATGGACACCTCAAAAACTGTGATAATCATCTGCAACCTTTGTTCAGGCTTTAAAAACCCGGTTTTTTTCATAATTTTAGGTTCAGTAGTTTAAAAAATATAGAGGAAGGTATTTTTTTGGTTATTTTTCGGTGTACTACTTTGCGAAAAATGAAATACTTTTATGACACTTATAACTCTACATGCAACTGTTTTTCCAAAAACTTAGTTTGATCTACGGGAATCTAAAAATTTTCAAAGTTCTAAGTATTTCATAACAGCTGGTAACTTGATTTATCTTTTACCTGCATATTTTTAAAATAAACCATTTACGTCAAAACAAATAGAGAACTTAATATCTAGGATTTTTCTTTTATTTGTTGTCTTTTCACTCTGCGCAATTTTTATTCAATCTGGCAGCTCTAAACCTACGAGAAATTTTAACCCTTGTTCACACAATTAACGACCACGTGCTCGTAAACACTACCGATTCATAAATACAACAGACCTTGAATGTGATGTCGTGGAAACCTTAAGTTGATAAGGTGTCTCCGGTAGGTGTGTTGACTCTCCCGCCAAGTTCTATGAGTACAAACACGCCGTTTAGCTCGCTACAACTTCAGTATCGACTTAAACGTCTGCGCGAGCGCACGTGTGTCGACAAGCGCTCGCGCACGCCGCCTCCTGTCAAAGTTTATCGTAATTTTATTCCAGTTTCCATTTGTCGACTGTGTATTTTCATAAACAAAAGTGGTTATTGCTATGAAAATATTAAACAAAAGTGCATGCTTATCGATACTTAAACTCGAATATCGAATTCGATAATGCAAATAAGTCTGGTTAAGTTAAATTATGTTGTTTTCGTTCTGAGTCATCAGGCGGTATTATGACATGGTGTGTTTTCAATTATGTATTATTTTAGACGTAATGTGTGTTGGTGCTAGTAAGTTGGTGTACTCCGCGGTGGTAAAGCATGCTCGGCTGAGATAGACCCACGTGAATGAATAGTTAAATGTTACCGACTTAGTAATTTGCGTATGGGAATGTAAAAAGTAATTCGCGTTTAGTGTCATTGTACGTTCGATGGAAAACATTTTGAATTTCCCTCACTGAAGTTTGTTTTTCATTGTAACGAATTTTTAAAACAACTTTAAATCGAACGAAACTTCTGCTATTTATTCATTGAAGCTTTTTGAAAGCTGTGTATATTGACGTTATATTTATTGTAATGCAGAAAACAACTTTTTTTCAGCCTCGTCGCAGTGTTGTATGTGTCAAAGTATAAGACTCTACTTTTTTAACATGAAATCAATTATCATTTCGTCTCTCCTTTTACTGTTGCCTTGAATTGTTTTAGTTTATTAACGTAATAAATACGTTTATTAATACAAATTTAAGTGAAGTGTTACAGTTATAATTAAAACTTATGTCTTTGTGTACTGAATATCGGTGGCTACGGATAAGCGACGGGGAAAATGATTTTTTAAACGGTAAGTTTTCCATAGTAACCTTTCACGTTGTTTTTTTATAGAGTTCGATTTAGATTTGCAATTCTTTCTATATTCCTATTATTAATTATATAAATCAATACATTATGAATGAAGCTGGTAAATATATTTGAGATATCTCTTTACTCTGTAGGAGGTGGATTTATTTGTTTGCATATATAAAACTACATAATAGTTACATAAAATTGATATTGAATATGTTTATCTCGATGAATGTATAATGAATTAAGATCTACGTCGATTATAAAACGATAATTATCTTTTTTGTGGGAAATAATGTTTTTTGAGTGAAAACATGATTGGTAGAAATGCACTTAAAAATGAATTTCTGAATGTTTTACTTTTTATATCTGAAAGAATTTTTTAACTGATATTTTTTGGATAGTTTCTGTAACAAATTATGATTTCTTCCCACAAAAATAGTGTTTTTGCAACGAATCATTTGGTTATGAACCATTATATTAAATTTATAAACAAAATGTAAAAAAAGTGAAATAATTGAAATAAAAATTTTGAAATGAACTTTGAGACTTGACATTTAAAATCCATAGAAGATATTGTTCTGTAGTAAAACAATATTTTATTAATTGTTTAAAAAATTGAAAAACCGACCAAGTGCGAGATGGACTTGCGCACGAAGCGTTCCATAGCATCAAACAATATTAAATTAAGAAATTTGTTTTTCTCAAAGGCACCGTGAAAAATAAAATTATGGCTCAGCAAGCACACGTTAGTTAAGAGTTAAAGAGAAGGGGCACACACTTTTTAAGATTTTAGAAGCGCATATCTCACAAACTATTGACTTAAATAAAAAAGTTATTTTGTCTAATCTCTATATCATTTTTAAGGCCCATTTAACGATACCCCGCACACCTGCAGTGGATTTTATTTCATGCCTCACTTAAATGTATGAAGTGCCACCATTAATACAATGTGTTTTCTTAATTCCACTATTCCTTTGTGAAGCGGTTCATAGAAGACAGTTACCATCTTTTCATCTATATAGCGCCAATAGGCTACGAGTAAAATGATTGTGATAGACGGACCGATAGATGGACAGAGGACAGCACGAAATTATATGGGTTCCATTTTTGTCATTTGTCTATAGAACTGTAAAAAAGAAGGATATTTCAGTTTTTGAAAAGTGCACTCTTACTATGCGATTTTACGATTAAAAATAAAACGTTGAGATTAAAATGGAAATTGTGTTAAAGGTTTAATTAATTTGTATAATACGATACAAATTAGGGGTATGGTATGATTTGCAGTTTTGGCTTTTATTAGTGTATCTTAATTTATTGGTTTTTACTTTAAACATTTAATTTAAATGTTCTCGAAAATTTTATTTTGTTTAAGTAATATTTAACATAGTGTTTCACCTTATATACCACCGTATATTTAATAACAAGGCTGTGTTTACAAGAAGTAGAAGTTGATAAAATCTACAATGTCGAAGCTCAGGGAAGTCGGTCGATTTTCATTGAAATTGATGAAAAGCTTTTGAGTGAAATGAGTGAAAAAAAATTCGTTCAATTAGTTTATTTTAATGATTGTTATAACTCGATTATAACTCAATGAAGAAGTTCATTCAAAATACTTACAATTTCTCTATTTTTTTTAAATTTAGGTATTTTCTCAAAAAAATTTAATACTTTTTTATTTTTACATATATTTTTTTTACTCTGCTACATTAAAAATTATTACAATTTCATGTTAGAAAAAAAACACGCCATAAGAAGAACTTGTCTGTATATATGTATATATATATTAAAAAAATCATTGTGAACAACCATCAAAATAATATCGTAGTTTTGAATAATATAACTGCGTTGATATTTTATTAATAACTGAAATGTTATGTAATTAAATATTCATTAATTAATTGCCTCCTTTTATTATATATAATAATTTTATTAATTTTTCGTATATTTCATTAACATTGTCAACGCTACCAGTAACAACTAATTATCTTTATAGCTATCGTTGTCACAACTCCAATATTATTATTGTCATGTGTGACATGTCTAAATATGTTTCATAAATAATATATTATATATATATATATATATTTATATAACTTTTCTAATTGGGTTCAAACCGATATCAGAGTAATGAAGATATATGATATAAATGATGAAAGATATATGAAAAAATAATTAACTGAGTATTCAATTTTTGAATATGCACAGTACAACAGTACGGCATATAATTTTCTATGACTACCAGCCCTTATTTTTATTTATATTTTGTTACTTCCGTTAATAAACATTTTCCACGAAATTAAAAATAAAATAAGAATACACGCGTGTAAACTCATGCGTTTGGAATTAAACTTTTTTATTGTAAATTATTTCATTTATAACTCATTTAATTAAATATTCATTCATAATATAATATGTAAAATAATTATTACTAGTTTCATGTAGTTTAAGCTGTACTCATACGGCCTTATAAATAAATATACAGTATTGATACTAAATATGTAAAATACACTATTCTGGCAAATTACTTAAAAACACCATTTTTGAGTTAAAAAATTATGAACATTACCATTGTTGGTTTGTAATTCAAATATTAATATTCACTTCACTAAATATCGTAAGCAGCGTTATAAAAATCCTTTAGCGAATTGACCGATAGATGGCGTTAACATGACGACTTATGTTAGTGAAACGCGTTTCATTTATTTATATAAAGGAAATTTTAATTTAAAAGAAAATGCGGGCGTTTTATGTTTTGGAATTATTTGTCGTTTTTAAATTGAAAAAAGAATATGTAAAAATATCATAGGATAAAAGAACTGATCGTCATTTGACTTTCGTTATACTATTGGATATAATTCATGACCAAGAGGATATCTCCTTCAGACGAAAGTAAGTGTAAAAAAAAACAAAGAAATTGATATTCTATATTACGAAAAATTATTAACTTCACTTGTTGTCTTGAAAACAGTAATTTGAAATATACTCACGGCTAGACCGCCAATTAGTTGGAAACGACAAAATAGTTTAGGTACCTCAAATCTAAAGAAGTGAGCGTTAAAGCAGTGAGAATTTTCTACTGATATACAACAAATGGATTTTTCCTATAGAGTCTCTTTTAGTTGACGAAGTTATACTAGAAAGAAAAACTATGGAAAATGGAGAAAGCATAAGTGACTATATTTCGTAAAAGCTAAAAAAAGTATGAAAAGTCACAAAAATTGGAAAGTGTATGCGAGGTATGAGAAAGAGTACGATTGAAAAAATAGAAGGAAAACAGTATCTACAAGTAGAAATAATTCAATAAAGACCATTCAGGTGCAAAAAGGTCAATGACTGGTGTGATTTTCTTCAATTAAAATAGCTTTATATGCTTAATGATTTGTAGCAAAACCGTTATTTAATAGTCAGCTTTTAATTTTTTCGTAACTCAAATTCTAAGTTTTCAGACATATCAATTTACTACAATTATCAAATATTGAATATATTTGGCGTTAATTTTGTAGAATTTCATTATTCACAATTAAATGAAACTACGTGATGTAGTATTATTTCTACTTTCTTTAAGGTCTTTACCACGGCCTAGGTTTCGTTGTATTACAACATCTTCAGGTGGCATTATTAGCAAAGATAGCAAAGAAACCTAGGTCATGGTAAACAACTTAAAGAAATTATAAATAATACTACATCACGTAGTTTCATTTAATTGTGTACAATTATCAATTTAGTTCATTATCCATCTTTTTACCTGCTAATATGTCATAGCAAAATATCTAATTAACTATATAACACAAGTATGAAATTTTCACTGAATCTTTAAAATTACAATATATATTTTCAGACATACTTAATTTTTTAAGTTATTATTTTAAATTATATAAGTATTTTTTTAAATTAAAAATTGACTTAAAATTTAATTTTGGAACAAGTTAAAAACGTTTTGTATTTCTTTGGTTCTCTGTTTTCAGAAATTATTGACTCACAGTAAATGACATCAACTGAGATTTGAAATTAGCTGTTCATAGTCACCAGCTTAGTTATTATTCTATGTTCAATAATATATTTAACTGTTTTTGAATGAGTTGGTTGTACCTACATATTCTCTCCATAATAAAATATCCATCTATTTGTCTTTCGGTATGTTTGTTTATAACTCAAGAATCACTGCATCAATTTCAATAAATTTTTTTGTGATTTTTAGCTCAAAATTTAAGATTATGTGTAGATTATAAACCGTACCAAATTTTAGTAGATAAGAGGAAGAAATATACGCGAATAAAACCGTGAACAAAAAACTTACGCGCGAGCTGAACCGGTTTCGTCACCCAAATTAATAGAAAAAGATATTTAAAGAATAATCTATATCAGTTTACTAATAGGAATTCTTACGATATTTTAAGTAGGAAACGATTTCTACCTAAACTATCGTAAATAACGTTTTCTACTTAAAGTTATTTACGATATTTTAAGTAGAAATCGTTTTCTACTTAAAATACCTTAAGAAATCCTATTAGCAAACTGATATAGATTATTATTTAAATCTCTTTTACTATTATTGATATTAAAAATTCTCCTCTATTAATTTAAGTGACGAAACCGATTCAGTTAGCGCGTAAGTTTTTTTAGCCTTGTTTTTTTTTCACGTTCCGATTGAGCGGAATATATTATTATCAGGTGATGGGAACCGTGATTAATTGTATTTTTTTTGTTTAGGCCCGTTGGCGTAGTGCGAACGTTGAATGACAAAAAAAATATATGAACATTTTCTTTAAAGATTGCGTGTCTGATATGCCGTAAACGCAATGAGTTTTGTGAATAACAAAAAAAAAACAAATTTGTTTTTATTCAATAATACTGTTATTAAATGAAGGCATTCATTGTAATCTATTGAATTTTATAGCCAATCGATTATAAGCCAAACAGTATTTACAATCATGGTTGAAATTGATGTATAAAAAAATAATTAATCAGTATTTGCCTCAGGAATACCTAACAAAAATACAGTTCGAAGGAAGTTATATAGTAAATTTTAAATACAACGAGATTTAGAATCCATCAACAAATTAATCTCGATGCATCATTCAATGAGTGTCGACAAAAGTATAATTAAACTTGGTCTTTGCTGGTTTTCGGATGTCTGTTACCCGTTATTGTAGATGTATGAAAATAATTGGAAAAATACGAGATTAATATATAATAAAAAATGAAAGGTTTATTTTATTACATAAACCTTAAATGAAATGATTTACGTTAACTGTTATAATATTTAGTAACCGAATGTATATTTTTTAATTAACCTTTTTCAAAGCTGAAAAACTGAATGTAACAAAAATATTGCTACCCTATTGCTCTAATCTTTGCGTGTACCTCTAAGTTACCAAAAATTTTAAGGTTTTTTTACCACGTTATTATGTAGCCCTTAAATTAAACTACTTGCATTAACTGTTATAATTTTAAATAACCGAAAATATGTTTTTTTACTTAACGTTTTTCAAGGCTGAATGTATAAATATATATATATATATATATATATATATATATATATATATATCTATATATATATATATATATATAATATGTTGCTACACTTTCTTTTAATCTTTGAGTGTACCTCTAAGTTACCAAAAATGTTAAGGTTTTTTTACCACATTATTTTTAAAACGAAGACTAGTCGTCTTTAGCTAGTGTTTCCAGTTACCCACAACAAAGTACACATGCAAATATTGTTTATTAAATTTTTAAAAAGATTCAGTTAATGATCAGCCTTAATAGCCTTAAAAGTATAATTTGTCCCCAGAACTTGGAGACTATTATTGGAATATACTCTTTAAGAATCGATTTTCATATATAGCGTTTGGTATAAAGTTTTATGAGAAGTAAAATCAGAAGTTCAGAGCATACGAAGTTCAGAGCGTTAAAAAAAGTGTAAACATTAGGTGGCAACATTTCTGCACGTCTTAGGTCGAGATATCAATATGTTTATTTGGCATTTTCTTATGTCGTAATTGCAATGACTGAATGTGACACACATAGTATACTATCGTCCGCTTATATCAAGATGTAATCATTAAATGTCATTATGTGTGAATATTTGATGTCTTCTGTCCTACAAAATTAAAAAGTCTCTTTTAATTGTAACTTCTTAGTCTGACGTTACTAAATGTTGTTAATTTTGTTGTATAAATTTGATCTTGTTCATTTGTATTTTACTTGAAAATAATTATATTGTCAGCATTTTTTATAAAAGAATTTTCCATTTACATTTAATGATATTGATATTTATATTTATAAATAGTGTTACCTATTTTATATATTTCAAGACAATCGTACTTAAGGAGTAAACTCCAGTCGCGCGTCGGAGCTGACACGCACATTTTTTTTTCGTTTTTCCTATTTGTATCTAAAAATTATTTACCGGTTATTAAACTTACATGATGTACCTAAATTACACACGACAATAGACATGAATATAAATATAAGATGTGAAATTAAATAAACTGAATATTTCCAAACTTATTTTTTTCTCGGGAAAATATCGGCTTCGTATAAAAAGTTACGACGCAATATATGTAATAAATATTCTATATTCATATACGAATATACTGAGAAAGGAAGGGTAGTATTTATTTGGGGTTGATAAAGGATTACTTTTTCAGGGTCAAATTGGGGAAGGAAGTTGTGAACTGAAATTGAATAGAAATAGTATAAAGGAACCGTGAAAATTGTATAGATGTCATGTTTACATTTGGGCAAGGACAATCTACGTTAAATTGAATTTGGTTATTTGGGAATATTAAATATATATTTAAATATTATTACACAAATAAGTTCGTTCGTGAGTGACGTATCATATTTGAGATAAATTATAGTCAGAAGATTTGACAGATGTATTATTTTATAAACAATCTTCATTACAATTTTGGATCCAAAAAATATATTTAATATAAAAGATTTTCTTAATTGGTAATTTTGTATAATTTATTAAAGTTATCCTTTTAGTTAACGTTTTCAATCTTTAACTGGTTAATGTTTTAACTTTATCAGTTACCGGACTCGAGCCGGTTACGGCCTACAAAAAAACATCACAACGTCAAAATTGAACAATCGAAATGCCAAATAGTTATGCAAAAGTAAATATTTTAGCTGTAACATCGACACTTTGGCTTGTGAACGTCGGGTCAGTGGGTCGATCTGGGCATGCTGTGAATTTGTATTCACCGACCTTAGTTGTTTTGTTCATGGCATATGGGCACTGAGTGTCGAGTGGATTGGATCTTTTTATTAACTGTATGGTTGTTTGTGATTGTTTCTTTGTAATGTGTTCGTTTTTTTATATATTTTGTGAATATTCAATGTAACGTAAATATTTATTCTTTTGTTTGTGCAGTTTTCTTGGAAACAGATGGAGAATGTATTATAACTTTACATATTTTATAATTGTATATTACCTATTTCAATGTTAAATAGACTATCCTGTAAATTTAAAATATGAATTCCACATTTGAGATGATTGAAAAAATTGCTAAAAGATATATTTTCTATAAAAACAAGATATGCTTGCTGTAAAGTTTTTGCTTTTGAATATTTCTAACTGGGATCCAAAATTATGATATAAGGTGATTAACAATAAAATTGTTTTAAGTAAAATAACCGACAGTTTTATGTCTACGCTATTTAGTAATTATTTACATTGAATATATTTCTGAAAATTACCAATAAATATATATAAATATGCCGAAAATAGGCCGCAAAATTTAAAGAACTAAAATTAATAAAAAAACAAGGAAATACCTGCTCTATGATCCCAGGGATTTGACTTTTTAGATCTTGTGAGTTTAACACGAGAAAAATGTTTGGGAAAAACTGCCTCACACAGCTTGTGATCGGTATAAACTCTGTGATCGGGGATAAAAACCCATACTCCGACGCCACACTCCCAATCACAGCAAGTTATTTTTAACCTAAGGTATGTATAGACACCAGTTTGTGGAACTAATATGAACATGGTCTTCGTAGAGATTTTAAATCCGTTTGGTGGACTCAAGTTTTGCCGTACTAAGAGAGGGTAGACACATTTAAGAAAATGCTAAAATACAACTATTTATGGTTTAGTAAATAAAAAAAACAAATGGAACCGTTATAGGATAATTCATGCATCCATCCCTCGGTTAGTCATAGTCGTTTTTCTTAGAAACCGTATTATAAAAAGTATTTTTTTATAATGTTTTTGTTCCTTTTTCATTTTAATCAGATATTACGCAAAAACTATTGGTATTAATTAATTTTGATACAATTTTCACTGGTCAAACCTTGGGATTCAATTTAAAACCTATTATGCTTTGTATACTTTTATGCTTTGTCAACTTGGGACAAGGAAGGAGAAGAAAATGGTTAGTTGTTTTTCTCAGAAGCTGTACTTAAAACTTCTTTTTTCATAAATTTTTCTGTTTGTTTTTAAGTTTATTCCAATATTATACAAAAACTACAGGCATTACCTAATTCTAAATTAATTTTAAGGCAGTTTTCATCGTCCAAAACTTATGATTCAGTTTAAAAATCTTCAAACTTTGGTTTAAAACATTGGAACTTCGGTTTCAGCGGAAACCGAATTTTCACTCTAGTGAAGCTTTGGAATGAACGACTCGTCCAATAATATGACTTATTTAAGCTAAATTAAATTTAATATGGACGAATTCGCGATAAAAAGTTATTCATTGTTAACGTGATGTAACATACCTTTGATAGTTCATATGTTGGTAAATTTGTTTGTAAAGATATTTGTAATTTCAGTGATTAACAAGTTGATTTGCTGACACACGCCGTAGTCGTTTCTAGGTTTCGAAACTGCAAATACATAAAATAAAGGTCCTACCAATATGATGAACGTGCATAAATGGAATTCTTTTTCATGTATATACTATATGCGTTATTTTAAACTCTAACTTAATGATTAATAAAAGCTGAAAAATATTCGTTAAAAAAGTAGCAGTAGTCATTAGATTGAAATATGGTAGATTAGTTAAAATTTTACTAAAATACTGTTAAAATTATTTAAAATTGTACTAAAATACTGGTATGTGTAATTGTGCAACAAACACACGAAAATGGTTTAAAATGTTAAACTTTCTAAATAAAATTATAAATTTCAATAATGTAATATTCCCTACATAGCATAATTTTTTTAAGTGTTAAAATGAAATTAAATAAAGCAAAAAATAAATTAAAATAAACAAAATCAGAGGTCGTATCTACGCTTATACATTTGTACGAATATATCTAGAAGTATTTCACTGTTTAACTGATTTTTTTAAATGGAATTCAATTTTCTTGTGGTAATTATAAGATGTTTATTGGGTTTTGATATTTGGGTATTATCTTTAGGATTTGCTTATAGGTTCATTCCTCAAAAGACTATAGAACCCTCATAGGATCATTTTGTTGACCACCCATCCGCTCGACTTTCAAAACCCTTTTCGCAAAAACACTTGGAGATATCAAGTTTACATTAAATTGACCTCTATAAGCATAGAGGCCAACGGCCTTACATTGCTGTTTCTAGTTTTTTGATCCACGTAACTAAAAGATATAGTCTTTTAAAAAGTATTTTTTAGTTATTTATATGGTCATCAATAATTATAGGCTATTTTCGATCGACCTACAATATTGAAAAGCAGACTTCCAGGTTCTGATAACACAATTAAAGTGAAAATTGAAAAAAATAATGGTTCCCAAGTGGAGTTATACATTTTTTAAATATATGACAGACAACATATTTGCTTTCTAAAAATTAATTTTTTTTATATAGTTTGACATAAATATTATGTACCGTTAAATGTTAAAAAACATATGTAATGTTTTTTTTATTATAATCTTGCCTGTTTTGAATTGAGCTTAGAACTTTTCTTATTACAGAAACACTAAGTAAACGAACGATATCATGAAACAGCTTTTCACAGCAACATAAGCTTAATTTATCTTATCGAAGTTACCTACAAATAATCTACGCTTGCGACATTGAAAATTCACCAACATGCAAGATGTTATTTCAAGACTTCAACGTACAGACAGAAGCAATAAATTTATTGTAATAACACACGTATATATCATAATTGAACCATAGACGGACGTAGCTCGAAGCAATAACATCAATGACCTCGTACCCAAACCAGGTCTTGCATAATTAGACAAATGAACATCGTCATTATGAACACCGCTAAAGGAGAGTTGCAGACTTTAAACGCTGTCACGATTAAGAATGGGTTATTGATTGCGCTGGACTCGACTCATGTGCGCCACTTGCCTTGACCCGTCAATGGGTCTCGAAATAAGAATATTTCCTCAGGCGGTGTCGCATCTAGGTCCTTAAAAAATGGCGATCTTTTTACATATATTATAAATTGTTTTTTTTTATTTTGAACTTGGGTTTTTCATTTTGACTCCGTACCACAATCATAGGAATGGGACATTTATCGAATTACCTCTAAAATGTCTCTAAATCCGACTATGTATTATAGACGGTCTCAGAGACCATTTAAGTTTAAGGAACCTGTAAAGTTTATTTTTTATTTTTAGCTTAGTAGAGGGCGTGAAGCGCCATCTTGCTGACGCTTAAAAATGTTTTGTAATGTTTTGACCTCGCTCACTTTCTCGGTCGTTGTGTGGGGACCTCTTAAAAATGGATATCAATGAATTATATTCCAAAAGATATAGCTTACAAAAATCTTCAAAAAAAATCGATGGCGATAAGATCTACTTTGATCTAAAATTATCAGCATCGATTCGCACCTAAAATAGTATTTTTGTTATAACCAAATTAGTTATATAAATCGAATTACGATTTTTCACATATTAAAAAACATAGAGACATTACAAATATTAAAATATATAAAAAATATTACACCTTTTTTATATATTTTATTTATTTATGAACTCATTACAACGTTGACGTAACACTTTGTTTACGAACGCTGTAAGTCAAATTTGTGCGAGCGTCATATTTAAATTATGAAGTATTTACCTACGTTTCTATACCTGCATGTGTGCCTACAATGTTATGGAACATTTAACGTACACGTTAGATTAGAATTTGATCGGTTTTTTGTCTATGTATTCATCAGTTCCCAACCAAAATTCAGAATATTTACTTGAAGTAAAACACGAATCGATATGCGTGTTTTTATACAATTGAAAATTTCCGTATACCGAATCCATTTCAGGTACCGTGTGCGGTTAAACAATAGTGTATATGCACTACTACAGGGCTACTTTGGTAACTATGAATACAGTAAGTTAGAAAAGGTAATGAAAATTTATTGGTTCCCTTTTTAAATAGATTAAACAATTTTTCAGTTTTTCTTTTTTTCATATGGGTTTAGGGTTTCAACTTAGTTATTGATTAAATATTAGTTATTAATGTTATTGGTGTTTTAACAATTAAAAAGAAATGAAAGTATTAAAACATTGATGAATACAATTTAAATTTTTACGTTTTAGAAATCAGTCTTTCTAGTAATGTTTAATGTAATTTTCTAATTTTAATATCTGAAAACATTATTGTACTTCTCCTAGCAGTTTTTTGTGAAAAACATTTTAATGGTAGCCTTAACGAAAAGGGTGCAACCCCTTAACTACGCCGTGAAGACGATTTGCGTACTTTGTTGATAAATGTTTCTGAATTTATTCTTCTTGTCTTCCTAGAAACGGTTAGGCTGTTTCCAACTTTAACTCTTTCTTCTTTGTCTTATGTGCATTGTATTAATAGTTCATTTTAGTTTTAATATGTTACTGTATGAATTAAGTTTATTTTACCCTTTTTAAATTAAATGATAATATTAAAAATTTCTACCACGATCTACGTTTAGTTTTATTACAACATCTTCTGGTGGGTAATTAGCAAAGATTCATTCGATTCAAAGGTTCAAACTTTGCTGATTGCCCACCTGAAGATGTTGTAATACAGCGAACCTAGGTCGTGGTAAACAATTTGAATAAAATAGAAATAATACTACATCACGTAGTTTCATTTAATTGTGAATTCATCAAACCATATTTTCTTGGACAGCACCGTAGATTTTGCGTAGTATTTTTCTTTTAAAAAATTGGTAGTCTGTTTTGGATATGCTTGCTCAATGTCCAGCTTTCCCTGCCATCGAGGGCTACCGATCGAATTAGTGTTTATATATATATATATATATATATATATATATATATATATATATATATATATATATATTCATTTTTGTTCTATTGCTAATAAGTCGAAATCTTAGTTGGTTTCTAAAACTAAAGTAGCATCTATTTGCCAGCATCAGACGGTAGTCAATTTCAACATTCATTTCATTTCTGTTGGTGTTCCAAGATATTTAAATTAATTTTTTCAAAAGTGTGGTTATTCACTACCAATGATGAGTTGCCAGTCTCTTGACTTATCACAATTATCAATTTTCTTTTCTTTTCATTAATGATTAAGCCCATTTTTTCAGCCTCAATCTGAAGGGACTCAAAAGCTTCGGTAATAGTCCATCTTCATCTACCAATAATATAAAGATCATCTGCGTAAGCCAGTACTTGGTTAGATTTGTAGTAAATAGTGTCATTAGTTGCTATCTTTACATCTCTGATAACTTTCTCCAGTGCAATGTTAAAAAGCATGCATAATAGGACATCACCTTGTATAAGACCTCAATTAGAGAAAAAAGCCTTATTACTACTAAACTATTACCATACCAAAATTCATCAAAATCCGTCCGGTAGATTTCATGTGACTGACAAACAAATTAACATTCAGACAAAAAACTCTAAAAACGGGTTTTCTAGCTTCTATTATCATTCTATACGTTAAATCACATTTTTTTGAATATTATGTTTAAAAAAATGTGATTTACAAAAATGTGATTTGCAAAATTTTATTAATGGTATAGATTAAGCATCCAATACTTTTATACGTTGGCCGCTCCCGTTTTGTAATAGGATATAAAAAACGAATTGTTAACTTATAAATTTATACAAGTGCTGGAGCATAAATTTGGCACATACCTAATTGCATAAATTGTTTCCTATTGCCAATCTTCATAATGAACCGAATAATGTGTCCGACCTCAATTCTCAATGCGGACAGCGTAGCCTCTCGGACACATCTAGTTCCGTGCGGGGAGGTTAATGTCCCGACGATTGATCAATTATGGCAGTTTTTTGCTTGCCCAATGACATCGTGCTCGGAAGGATTCAGTCCATTTTTTTTCTATTCTGATTGATGGGTTTGGACACAGTTACTCATACATGATGTTGCTTGTACACTCACTTACATAATATAGGTAGACGAGTCGGGAATTTGCCTTTATATGGATGTGTCTAATTTCTACGCGTGCAAAAATGAAGAAATTGAAAAATGTTTATATTAACAGCATGCGAATTTATAGAAAATTATATACTATTGCTATTTATTTTATATAAAAATACAATATAATATATAAAATTTTAAATTTCATAATACAAATTAAATAAATGTAACGACTCATACAAAATCTTTGAGTGATAAGAATTTTTGAGTGATAACAAACAATTTGTCAAACAATTAAATATACCCTATGAATTGATCTTTTTTCCACTTAAAGTCGGTTAAATATTAATGTTTTTTTTTTCAATTAGTTTATTTTTGCATGTGTTTTCGAAAATAATGAATTTAAATTTTCACAAGGTATTAAAAGGAAAATTTTTATTTTCGTAAGAAAAAATTACAATTTTATAAATTTTTAAAGAAATTTGGTGTTTTATAAAAAAATAATATTTCAATCGATAACACTTTTTTTTCTTTTGGTTTTTGAGATATATTTACAAGAGCTACTTTTTGATGTTTATTGTGATTTGTGTTGGTTTCGATTTTTATGAAAATGTACACAACAAAGAGATGTAAATTATTTTCATACTCATTTCAGGTGCACATCACCTTTTATTTTGTTCTGTCATATTATTTTTCCGTGATTACCCCAAAATAAGCCCGTAAATATCTTTTTTTGGACCCCCCTGCATTTTTTTACTTCTTTTTTATATAATAATAATTTACGGTTAAAAATTTTTCCAAAAAACACTGAAATATATTTTTCTCTATTTCTATCTGATATTTAAATTATTGTGTCCCGCCTTTAACTACTTGAAAATACCCATACAAATTTCCACCCCTATTTTCATACCTTAAAGGTTCTATTTCGAAAAATTCTTTCTTAACGAGCACTTAGAAGCGAAAAACGTTTCAAGCTTGTGTGCTTTACAGTCCTAAAGATATCATGATGTCATAAGTCAGTAAGTGGTATTTGACTTTTATTTATGTAGAACTTGTACTTTATTCGCAATCAGATTTTCCTTACTTTCATTTTAAAGCTGGGAAAATTGTTATTTTAACTTATATCGATATCAAATAAAGTTATCTTTTATTTGTTATTTCACAATACGTACAAAAAATGTTTTCGTCATTTGTTGCACATTTCCCAAATTTCTGAAAAAACAATTGAAAACCTGACTCACCTAATATATTATTTTGTGCGCCGTGTTTCTATCTCACTCACTACAAACTCAAGTTAGTTATGTGTGAAGATAATGCGATCTTGATAAGCTAAAGTATCTGCCATTCTTGGCATACGATCCAATCGTCATCTAGATAAAGAACCAAGATTACCAAGATCTGCAATAAGGGTAGAGTATCATTCAACGAGTGGGAAATATCTCATTTATTTTAAAAATTGCCATACTTCTAATCAAAATTTAATTGATATTTTGTAGATTACAAAAATGAGAGGTTTTTGTAGAACACAAAAATGAGGAATTTATATTTATTTAAGCAGTGAATAGTTTGTTTGTCCGCGTTTTTTTTAGAAATGCTATAAAGATTAAGATTTATAAGATTTGGATTAAATTTTACAAAGCATCTTTTTACATCATATGTGAGATATGGTAAAATATTAAAAAATAAGAAAGACCTTGTATTTATAAACAAAATCTTGTATTATTTACCAGAAAATAAATTTGGAATAATTTTAGATTTACTTTTAAGACCACTGATTTCCTAAGAAGATTATCACTATTAAATGGGAAAGCTTAAAATTTTAAATGCATTGACTGTTTTACACGTACAACTGTAGGTTATTGGGTTGAAAAATATTTCTACAGAAACAGTGAAGAAACAAACAAATTCTCCTTTATTTAATATTAGTTTAGATTCTTTTGCTTTTACCTAGCCAATTTATTTCGTAAATTTTATGCATTAAGTATATTCAGGTTTGTATTTTGCTCTTTTTTGTGAAATTTATTCCAAAATTCCTTCCAGCAAAATTTTGTTTTAGTTAAATAACTAAAATTACTTTTGCTAGTCTTACAATTTATTCCTAATTTAATTTTTAGATACGAAATATTTAAAATAAACACTAAAAAATACTATAGAATTAAAATCGTAACATTTTGTGGTAATGGGTTAAATTTATATGATGTCCACAGACTTACGCTCAACGAATATTTACCTTTATCAGGATCCTTGCATGATAACATCCTTTAATAAACACGGCTTAATACCTTCAGACGCATTTGCGGGATGTTTCTTGGTTTACTGTCATACGTGTTCATATACACCGAGCATAGGTCAGTGACATCTTTGGAACAATGAAACGGGCACTAACTTATCTTTCTTTGTCCCTTATTTGTTCATTTGTTTAAATAAAATAATCTTGAAGTTTTTAGCTGTTTCTTAGGGTCCCATAGTGAGAAAAGGAACCCTTATTATTTCGCCATGTCCATCCGTCTGTCTGCCCATGTCTACCTTTCACAACGTAACTGTTTCTATGGTTTTGAGTTTGTGTGCTTGAAAATTTTGCAAAATGATTATACCATTGCACATCTTCGTGATTATGTATACCTATATATATATATATATATATATATATATATATATATATATATATATGTATATATATATATATATAAATGTAAGTCTGTATAACTTCTTATTATACTTACTTTCAAGGTTCGTTATACTTGAATTCAAATAAAACCTTTAGTATACGATTCGATTCGGGCGTTATATCGGACCATTTCGCCCTTGGATATTCCGAGCAACTGACTTCTTCATCGATACGTTTATACGGTCATACAACTCGTGATTCCGTATATGCGTCATTACCGTACCTATTGTATATGCACATGTATATGTATATAAACGTTATATATGTACATAAATGTTATTTCATTCGAAATTACATTCCACGAGCTACTTCCGTCGCGATAAGATAGTGTCGCAACAGGAACACCTGGCTTGCGGCGTCGCCGACGCAGTCGGTAGAACGTGACGATAGGCGGCAGCCGGAGACAGGTTTTATGTTGTGCGGTGCCTTTTACAAATTTCGTTCACAACCTTCGCTGTTTGTTTAAACTCGTTCATTCATCGAGTAGCTTTGATGCTGTGCGAAATGTTTCACTTTTGGATTCAGATTCGGTTAAATTTATTGTTGTACGTGCTTCTGTCTGTGGCTCCGTCCACGTTTAAAGTATTTTTGGAAATATCTACTGCTTTTGCGTATAACGTGTTTGTTGTATTCTTAATTACAAACTTTTGGCTTGAATTTATAAACAAATATTTTTATAAACAAAAAAGTATCAATTGACAATTTTGTAGTTTTTTTCGCCCGGCTTAAGTTAAAATTCTCATTATATCTACTGTTTTTGAGTATGAATAGAAAAATAGCAAAGGGGATAGTTTTGTTGTAATACAAAAGAGTACAGAAAAATTTAATAAGGATAAATAAATAATTATTGCTTTCTCCGTTTTTCACTTTTATTTTTTTTAAGTATTTCGAAAATTTTGATATTTTAAGGTTTTCTAGTGACACAAGGAGACAAAAAGTCTCCTTGAATTTCATCCTGCTCATCCATCATTTTGTCATAACCTTGCAGCTCCTACTGTTTTAAACCTACGGATTTGAAATTTTGCAATTAAATTGGTGCTTCATGTGATATTCTCATTTCAATAATGGCAAGATATGAAAAGGTATTTCCCCTTATATATCAAGTGAAGGTTTAACATTTTTCGCGCATTCCATCACATAGGGTAACATTGAATAAGTATTTTAAAATTAGGTGGAATCCTGTTTGGGAAATATTAAGCTTGAAAGTGACGTGCAACGTTGTCGTACTCATAGCCACTCTCCTAAATTTTTCTACCATGAGTTGGAAAACTTTAAATTAAATTTGCTTATGTAAACTTGTATTAAAAATGTTAAGAGGTGTATAAAGCTATGACGCAAACACGACCAGTTTTAGTTAAAAAAAATATTAATTAACAACAGCGACCTACAGTGACCTACGTCATTATTAGTAGTAGTTTATGATAATTCTATCTATATTAGAAGAAAAGGGATTGAAAAATAGTCAGATCATTATTCATATATAGTTCTACGTGTTAACATACGTCAATGCTATTGTTCATACTGCCAGTGCTGTTTAATAATTACTTGTAACAATTAAGCTACAAGGTTGACCACGGTGATTTTCAATAATGTTCTGTTCTGTGTAACTTTGTCATTTTTGTTTAAAATATGATAACAGGAAGCAACGAAGTTGGATTTGAACATTGGAAATTCAAACAAGCTATAACTCAAATTAGTTGATATCGTAGAATAACTACAAGCTCCAGATTTTACATGGTGAAAAGCAATTTTCTTCAACTTCAACGGCAATTGCTTGTGATAATGAATTTTTTGAAATTATGAAATCTTTATGTTATGCCCCTAGCTGTTATATGAGTGGACAAAATCATAGTATACTTCATTTGCTCAGAGCGCGCACGAATATTATGCAGCGTTCACCTGTCTTCCGTGAGCTCATAGTGACGAACGCAGTATTGCGCGAAGAGCCCAGTCTGGATGTTTTTCCTGCACCGTTTACCGCTTCAGGAATGCCATTGTGGTGTTGCTTGGTAGTTCACGACTGAATACTAAATATTGTGATGTCAATTTTAAACTACTATGTTACTTTGTCTCCTTTTTTTTATTATTTGTGTTGTATAGTGTTTTTAATAAATTTGCATTTCTGAGAAATGGACATGTCCAATGCTTCGGGGAATTCTGTAAGTTGGCAATGGTTTTGCATTAAATAAATATATATTTTCATATGTAATGCGAAATCTGGCTAATAATGGGAGAAATCTATGTACGTTATTAAACCGTTCGATTCTCATAATTAATCGGACCATGCACAGAGTGGTTAATGTTTTTTCCTATTCCTGTAAAGGGTGAATTATATTCATCATAACTGTAGTTAGTATCCAGAAATTTAAAATTGGTGACATTACGGTAGACTCAATGTGTATATTAAGCTTGCTGTTTTCATTATTTTAACATTCATTTTATATTCGTTAGTTGAATTGAATACTTTGTGCATAGATAAATATATAGACGGAGACAAAACCGTATTATAATATTTTTACCGCATAATTCTAGAGGTATAAAATACAACAAAATTGTGAATCAACCGGCTCTAAGACATTGCATTTGATGTTTTCCCATAAACATGGACCTCAGTATGGTGAAGAAAAATCTAATCTGTCATAAAATTGCTGTGCTTCTTAACTATTGATGTTTCTTTTACACTGCTTAGTGATGATTTGAAAGAATGGAAGTAAATTGGTTAAATCTAAGGAAAAATATTTAATACAGCACAAATAGATTGGAGTTAATACGATGACAATTAATATGTGTCACTTATAAAACAAAATGGATAAAAAAATTAATATAACTGTAAAAAAACAAACTAATCATATTTAGCCGACCACAATTTAATATTCATTATGTTAATGAACAAGTAACTAATTGAGTTGTTAAACCGAGAACCCATTCGACTTCAGCCATCTCTGGGAGTAATTAAAATTTACAAGGTATTAAACTTTATTAGAAATGACGCCATTGACATTATAACTTCAGTCCCATTTTATTATAAACTGTCGTTTTTATGCTATTTTACTAAAGATAAGATTTTTATGATGGGAATTATGCTTTTCTTTGTAATAACGTCACCAATTGTATATAACATGTTAGTTAAACAACATTGAAGTTGTTTAATGATGACATCCAATGAAAACTTGCCTCGTTTATTTATGAATTGATTAAAATTACACAAACTGTGTTAAAATAAGCTATGGTCTAATTTATTATAAAATGATTCTTATTTTATAAAACTAAATCAATTAAAAATCGAATTAATTATGTGATAGATCGACAGCTTTTAAAATATGGACTCATTTGACCTGTTTGTACTTCGATGAGACAAACTTTGTTCGAGAACTAACATTCGAAGTTCTGCGTTAGTTTTTAATTTTGAATGGATATCAAGGTTATTTATTGTATATTAACTTTTGTCTGCGGTTCCGCTTACGTGAAAGTTACGATATTTACAATTTTTGCTTTTCCCGATTGGCCTTAAATATATATCTAATAGAAAGGCTTCCCTTCCGTTTCCCAGCGTTCACTGCTATCATTGTGCCATCCTTATCAGTCAGTGCTGACTTACGCTCTAGTATAAGCCTAAAAAATATTAACGTAACTTCGTAACCTGAGTACCCAGATTAACATTTAATACAACAAAACTTTTCGGGATAAATGAAGGTGAAAACTCCATTTTTTTATTTCAATTCATGTGTTTTACCATTTTTTATAGAGAATCTCGAAGTCTTTTACAAACGTGGTCTTAGTTTACTTCGAAGATCTGCAAATTAAAAACAGGAACTTTAAAAATATAAATAAATGTCTGTTATTGTTTTTTTGATTTCGTGGAAAAGTTGAGCCGATAAATTTAGGGAATTCTGAAACTATTCCAGAGCACCCTCAAAACATTTGATAATCTTTAAGTTGTATGTCAGTCTGTTAAATTTAAAGATACAAATAATATTATATATACTTCTATTATTGAAAGTATTGATGTTGCTTAAGTTGGGTTACCTCTGATATGAGTAATACGATCTCTTTATATAAGAAAAGTATTTGTGTCAAACTGGACAGTATTTTGTGTAACTGATTTGTCGTTAATAAAAAAGTAAGAAAAGTTTAGGTTATGCTATTATTACTATCCAACCTTTTTATTGATAGGAGAATAAATAAAGCTTTCAATGAGATTTTGAGTATTAGAAAGAGACGTAAACAATTGTGTCAACCACTGGCGCTTTGTGAGAAACAATTTCAGAATTAAACAATTTATAGAGGTACTAGTTGACCCGTGCGAAGTCTTCGCACTATATCGCCATCTAGCGTGTTCCAAGTATACAATTTGGCTAAGATATTTGATGCGTCGCCCACAGATGGCGCTCATGCCAATTGTTATAAAAATAAATTTTTTTATTAACAAAAAGATTTTTTCGAATTTTTTTATATTTTTCGCCCAAAGTAGAAAACATAAGCTTTAAGTGGGTATTTTTTAATTTTTTTTTGGTGCAGTAGTTAAAGAGATCGAGCCGCTCGACCAAAAAACACCTTTTAGAAATAATACATTTAGATTACAAAGAAAAGGCCGTATTTTGGGTTGACAAAATGTTTCCAGGTAACTTTGAACAGAAGGTTTTTTGAGAAGAATCGCTTGATCTCCAATAAAAGGTATATTTATATATCCTCATAAATATCGATATTTGCCATCTGCATGTTTCAATCCGACAAGGCAGCTTAATTTATTGCGATTCTGGCTATTGATTCAGTGATACAAACATTTTTTTCCGAGTCGCATTCCTGCGTTCCCATCTCCAATTTACATAAAAATATTTCATCTCCATTATTGAAAGTCACCAAAGGGCAAGTGAGATATGTAATTTAGACTTTGATTTTATTTTTAGAAATCACCGATACAATTTTTAGTCATTTTTCATCCAACTCCAAAAATGTATAATAAATCTTATTGAAAGTACACACTTGCCTATGCCTTCTCATCATTTCCCGCCCAGACAAGACAAGGAATTAAAATGGCATGCTATAAATATTATTTTAAAATAGGTAGGTATAATAGGTTATGACATTTTAAATTAAAACTTTCTTAATTTATTTAGTCTCTTGTCTCCGCAGAGATTTCTTGAATATCTGCGAGCAAATAAAAGTTATATAATATTTGAGTTTTCTTCCCATTGTTTAATCATGATATATTTTCTGTGAGAATCGCGAAGACATAACAAAGCACTGGTTGGGTAATGGGTGTCCATTATTACTGTACATAGATACATGTAAACAACGATATTTTAGGTCGATGTATTATATATATATATATATATATATATATATATATATATATATATATATATATATAATATATACTCTTCTTTTAAGGTTGTGCATCTAAATGGGGAAAAGGGGCATTTGTAATTTCATTATGTTTGTCTATCCATCCTTATATCAATTATGGTATTTTACAACGTTATGTAATTTAATTATTACATAAAATTAAAGAAGACAAAGTTTAATTTATTTTGGAATATCTCTATATAGAACTTGAGTGTAAACATTTCTTTTTTCGAGGTAGGTATTATTAAATATCTTAAAACGCAATTAAAAATGTCCTGTAGGTAATATTAGATTGGTAACTAATAAAAACATCACATTTTTGGCGATTTCTGAAAGTTTGTAGAATTTTATTGAATATAATCTATCTTCTATTGAACTTTTGAGTACATTAAGTGTCTGCAAGTTTTACTCGTACTTAAAATATGTTCTTAAAACGTTATTTTTATCACTACTGATACGTTCACATATATATTTTGTCCTCCTACGTTTTCTTTTCTTTCAACCTTTTTAGATGTTCCTACGTGACTTCGTTCGCATGGGATTCTATAAGCATAAAGTTTACTAAAAACGAATGATAATTAGAGATGGCGTTGGCAGTACCGATATTGTAATATTCACCAATTCGAGATATTTCTTATATCTGTATTATCTAGATAAAAAATATCTTATGTGTTGCTCGAGGATATAAACAACCAAATTTATACAAAATACGTGCAGTAGATTTTGCGTGATTGAAGAAGAAATTAACAGAGACAAAAAATATAATGTTTTTAGATTTTTTGTCTCTGTTTTCTATCTGCCTGTTAGATTTATTGTCTGTATCGGTTTTCTGTCACTCTTTTTAAAAGATTTTCAATATACTTAATTCAATCTGTTATAATTTTATTATATATATATATATATATATATATATATATATATATATATATATATAGATACGTTGAGCTTAGACAAACCCCTCAACATTCCTCTCTTCACCTTCACACTTACGCTTTCTTTGATACCATATACTCGTCTGTGTTCAAAACTTTATTCAAATATAAGATTAATGTGTGAGATTAAGATGTAGCTGTTTAACATTCCAAACCTGTCTTTAATCCAATATCTCATGAAATGCCCACTCATCGAGTTTTTAAGGTTTTCTTGCTTGATTCGCGCTTTCATTCGATTGATTACACGTAGACATTTTCTGATAAGATGTAATATATTCATAATTTATATATTAACTACTCGCTCTGGCTTCACACGCATATATTTTAGGATAAATAAAGATAATATCTAAAACATTGCTTTACCCACGACTTTAAATGTTTTCCCCTGGGTACTGGAACTACCCGTATCAAAAGTTTGCACTGGTACTATTAAATTATTTCATTGAGTTTTTTGATATCTATTTATACTTCCTTTTTTGAACCTAGTCCTGCGGTTTATCCTAAAACACCACCTGTGGATTGTACATAGATAAATGTTGTTCCTGATGTTTTTTAGATCTTTTTAAGACTTACAATTCATCTATACATATTATTAGTATCTGTAATAGTTTTGCCAACGTTTGTCACGAAAGTGCTCAGACCAGGGATTTTTTTGCCGACCGGTTCACAAAATTATACATCATATGTTAAATATTATATAGACTGTGGTAATCAGGCAACTATAAGCTATCACATTGTAAGAGGAAACCTACTAAAGTAATTAAATCTCAATAAGATTAGTAGGTTTGCGTGAATCCCTAAAAGGCAACAAAACTTTCCTCTTTATTATTTTATTAGGTAGTGTTCGTGTGTGTGCGTCTACGTGTACGTGGGTGTGTGCGCGCGTGCTTGTACGTATTTGTGCTTGTGTTTGGGTGTTTGTGCGTTTATGAGTTTGTGCGTTTTTACACGTGTGCATGTGTGCGTGTGTGCGTGTAGAGTGTGTGCGGCTATGTATGTGTGGAGGTGGGTGGGATGTGTATGTGTGTCCCTGTGCGCATGTATGCATTCATGCGTTTGTGTGTTTATACATTTCTGCATTTGCGTGTTTGTGTGTTTATGTTTCCATTTGTGTTTATGTATATATATCGTTCTTTGAACTTTTATTTCGAAATTTCGCTGAATACGTAACATATATTTAGAGTATCAATGTTATATTTACTGTAAGGGTTTTGTTGTGAGCTTGTTAAACGTATGCCAACCATTAAACTCTGAGGCCCTTTATTTCTCTACTGACATTCAATAACTATTTTCGTACCTCCTGTCTTAACATTTTCAGTTTGAATAATTTGTCATCATAGAAATGTGTATTCAAGATATTAGATTTAGAAGTATGAGGGCCATTTTTACTTGAAATCATTGTGTTTACGACTATCCTCAGATGAAAATGATTACCTATAAACATAATTTTCAAGTTCACAATTTTGAATAGACCAGTTTATCAGGTTAATTAATACTAAATGTATATTAACAGATAACATTTATAAGTAATTTTAACAGTTACTTCAAATGTAGGTAGTATATACAACATGTACTTAATATACTTCAACGAATTTACAAGATACGGAAAGAAATTAATATAATATATAACACATTAAATTAAAACGAAATATATAGTTTTTCTAGTCTTTTCATCTTTTTCCCTCAATTGTTACGGTTCACAAAACAGACTGCAATATAAATTATTAACCTAATGTCTGTGTATGGAAAGCGTTGATAACATACCCATAAGTATACATCTTGTTGAAAGTGTTTATGGTTTCTTTTAGAACATATAAGCAATAGTCATAGTATATGTTCGTCTTTTAGAACACATAAGCAATAGTCATGGTATATGTTCGTCTTTTAGAACACATAAGCAATAGTCATAGTATATGTTCCTCTTTTAGAACACATAAACAATAGTCATAGTACATGTTCGTCTTTTAGAACACATGAGCAATAATCATAGTACATGTTCGTCTTTTAGAGCAGATAAGTAATAGTCATAGTATATAATCGGTCATAGTATATGTTCGTTTGAAATTGAACTTCTAAAGGTTTTATCAAAAAATATCTATCACTTTCAGACACGTGCATGAATTTATATGAACTCTTATCACTCAAAAGATTTTAAAAATATAGACATGAAAGTTTTTATAATTTACAACATTTTTTAATATTTACTACACTAATTAATAAATTGCAATAACTCGCTTTTATTTACTAGTTCTATAAACTTATCCTAGATTGTTTGGTTTTTAATTCACGTTATTTATTTAAACGTTTTTTCTCTTTTTATCATCAGATATAACAAGATATTAATTGTTGAAAAAAATTATTGGACACTATTGTTATTTAAAAATGCTTAAAATTTGATGTGTTTGTTGCAAAAAACTAATGTGAAATGTTTATCAAATTTAATGTTTATCAAGACAATTTAAATTTCCGACTTTAGAGAGAGGTGTTTCAATATCTCATTACATGAAATAGATAGTGTAGACTACTTTATAATAATATTATCCTATTTTTTTTCTTGTTATTGCAGGAATATTACAAAGTTTAATTATATCTCACACGATTTTGTACGCTATGTGCTGTTATAAAAGAAAGGAGCTGAGTCGAAAAACATTAACACCATATATTCGACATTGTTCGCGATATGTTTTATTAAAAAGGGGAAAACGAATCGTAGGACATTAACGCCATCTGCCGGTAATTTGAAAAGCTTTATTAAAAGGCTGCTGTAGCAGCATAGTTTTACGGCCAAGTTACGGCACTGTTTCCATTGGCACAGTGGAAACAGTGCCGTAACTTTTGGCGTGAATGGAAACAGTGCCGTAACTTTTTTCTTTTAATGTTAATATAATTTTGAAATTTAAAAATGAACATTTTACTTGGAAGCAAATATATCATTCTGTTTAGGTGAAATACGTAATAAATTGATCATGATAATAAAATGTAGAATAATAATATATTTCAAGCGTACTCTTTACATTTATTTACTTGCATATCACCTCTTAATATAAAAATCGGTATTGACGAATTTTTGGACGAAAAATTATTTGTTTTTAGAATATATTAGATTTACATAGGTAATGATCGTCTTGAAGCTACATCTAAACCTTTTATCATTGAGATTGAATTGAAATTATATATAAATTTGATCACAAAATGTTATAATATCTTCAAATTGATTCATGTTACTAACCTATCCACAAGTAAGAAAATAATTATTTTTCTCTTGACTTATCAATATGCCCTTCCATCACTCCTTTACTGTGTCTATCAATTTCGATTACCTTCGATATTTTTATTAAAAAGTTTTCTAAAGTAGTTGTTACGAAGATTTTTCTCGCTAGCCAAAAAAAATACGAAAAATATTCGAATTAATTCATTTGAAGTATTTATTAGATTATTTTCTAGAAGAATTGAACAGCATTACTAATTTAAGTCAAATTAATAATTACATTTAATTTAAAACAAAAGAAATTTTATTGTCATATTTAAAATTAATTATTCAAATTTTTAAATTGATTTCGAGTATTGAAATTTTATAATAAATTATTGAAATATAATCTGTAATTTGAATATATCATCGTGTATAAATATTTTTTTATGGCTGAAACTTACTTTAACCCTACTGTCGTCACATCCAAAATAATTAATTTTTCTTTTAGTCAATAGATATTTCTTCTACCTCGACTCAGTTTGACAATTACAGTGAAAACTTCTTTTGAAGTGAAAACTTCTTTTGGCTCCACTTGTCAACAATTTTTTGATATCAAAAGATTTGGTCATGCCAAGAGCATAACCTGCTTCGGGTATATTCGGCGGTAGGCCGAATACAGCAGAACAGTTAGATCCTTTTCGAGTATACTCGGCGCTAGGCCGAGTACAGCCGTATGAGAGGAATTATTGAGTTAGTAAGTATATTTTTATTTCGTTTCTTTCCCATTCAGTCATTAGCGTAGCGGTATAATGATGGATCACATATGGAACGCGATGAAGTCTGGGTACGAATCTCGATGCTCTTGTTTTTTATATTATTTTAGGAATTATTATTTGGTTATTAAACTCAAATAACAAAAAACACCTTTGAATAGTACATTTATTAAAAATTTACTTAATATTACCTGAGTAGTTATATGTATTAAGTGCATACATTCTGGATATGGTTTAATGCAAAAAAATGGATTGTCAACGTTTTCTGTACGCATCGCGTTGCTCAATGCCTTTCTCTTTTATGTTATTTTTCATAAAAATATTTTTATTAATAAAAATAAAATGAAAGTTCCTACCTCTTCCGCTGGGAGTATATAAAGTCCAGGTTTATAATGAAGACGTATATTTTCTCTTTAAACAAATGTGTTTATTTATTATGTAGGATATTTTTATATACTTGCAAAACCTTCTTAATTAGTTTTGCCTATTAGTGCGTATAATTAATATATAATTAATTTTTTTATTTGGTATTGAATATATTTGGCGTTAATTTTGTAGAAATTCATTATTTACAATTAAATGAAACTACGTGATGTAGTATTATTACTATTAAAGAAAGTAGAAATAATACTACATCACGTAGTTTCATTTAATTGTTTTTATTTGGTGTCAAAATGTATGGAATATGATTGGCTGAATGTGCACTGCATAATTTGGTTCGTTCAGGTGTCTCCGTGAATGTACAGATACCATTAATAATAATTATTTTTGTTTTTAATTTTCGTATTAAATATTTCAAATATATACAGCATGATTATATTGATTCCCAGAGTTTTTACTTCTACAGTGTGGTCTTAAGTACACCACAACATTTTTAGATGAGCGAACCAAAATATGATGTTGCAACTGATTTAGCGATTTGTAAAAAGACATTGTTTTTGGGTTCACCTGGTCTTGTGCTTAAGTTATTTATAAATGTTTACTAGGTAACTATGATTAAAATATCAGTAAACATTTTACGTCATCAAAGTAAAGGATAAAGACATTAAAATATTACTCATATTTTCCTAGTGTGTGGCCGGAAATACAAGGCAAGAAGTGGGTTCCTCATAGTTGGAATGTCCAAGTGTGAAAAGAAAGAATGTGAAAATCAGACTGTTCTTATGTGACCAGCTTCCATCGTGTAATCTCTGTAACTAGTAGCCCCGTTGCATCGGCTGGCGATAGTTTGGGTCTGGTGAGACTAAATTGTTTTATCCCATTGAATAGTAATGGTGGTATTATCGATAGAAATAGCTTAACGAGAAAAACTTGCTTCACTCATTTAATGGCTGCAGGCGATTACGTAGCCATTTTTTGAATCATAGATCAATTTCGTAACAAGTCGCAGAATCCTTCACTGGTATTATTTATATAGCAGTATTGCATATTTATAACTAGATTTTCTTAACATTGTGCACCAGTTACAGTTTCTTTCTTCAGGAAAGCATCCTGCTTCAAGTTTTTGAGCCACTTGAAAAAATTGTAGCAATTACATATCGTTTTTGTCTCTAAGTATTCATCAGCTCCTCATCCCGGTACAAGTAGCCACATAGGAAAAAATAGTGAGACTTAGCGTGACGATACAGAATAGAAAATAGATCCTTACATCATATTTCTATCGATTACTGGGGACATAATATAATAAACAAACAAATAAGTAGATACACTGTTTATCCATTACTTCATAATTTACTTTTTTTCTTTAATGATTCATTATCTCCGATTATCAAATTATAAACATTAATCTCATTTTAAATATGTCACTTGTACTCCCAATAAGGATGGGCTTAAGAAACATCGATATTTTTTAATATGCCGTTTACTCTATTACTCTACTACATATTTTAGTGGAATCATTTATTTATCCCCTGTTCTCGAGGCAAATAATCTCAATAAGTTTGGTAATTCAATCGATATGGGAGTATTATAAAAGCACCTCACTTTGTTTTCTATAAATAGTTACAAATGTTTGTTCTGCTTAATTACATTTTGATTAATTAATTTAACGCAATATCGACATTAGATATTTTTCCAAAGATATCTCAGAAATTAGGAGATAAAATAGTATTATGTTTTTATTTAATATATGTTACAAATTTTGGATAATTATAGCAAATAGTTTGTAAAAGTGTCAGAAATTACGAGATAAAATAGTATTATGTTTTTATTTAATATATGTTACAAGTTTTGGATAATTATAGCAAATAGTTTGTTAAATTAAGTGAAATATTGTTATTACGATAATCTAAGGTTTCGAAAGCATCGATGTTTTCAATGCACCGATATCGATCAGACATCCTTTTAATTCACATTCCTTTTTACATTTCTAGATGATGTAATACATTACGTGCGATCTTCCCACATAATTCTTAGCAATCTCTGCTGCATTAATACCGATTTCATTCTCGTTATCTCGTCACCTACGATTCTGTCCTACACATATAGCGTTGATGCTAATACACTATTGTGTATTGTTCTTTATGACTTTCATTATTTCACGTCTCATCACAACGATTTACTATCCACTACCTACCTTAATATGATACTCATTTGGATATTGAAGGTCATGGCGTATTGTCACTTGATGCAATTACGTCAGGTATTATCATAGTCAGGTATTATCATAGGTATTACGAAAATAGTTCGTCAGGACTTATTGTTTTAAAATTTATATACTGTTTATAATTCTGAGAATATAACCCAAAGACTATTATGTATATAAAATATTAGATAAATAAACTGGATTCACTGATAACCATAATCACGCACTTTCATGGTTTCAGACGTATAACATAAAGAAAACGTCATGAAGAAAGATTTAATATAAAATATGTTTATGTCCTATGGATTCCTAATGGGGAAAATGTAATAAAAATCTTTTAGCTATTTTCCATAAATTTTATTTGATTTAGGTATTGCTCTCCGTTTGACAGAAAAATATTTTCAATTAGTTATTAAGTCTTGAAACGAAATGAATTTTTTGTAGTAGAGAAAAAATCTTGCTAGTCTTGAAAAGATAATGTGTTATAGCTTTGGATATGTTTCAATTTAATAAATTTTTGAATATGTTTATATATATATATATATATATATATATATATATCTATATATATATATATATAAGTATATATATATACAAACACAGATACATATTTACAATTTAAATTTATCTTGACCCAGTTTCAACAAAGTATAACGAAGATTGTTTTTTTTTGGACTTGCTTGGATATACTTGCTGCATTTCTGAAATCTTGATAAATAATCCCAGGGGAAAAAAAAATATTTGCGGTTAGTTATACTATTTCTTTTTATGTACGTCTCATCAACATCTTTGTAGATGGCAGATGGACATTAAAACGACTCTTTAGACTTTATTGTAAATGGGAACTGGAAACTAAATTATTATAAAGTTTGACCCTAAAGCATTCTTAGGTCTAGCAGAGATCACCCTTAAAAAAAGAAAAGAGGTTAGTTAATGTTTATTTTTACAATGAAAATAAATATTAACTAACGTAAGTCTTTCAAAGTATTACAGAACAAAGGTCTAAGCGGTCTTATGAATGACGAAGTTTATAACTAAAACAAAAGGACTAACTCCTCAGACGATCGCCTAAGAAATAAAGCTTTTTTTGTTAAACTTTTCTGTATTTAAGTGGACCAATTAACGTTAAGTTTAAGTGTTTATACCAAGCATGAAAGACGCCATTGTTAGTAACGACCAGAGCTAAGTTGAAATCGAGAGTGGTCTGTTTTGTAAATGTATTTTTTTAAGAAACAAAACAGCTCCACTGAAGTAACAAGTTGAAGTTGTCGATTGTAATTTTACATGTCATTAATCTTGAGTGTTCCGAGAATGTGCGGGTAAGAGCTACTTGGCGATGAGACGTTTTCGATTAGTGTCTATTACAAAGCGGCTTTCTGTGATTGTTGCCAGCATCACAGTATGCACCGAAAACATGCAGAGCGCAGTTTGAAAAGAGAATGAAAAATAATAAGCCCGTTTCACAACGTTCGTTCACAACGAGAAATGTTTCTGATCAATAGTTTTCTCTCCACTCACTTATTTGTTTAATCGATAATTTATACACCTCCCACATTTCATTTTCTGCCTTCACTCGGAAGCAGGTTTTCGTAAATACTGACTCGGTATTAAGGTTATCGACGTTACGATAGTATCTGATCTGATCCCCAAGTGTCTTGTGGGATCTACTCACTATCTTTTACAATTAATTTTATGTATAAAAATTGTCTTAATTTTTCGTTCATTCCTTGCGTAAAAATAATTTCAGTCCCTTTATCTGGAACTGGTTTATCTGATTGTATCTACTCTTGCTCTTTTGGGTATTTTTCTCGAGATATTTTTTTCTGCTGCGTTTATTTTGTTTTCGTTTTATTTATATACAAAAGATTGGCTTATTAAAAATGATTTATCACATATTCCAAATCGTTGTATATCTCCTTTTTATTTTCCCTCTTTAGCAGACTATCCGAAAACGTTGAATAATCTATTTATCCTATATTTTGGAAGATATTTTTTTAATAAATTTTTATTTTTTAATAGCATTATTACACTTTTTTAGTTAGTTTTATCGTAAAATAGAGCAAGAAATTACGATTTGGAAATTTCTTTTAGGAAATCACACAGTAATCTAGAACTAAGTTAAATTATGAGTGTGATATTGAATGTCTTGTGTTGCAAATGACCTTTTATGAAAAAAAGAAAATAATCTATGAAGTCGCTGTTGTATCCACAATGTCTTCAATTTAATAGCCTTATTTATTGCCTTTGGTTTGAATGTATATCAAAGCGAAGTGATTTTCGTACATGACGTGTTTGAAAAGTAATTATATTTTTGGTTTAAATATGTTCCATCAAAAAGAAAAATGTGAAAAATGGGACCAGTTTTCTTTTTTGGTATTTAGAATAACTTTTATTTTTGAACTCGGCAAGTTTTTAAAATCAAGTAACACAAATTGCAGGAAAAAAAATTACCTGAGTAGCTTTGATATGTCATAAATTAATTTTTTTTTTAATTTTTATCTATGTCGTATAAAAACTTACTTTATAACCATTTTTGAGTTATGTCAATAACTTTTATAATTTGATTAACATGTTATAATATTTATATATTTTTAAACTGGAGATTGTTTATTTGTATTTTTATAGTACAATATTCACTTATATATATATATATATATATATATATATATATATATATATATATACATATATATATATATATATATATATATATATATATATATATATATATATATATATATATATATATATATATATATATTCTAAACAATATTTAACTTTGAAATCGTTTAATAAATACTGATTTCGTTCAATGAATAATTTACCGGAATAATACATATAAAAACATAAGTGCTATTTATTTTTCGAATCCTTTGTGTTATTGTTAGAAGAAGATATAACAACGAAATGTTTAAAAAACTATAAAGTATCTCATTTTTAAATCTTAAATGTGCATAGATTATGCGCATAATATCTTTAACTGTCAACCGATTTTTCTAATTATATACAATTCTACGTTTTTCATATTTTGGCATAACTTTCATAAAAATCTGCTTAGTTAAACCAAACTTAGTAAATAGATATTACCACATGGTTTATAAACCTTCGTAATCTCATTACGGTCTTTTGAATTTATTATTTGAAAATCCAAGTATGCCTGCAGACCAAGACCCAAGTATATCTTGCATTATACAGAACATCAAAGAAAACTTAATAATTAAATCGAACATTCATTAATTAAAAATGAGGCTAATTATATACGAACCTTGTTCATATTCGTTAATTATTCCGCGTTATGACATTTTAAATTAAAACTTTCTTAATTTATTTAGTCTCTTGTCTCCGCAGAGATTTCTTGAATATCTGCGAGCGAATAAAAGTTGTATAATATTTGAGTTTTCTTCCCATTGTTTAATCATGATATATTTTCTGTGAGAATCGCGAAGACATAACAAAGCACTGGTTGGGTAATGGGTGTCCATTATTACTGTACATAGATACATGTAAATAGCGATATTTTAGGTCGATGTAGTATATATATAAATATATATATATATATATATATATATATATATATATATATATATATACACGTTCTCAAGATAACGAAAACCTCTTAATCCCTCAGTATACAACTATATTCCAAGTAAAGTAATGTACCGTTTACGTTACAAAATTATGGATCCATCTAAGTACAAACTTACAAAGTTCACCCTCGGTGTCTGTAATCGAAACTTGTATAAAAACATATACTTAAAATCATCAACTCATTCGTCATTATCGCTCTATTCTTGATATTGCTTGTATTGAAATTTTTGATTCAACATTACATTCATTTTTACCTCTGGTCTGCATATTAAATAGTGAAAAAAATTAGATATTCCAAAAAGTTACGGCTTTTAAAAAAGCCCATATTTTTGAGTAATATTTGATTTACTGACATAAAACATGTAAATATGTACGTGTTTGATTTAGTAATGTATAAAGTATATAAACAGGTACTATGTTTAAACTTTTTGTGGTGTGTGTGTTACAAAAGTACTTACAAATTCATCAATGTCTTCAAATCATCACATCTGCATCTACGACCGTATTATCAATGTATTATCAATATTTGATTTACTGACATAAAACATTTAAACATGTACGTGTTTGAATTAGTAATGTATAAAGTATATAAAAAGGTACAATGTTTAAACTTTTTGTGGTGTGAGTGTTACAAAAGTACTTACAAATTTATCAATGTCTTCAAATCATCACATCTGCATCTACGACCGTATTATCAATGTATTATCAATATTTGATTTACTGACATAAAACATTTAAACATGTACGTGTTTGATTTAGTAACGTATAAAGTATATAAACAGGTACAATGTCTAAACTTTTTGTGGTGTGAGTGTTACAAAAGTACTTACAAATTTATAAATGTCTTCAAATAATCACATCTGCATCTACGACTGTATTATCAATATTTGATTTACTGACATAAAACATTTAAAGAAGAGTACGTGTTTGATTTAGTAACGTATGAAGTATATAAACAGGTACAATGTTTAAACTTTTTGTGGTGTGTATGTCACAAAAGTACTTACAAATTCATCAATGTCTTCAAATCATCACATCTGCATCTACGACCGTATTATCAATGTACGTATTATCAATGTACGTTAACTTAAGTTGAACCTGCTCGACGGATATGAAAATATATGTACCTATTTGGACACTACCAATGGAAAATAGTTGTTATTTTCTTTTATTGGTACATTTCTTGAAAATTCTTTATTGACCATGATCTCTACTTGATCCTATCAGATTTGCGTTTAAAATATAGGCTGATAGCCCCTTATTTATATCAACACTTGTTGCAGTTTATTTTGTAGCAGTACTTTGATCCGAGGTCCATTATTACGAGATTTCCATCGCCATTCTTCCGAACCTACTTCCTAATTGTGGTTAGTTCTCCATCAGTGCTCGAGGGCATCAACGCATGACTGGCACCGTCCGCCAATAGCTGTGTGCAGTGGTGCGTGAAGAGCATTTTTTTCTTCTTCCCATTTCCTTCCAGGTTGTCAACTTAAGACGAAGTATATTTGTTAAGATTTTTTGTGCCTTCTATACGTATATTTAGGATTGACGTTAAAGGAAATACGTGACAAGAAGTAACTTTGTTTTTAATCATGTCATTTTCAGAAAGTCACGTATTTGGTCAAACAAATTATGCACATTAATAGTATTTCATTATATTCGAAATATAATTTGTAAGGTAAACACGGATGAAAAACGAACTGTTATTTAAATGAAAGAAAATTATTACTGTTATCTTGGTATCATGTATTGTTTTAGAAATCAATATATTGCCAAGTTTTTGATAGCTGTTTGATTTTTTGTAGAAAAACAAATCGATTGCCACTTTTAAATTGTTTGGCGGAAGCGTTCGATAGTAGATGTTGCGCGACATCATGCGATCATTATGGGTCCCTTGAATGGCCCTGAACACTATTTCTAAAACAGCACCTAAGCTGGGTGCTGGTTTAGAAATAATGTTACCTATAAGGCAAAACGTTTTATTGCGTTTTTATTACGAAGTTTAACAAATGAAATTAAATTTTCTACGAATTGTTAATACGTATTTCTAAGTTAAATTTGGTAAACCAATGATTAACTGTTTGAATAATTCGTTCAGGTTACAAAAAACCAGTCAAACAAATGAACTTATAATATTGTAACTATGTATTTTGTTTTCTTTTTTATATCCTAACACTGTTTGGTTTTATTTCTGTGTTACGTAACATTCTGACACAGCTGGTGTTTTTTCTATGTTACGTAATTGGGATTGACAAATAAAAGAATTAAGTTGTGAATATAGAGTCCCATAAAAGAATCAAGGAGTGCTGATCCTAATTCTGTGTCAAAAATTATTTAATTGACTGAAAGACGATCCAGTAAATCCAATGAAAATGGGCTGATGTCAACTGATTCATATGTATTAATTCGATGTAACTGGTTGGTAAAGTGTTGAAGAATGGGGCTCTATGAAATTATTAAGATTATTTGGTTATTGAATGATGGTAGATAACCGTTTTATCATTATTCGAAGCGAGAATAAATAACAGCGTACTTTGTCTTCAGCGTATATCCAGTAATTGTAATCAAGTATGTAACACCTCTTTCATGTTTCCTGCACAACTCTATGAATATTAAATTGTATTTCATATAGCGTCAAAGACTTTCTGCAATCCGCGGTGCATGTTCTGAAATATTTACGAACGAATATTTTATAAATGCACATTATCACAGACTTGTAGACTTAATTGCACGTTAATACTAGTACATACGGAGCTTAGGTTAAAATAGCGAGAAAGGAGTATAATTTAGACTCATTATAAATAATGAAATTCAAAGTTTTGTCTATGTATAAATTTGTTTATAAAGGAAGATCCACTTTGTTTTGATAATTTTTTATTGCTTTCACATAGAACTAATTTTGAAAATTAAATCCATGAAAATTAGTTCCGTGTGAAATAATGGAACTAATTATTACACGTTTATACATTTACACGCCGAAAAAAAAGGAACTAATTTTCAGAATAAATGAATTTCCTATGAAAATTAGTTCCATGTGAAATTTAGACGTCGGCGAAGCTATTTTTACAATTATTTAAAGACTGAGTGAAGCAAAGCCTTACATTTAAATAGTGTAGAACCTAATGATTGTATGTACGTTTGTGTGTTTGTATGATAGTGCGTATATGTATTTATAACATAAGTTTCGTAAAACTCGATAGAATTTAACGAAATTCGTAAAATAATATTTTGTGAATATTTGAGTATATTTGTGATATTGAGCGTGCTTGTGTGTGTTGGAAAATCGTGAATTTTGAGATGATCAATTTTTGGAAATTAAAGAGAAATATATTTTTTTTAAATTTTGAGTTGGTTTATAATTATATGTTAGTTAATAATTATATGTGTGTTGATTACAAATATTAATAAAAAAGAAAGATTGTAGGAGTAATCCCGTGCGAAGTCTTCCTGTGATGCAGCAATAGTATAATTAAAGTTTTCAGTTTAATAAACGTTTGAAAATAATTGTATAAATATATATATATATATATATATATATATATATATATATATATATATATATTTATTAAAGAACATCAAGTAGTAATTAATTTATAATTTAGCGCAAAAAGGTGATTGACATGTAAAAAGAAATGATTGAAAAGTTAAAAAAAAATATCTTCTTCCTCCCCTTTCGAAAATAACTTCATGAACCTTTGGTCTTTTGAACCTTTTGCAAGAATGCACCAAATACATTGCTTCCAAATTTCGGTTTCATTGGATAACCATGCCACATTTTTAAAAATTGGATATTCTTTTTAATTTTGAAGACTTTTACGTTTAAATCATCGAAAATTATTTTACCTTTCTTCAAATTTTACATAATTTAGTCCGAATTTCATGTTTACGCGAAAGGACATGACCAATATACGTAAATGGTAAATTGGCAATGCCATATCCCTATAATGGTTTATCACATACATATTTACATTTTGAGATAAAGAAAACTAAAAACTTGTTACACTATTAGTTCAAGTAGTATACACGGCGTGTCCTATCCCATCGTATCGCGACAGCGAACGCGATAGCGAATGCGATAGCGAACGCGATAGCGAATGCGACAGTGAGCGCAAAATGATAATTATGCAAGGTGACCGTGTTCACTTTATTTAAATAGCAAACGTACATGTGTACATATTCTTTACGCCAGATATTGGCTGTCAAACATAATTAAAGTTGAACCAAAATCAATTTAGTCCGTCGACTCCAATTATTTCACGGCCATAGCGGGTTCCGGCGGTGTGCTCGCGGCTGTGTGGGCGTCTGACTTATACGGGGCGTGCGCTCGGTCACGATGCCATTTCAGTATATGGCCGTTGGGACCTAAGTCTCGGGTCAGTTGCAACGTAGAAACGTATTTTACGTGGAAGTCACGCGCTGCGGTCAACGCGCGGGCGTTTTGAGATACGGTTTAGGCAGACAGTTTGCGCAAGATATGTTTGCTAGGCAAACGTCACACGGTCGACGCTATCCGCAAAAGATGCACTGCTATAAAATGTGCATCTGTCCGTAATTACGTCTTTTTCCACAATTTCCTTAGAGAATAGACTAGAGATGATACACATTAATTTGAGTATTACGATTTTCTATTTACTAATAACTAATTACATATTAATTTAGTCGTTTTATAGTAAAAATTAAAAAGAACAATAAAATAAAAGTTTCTGTCCTCAAAGTTAGTACGGCAAAGGTCGTGAGAAAACCAAATTCATGCTCGATTTTATAAATCCAAAAAATAATTTATTTTTATGTTTGTTTGTTCTCTAATTACCCTGTAAATTAGCAACAAATCACTAAGAAATGTATATACGTATAGATTGTAATATGGAATAAGACGTAGGTTATATATTTTGTAAACAAATATATAGCCTGTGTCTTATTCCTTTGTATAAGAAAACACTGTGTTATTAATAGCTTTGGTCGTATGGAATACTAATATCACAAAAACTATGCTGGAATATTACTTACTCTATCACGTTTATTTGTTTTTTTTACGTTTGTCTGTCTGTGTGTTAATTTGTTCTTCAATCACGCGAAATCTACTGGACGTATTTTGATGAAACTTGGGTACCCTAAAAGTTTATACTCTCGGGCAACATATAGGATACTTTTTATCTGATTATTACATATTTAAAAAACTGACTTGGTGAATGTTACGGTATTGGTACTAACAACGCCCTCTATTCACGTTTTTAATAATGATTATTACAATAAGGGTTTCGCCAGCGAAACCGTAGTTTTATGCGAGTGGAACCGTGGGGCACAGATAGTAATATATAAAGCCTTGAAAATTACATAATTTCTGTAGTATGTAACTCAACGTTTTTGTATTCAACTATAAAAAGTAGTATTACAACATGTCAACATATCGTATAATGTATATATTAAATTTATTGCTCGAAAATCTCGTCTTGAGGCCAAAAACCTGCGTAAAAATCCCTAATCAAAAATCTGTGCCAGCGAAACCGTGTGCAAAATTGTTACTCATTGTGGATAAGCTGTTTTTGGAGTTTTTTTGTATTTAATACAAAAATATTTACACAACACATTTTATACATTTTTCTTGTCAAATATTTTTACAGTTGGTGCTATTATTTATTTGTAAATACAATGCATTATAATAATAATATTTTATATCTTTTTCATAAATTTTTCAGTTCAGCAATATTGTCACAAAACTCGCACAGCCTGTATAACATGTACTTGTGCTACGATTTACAAAGATTAGTCATATTTTTTTATGCAAGCCGAGGAAGTAAAGTGAAAGTAAAGCTGTGTTCACAACAGCATTTCTATTTTTTACTCCTACTTGTAATTACCGCCGTAATCCTCGACAATATTATCGTTAATGAGATGTTAAATTGGTGATATTACAACATAAATATTTAACCACGAGATTGGGTAGTGTTGATACGGGCCGCATGCGAAATGATTTATTAATTTCCTTAAGACTTTAATGTACATTTACATGTACCCACATATAAACACGTACAAAAACGTGTAGATACTTATACACGCGAACAACGCTTCGAAATCTCTCTTAATTTTTTTTATTGTAAATATTGTAAAGACTTGCGGTTTAACAACGGCAAAATTTAATTAATGTATATCTGTATGGTCGAGACATATCAACAGAATCAATCTAATGAAGCAACAAATTAATAAGAAAGTACCATTTTGAGAAGGCTACAAAAGATTTTAGTGAAATTTGCAATTGAAAGGAAATTGTACAGAAGATCTGTAAGAAACCATAAATACAAACAATTTTCTGTACGCGACACAATTAGTTTGGAAAATATAGCGTATGTTATAATTTTCATAACCAACAAAAATTTTCCGCTAGAGAGAATAATCTTTAACAGGATTCTAATGTCACACAGTGTTTCCTTGTCTGATCCAAGACCTAGTTGAGCCCGATGTAGGTTAATTTGATACGTCTAGAGCAAATATTAATATATTGTTTCGCCCAGAGTTATTTGGTACAACATAAGCATAAAATAATTTCAAAGATACTAAGTAAATGTTAATATTGAGCGTACTGTAAATATTCAATGTATATATATATATATATATATATATATATATATATATATATATTTCTTTTTTTTTTCGGAAATAGAGGTGTAATAATTATATTTTTTGTATATTTTTCAGTATGTTCCTTAAGATATACTATCTAAAATTATGAAATTTCCGTGATGCTTATAATTAGCCCTTTTAAATTATATCACATACTATATATTGAATAAAAGGAAAAACGAGTATGTACTTTGCCCACCCTAAAATTTCCGTATAAATATTTTTAAATTTTAGCTGATGAGACATGTGGGAGTTAAATATTCTTTATTACTATGCCAAATGCCAAGTCTCTACGTCAAAGGGTTGCTGAGAAAAGGCAGTTATGGGCGGAAACGTGAATGTTTTATAAGGGTTTTATGTTTCCTTTGGAGATACAGAACCTTAATAAAAGAAAGACGTTAAACACATCACTGACCGATCATGAGTTAACTGGTTTTTTATTGTTGTTCCAAACGTTATTGATCGATCAAGAGTTAATTCAAGTATGAACAAGTATTAGTTATTTCACTTTTTTTAAATCGAAATAATATAGCATGTCTTAAAATCATTTTCCATCATCTTCACTTCATTAAGAAAACAATTACTTTTCGTGATATTTAGGTATTTATCACATTTTTAGTATTAAAACAATTTTAACCATAATGGATCGTAACAATAAAAAGTTTTCACTGAATCAGATGCAGATGTTTTACGAGTGTTTAAACCGTATTATTAATATTTGTGTTTCTGGTACCAGAAATACGTTAATAATTTACCCAATCAGATATTAAACCTCCGGCTTTTTAAAGTCTCAGTGTTTCTACAGCTTTAAACCTCTCTTCATGAAGTTTTACGAGTAGTTACTTTAAATGGGGATAATAATGAATACATATCAGATTATATTTAAAAAATATATTCCCATATATGGAAATTGGTACTGACACATGTCTTTCGCGCACCCCACCGGGCGAGGTGTCGTTGGATAGATCTTTTAAAATAAAGTTTCTTTGAAGAATTTTCAACTTTAGACCTCATATTCTTGAAAGCGATATGCCATAAAGCACCCCTACCTGCCTCTAATTTTTCAACCCTTTGATTAAATCTTTTTTTAATTAAAATGCTCCACCTAACTATTATCGACAATTTAAAGACTAACCACCAATTTTTCCCGTGTTCTGATACCCTATTAGCTGTTTTTTTTCTGAGTATTTTAGTTAATGACTGTTGTACATAGAAATGTTAAATCGTTAAATATACTGATATAATGGTATTCTAGCATGTCGTCTTTCGTAAGATCTTTAACTTTCTCAACAGTGTATTGTCATTTCACCAGGGTGTTGCTTTCGCTGACACATTATGGATAATGTCCAATCTTTCAGTTAATGACTGGGATCATATACTTAAAATTAAATTGCTATTTCTCACTACACTTGTAACTGTAGAATTATATTAGTTTTATTTATTTTTTGTTTATAAACCTATACGACAATTAAAAAAGCATATAGCTGCCATATTTATTGCTGAAAGAACAATATCTTACGCAGCCAACTGCAACGTGAGAAGTGAGTAATATTAGTAATGTAGTAAATTGTATATAAATTAATACCTTATTTAATAGATGTAGGAAGCCAATAATTTTTTCGTATCTCACCTCACTCTCGAAATACACTTTTTCAAATTTAACCCAAGGATTAAGCATCCGACAGTACACGCACACCGGGTGTCGTGTTATATTATCAAAACGATATATCGCGGTGTGGCGAATATAGAGTATTATTTCATAGCAATACAAGTATTATTTTGCAGAAAGTAAAATCTATCATACTGGTAATTCTGTGTTTTTCTGAAGTTTTTTTCCTGAGGTTTTTGTGAGGTTCTATTTATGATAATAAACGTTTAATTACTAGTTAAAAAACATTGCAAATGTAAAATATATTGTTATTAACCAAAAATTATTTCTCCCTGTTAAAGATCCAAATTAAAAAGAAATGTAGAACATTTTTGTCTTATATTTTTGAGAGAAATTAAAAAAATTGGACATCAAGAAAAAGAAGATACAGAGGAATGAGATATAGAATGAATTTCGACCCTTATATTATTTCAGATAAATAGAGATGTATCATTTAATAGATCAGGATAAGTCATTCTTTCCAAAATGCGTTTCTGTGCTGAGAGATTAGGAAACTCTTCCTTTTAAGAAAGGACTTTAAGTCTATGAGTTTATTTTAATCATACTTAATAAAAATATTACTCATTTAGCCCCATAAAAATTATTCGTTAATACATTGGTTTAGTATTTATTATTTTTTGTACATTTTTGGTTTATACATGTGTGTTTATTTTCGTATATAACTCTGTCTTTAAGCTGAAGATACGAAAGTTTTATCACAATTGATCGTCAATTTTCTAAAACGATATTATTTAGTTTATTTTGATTTCGTTTTCTTTGTCTTCTCTTTTTTATGTAATACAAAATTTCATACTTCACTTACAAAAAGATTTAGGTACGTATTTAGGTAGAACTTTCTGTAGAGAAGTTATCTCTTCTAAATAATCTTAACAAACTAATGCCAAAGACTAGTTAAGGAACAAATTTAGTACGATGCTAACAATTCTTGGCTCGTTAAACACATATAGACATATAATTATTCAAAGGCGTGTTGCGACATCTGCAACCATAAATTCAATATAAAAACTCGTTCTACGACACAAGTGTTTATGACGCCACCGTGTAGAATGTTGTGTGCTCTGTTTGAACTGTAATCGAATATTGAACACACGTCTGAATACCGCTATAGTGTTAGAAGAAAGAGGCAAATAAGCAACGGGAGATTCTATAAGAAGTTGTATATATGACAATCTCAGAAAATACTTTAGAATTTAGAATCATTCTACAATACAAAAAACTATACTATTATACTATTCTTTACAAATAGTTTTATTTCTTAAATACTTTTATTAGTAGCCTCTAATACGTTTTCAATACTAATGGTAAATTAAAATTAAGCGTATTGTTTCGTGTTACTGACTATGCAGATGTGGCTATAAAACCTGAACAAAATAAAAAAAAGAATTATGTAGTTTGTATACAATTAAAATATCTTTACAATGCTATAATTCTGTTTGTACAACCGTAGTTATATCTGCTTCATTAAAGTTCTGTAACTCAAAATGGTATAACGGTACTCTTGTACGATCACTCATACGTGTGTCTGTAAAACCCTTTTTCTCCGAAACTTAAAATTTGGCAGTATTAGAATATATAAACCGCTAAGTAATACTCATGAAAATTTCAAATGATATAATCGGAAATATTTTTTAAAATTTTTTTTAAAAGTTATACGAAATACTTAAATAATTTATTCAGAATTTTCATGTAATATTCTTATATAGATATTACTGAATATACTAGGCAATATTTTTACTTGGGAAAAAATAGTATTAATATTTGTAAAGAGTTTAATAGAGATACTATGTACATGTGCGCATCTTAAATGTTTATTTATCCCTAAGTGTGTGCGGAATCCTTTTGCTAGTGTCAATTTTATTTGGTGAAAATAATATTAATATTTATAAAGAGTTTAATAGAAATATGTACATGTGTGTATCTTAAATATTTATATATTACTAAGTGTATACGGAATCCTTGCTGTAGTACCCATTTTACTAGGCGAAAATAATATGAATATTTATAAAGTATTTAATAGAAATACTATGTACATGTGCAGATCTTAAATGTTTATACATGCCTAAGTGTATGCGCATCTCCTGTTGTGGTACAATTTTTCTTGGGAAAAATAATATTAATATTTATATAGTTTAATAGAAATACTATGTACGTGTGTGCATATTAAATGTTTATATATGCCTAAGTGTATGCGTAACTTCTGCTGTGCTACAATTTTACTTAGGACAAATAATATTAATATTTATAAACAGTTTAATAGAAATATTATATACATATGCGCATTTTAAATGTTTATATGTGCCTATGTATATGCGGAACTCTTGTTGTAGTGCCAATCTTATTTGGCGAGAGTAACATTAATATTTATAAAGATTTGATATTAATGGAAACACTACGCACATGTGCGTATCTTAAATGTTTATATATGCCTAAGTAATGTTTATATATGCGGAACCTTTGTTGTGGTGCCAGTTTTATTCGTGCTTAACTGGTTTGATTATTTTTGTAGATTTTTACATATATTTCCTTTCGGTTTTTAATTTTAAGCAGTTAAATTATTTATCTTATATATAAATTTTGAACCTTTATGAAGAAACTAAATGTACTTTTATAATAGGCACGCATAAACACCGACACACAGCGAGGGATTATTGATTTCGTTCTATTTAAAGGCGAAACACACTTTATATTACGCTCGATGGTATATTTAGATATCGTATCCCGACATTTAGGCCGTACCCTACGTGAACCGCTTCGTGTGTGATCATGCCTTTAATTTATTTTATATAGGGTTGGCAGTGACCTAAGCCGTTATATTTAGCGGCGCTTTGCCCATCACCTATGTTAGTAAATGTCAATCTAGCTATTAATACAATACCTTATTGTTTATTAACAACAATTCTCGAAAAAAACTGAGCATGAACGTGCCGGAACGCGCATAAAGTAGGGATCTGTAGTTGTCTATGTCTCTTCGATCGTTGATAATATTTAACCGAAATGTAAAGAAATAACTGGAATTTAGTTAAATACTCGTAGAATTGTAAAATTTTCAAACCAGTATTTTAAAAGTTAGAGGAAGAAGAAGGGGGTTTCATATTACACGTAGTTTTGATGATATTTATGTCGGAAACGGAACTTAAAAATAAATAAACAACTCGGTACACCTGAAAGAAGTGAAACTTCTTTGGCGATCTGAACTTTGATTTGTAAAACGGCAGAGAGAGAGAGAGAGAGAGAGAGAGAGAAAGATTGAGATAATTTATCGCAATTCGTTACATTTAGGCGTTTCATAAAAAAAGTTGTATGAAAACGTTGCGATCCTGAAAATTTTATTCTCGTCGCACCCAAAGTAGTCTCACTTAAAAATAATAAATGAAACATTAGTTGTCGATGATATTTACCCGAATTAAAAAAAATACTGAAAGTTATAATAAAATACTCGTGTCTAGAATTTATTAAATTTTTTTTAAAGCTTTGTGAAAAAGTGAGAGTGGAGAACGGCGTTACATATTTCATGTCATTCTGATCATAAATATTTCGCTGACGGGGCTTAAAATAAAAATAAATAAAAAAAATTATGAATGAAACTTTAATTGTCAATGCTATTTATGGTAAAAAAAATATTAATGAAACTTTAATTGTCAATGCTATTTAATAGTAAAAAAAATTAAGAATGAAACTTTAATTGTCAATGCTATTTAATGGTAAAAAAATTAAGAATGAAACTTTAATTGTCAATGCTATTTAATGGTAAAAAAAATTAGGAATAAAACTTTAATTGTCAATGCTATTTAATGGTAAAAAAAATTAAGAATGAAACTTTAATCGTCAATGCTATTTAATGGTAAAAAAAATTAAGAATGAAACTTTAATCGTCAATGCTATTTAATGGTAAAAAAAATTAAGAATGAAACCTTAATTGTCAATGCTATTTAATGGTAAACAAAATTATGAATGAAACTTTAATTGTCAATGCTATTTAAAGGAAATTAAAAAAATATTGAAAGTTGTTATAAAATCCTCGTATTCAGAATTTTTTAAACCGTTGGTAAAAGTTGGAAGAAAGAGGGGGTGTTGTTAGTTATATATTGTTGGCCACTTTGACGATGATTATTTTCGGACGGTTGCTAAAAAAGTAGTAAATGAAACTTTTATTCCATTTAAAAAGACCTATCCAAATATATGAAACTTGATGCGGTACACGAAAAAAATTCGTCCACAATTTATTCGTATATTGATATTTTTAAATACTTTGTTACGTTTTATCACTTTATTTTTATTCACAACTAAATGAAACTACGTGATGTAGTATTACTTCTACTTTATTTAAATTCTTTACCATGACCTAGGTTTCGTTGTATGACAACATTTTCTGGTAACAGCATTTAATATTATACAAAACAATAGCGGAAGTGGTGTTTGCGTGGGTTTTCTCAGTGTTTACGTTAGGGAGTTTATTATAGGAGAGTAGTGTACTTTTTAATATATTTTCGAAAGAAAAACAATTATAATAAAAATATAATAAAAACTATACTGCACCCCTATAATACACTCACAAACGTAAACATCGAGAAAACTCGTATAAATCTCACTTCCGCTATTGTTTTTTTATAATATTTGAATACTGTTGGAAATTACTATGAGTTAATCTTTACAAATTGCCCACCTGAAGATGGCGTCATACAGCAAAACCTAGGTCGTGGTTAAGAATTTAAATAAAGTAAAAATAATACTACATCACTTAGTTTAATTCAGTTGTGAATAAAAATTGAGTGGCAATGAATTTCTACAAAATTAACGCCAAATATACTCAATATTACGTATTAATTGAATACTTCATATGAAGAACGTACAAAATTTCCTGCAAATATATCTAGAACTGTGGAGCCATAAGGCTGTGACGGATTAATGGGCGGATATGAAGAATTCAGAAGAGTTGCTTATTTCACTACGAACTCCTAAAAAGGCTGAGTTCTTCCACAAAGTTCATTTCCTACTTTTATCATTCTCGACACTTAGATGTGATTGTTTATAGAAAGTTCATCCCACGTCTAGATTAAAGTCAAGTCTAAGTGGATTTCATTTATGACTCTGTTTCATTGTAGTTTAATCCTACTTTTGTAATCTTTATCCATACATTGACCTCTATTTATAAATACAATGATCGAATTATAAGAAAAGATATTCAATGCCAACAGATCAAATAAAAGAGGGGTATTAAGAGTGATGCTGTCAACGAAAAACTTAATAGATCGTGTATATATTTTGATCCGTCAAATTAATTAACCCTTATATGTAATAATTTTTATATTTTCATGGTAATATAAAAAACTACGAGTAGAACATGCACTACGAGGGCTCCGTATATATCAGATATTATTTTTTATAAATATTTAAGTATTTATAAATATTTAAGGGTACACAGTATTTCTAATTAAACTATCTACAAATATTAATTTTTCAAAACGAAAATATATAACCTGTTGTATCCCTCACAGGTGTAAAAACAAACTAATTATAAAAATGTTTAATTTCAAATAGAATTAGAAACCATTGATTTTTGGGTTTTTCCCTTTAATTATACTGGAAGATTTTCTTTCAAATTATAGGTTGACCGGAAGTGTCCTATATGTCTTGATAATCTGTGAGCAAGGCTGTTGTGTGAATAAAAGAATAAAAAAGTACGCTTTAAATGGCCATATTTTTATGTTGCATGGAACATAAAATTGAAACTACAACAATAAACCTCAGTATACAATATTAATTTCAATTTGATATCTCAAGGCCATAAACCTCAGTATACCTTATTAATTTCAATTTGATATCTCAAGTCGTTTTTGAAAGAAAGCTTTGACATACAGACAGACGGATCTATCTCGTTCGCTTTTTCTCTCCATTCTTCTATATGAATATCCATAAAAGAGGTGAATTAAAAATATACTAAAGCATGTCAAGTCAATTATATGTATTATAAAAGCATAATAGATGAAAAGTCTTTCGTAGGCAGTTTTGCAGGAATATTTGTAAAGTAACACTCGTTGATACCAAAATTCACTACTACTTAAAACGAAAGAAACATGTACAAAATCAGGAAATATTATTATAAAAATAATGAATACATTACGCGATAAGGCGGTTACAAAGGTTGTCTTTTTAAAAACCTTTGTAATCTAAATTAGTACTTTTATTGTAAAAAACTATTTTAATTTTTTCTTCATTATAAAATTGCTACGTAGATTTTGTCTACACTCAGATAAACCTTTTCCTGAAAGGCCCAAATCTTATTCGTTCCGTATTTTTGTTAAATTAAATTCGTCTTTTTGTCATTCGATTTTTTAAAATATACATCTTGGAATTTAGGAAACACAGGATAATTTTCGAAAAATTCCAAATTGAAAAGATTTTAAAATCAGTACTTTTGATTCTGAGTCATCAGTAACTGTTGCAAAGAACCACTTTTTCAGAAATAAAATTAAGTATTACGCTTTTAGTTTCTCTTAAATATGATTACTGATATACTCGATTATGTCACACCTATATTATGACGTCAAAAGTCAGTAATGCGACGAACGGCAGTTCAGCGTGGGATGAATGGCCAATGATTATGAGTTAGTTGGGATTCGAGTTGGTCAAACTGATTCGACATTGCTTTCGATTTCGGTCACTTGGCTATTAGTGAAACAATAACTTACGCTAAGTTTATGTGGGTGTTATTGTTAGAGCTCCCATTTGCATAATGATTCAGTTTCAATATCACTTTTAGTGTCCTAGAATAAGATGGAATAAACTATTAAACTATGCGTTAGAAACTATAATTATACGATAAATTATTCCAACTTTGGTTATTATTATCATGGCATTCATGTCTAATACGAAAATAAAAATGTATTACCATAACTCGTGACATTGCAAATGCATCATGATTTTAATGTTTTGTTTGTATGTCTCGCTTTCACGTTTTAACTACTTAATTGAATTCCATAAAATTTTATTTCGCATGTTGCTTGGTTACGAAGATAAGATAAATATAGAGTACTTTTTATCTCAAAGTAGATTTTTTTTAAATCACCCCGGTAGAAATAAGAGTGTGAACCTAAGAACATCAGAACGCTACAGCACGGTATTCTTTATATTCATGCCGATTTTTCGATTGTGTGTTATTCTAATTAATATTTTTTTGATTGTGTGTTATTCTAATTAATTCATATTAGAGTAGCACACAATACCATTTTTTTCGAATGTATGCTAAAATAATTGATATATATTAGAGTAGCACACAATGCCATTTTCCCGATTGTGTGCTACTCTAATTAATTCATATTAGAGTAGCACACAATGCCATTTTCCGGATTGTGTGCTATTCTAATTAATTCATATTAGAGTAGTACACAATGCCATTTTACGATTGTATGCTACTCTAATTAATTAATTGTCATTTAAAATGCTTTATTTTCTCATGAACATAATTTGTAAACACACCACCATTTTCGAACTTCTCCACACTAGGTAGCAGGTTAAAGCTAAATAAATAAAAAAATAAAAAATAACAATTGCGTATAAAACTAAAAAGACGAGAACGGAACAAATCTTACTAACACTGTCATCTTTATTTTTTTATTTACAGGGAGATACTATATCGCTTTATATCGATTTTAGACACAAATTATTAGATAACAAAATTATAGATTTTTTCATTTTATTTTTTGTTACTTTCTCAGCAAGCGTTTATATCTGGCGTATTTTCGAAATTTATACTTTGTTCATTTTAATTTGTTACCGCACAGGTTATTGAGTTTTACGGCCGCCATATTGCTATTCTATAATTTAATTTGAGTGTACCCTGTGGTATAACTAACAAAAAAAAATAATTTGAAGGTACGCTAAAATAATACAAATAAAATAATACAATAAAATAATACGAAGCTTGCGGTAAATGAGACCTGCCCAGTTTGAAAAGGACATTACATTTAAATATGTATAAAAACAATGTTTTTGTGGACATTATTAAGCTGGGATGGTATATCATACTATGTAGCCAACTACATTTATTTAGAAAAAAAAAACATTACCAAATATTAGTAAATAAAAATTACCTATATTGCTTATTTATCACAATATGTTTGGCTGTTCGGTTTTTGGGAGAAAAGAAAGGAATTCACATACAAACGTGCGTATGTGAATCCTAAACATAACACACTCCTTTTGCGCGCATGACGTATGGCAAAATAGATTAGAAAATCCAAGTCATACTAAAAATTTCTTTCTTATTGGTTAGATGTTTCTCAGTAATGTATAAATTAAAATGTGTAAATGAAAAAAAAATGATAAACAGCTTTAGAAAAACTAACTTTAGTTTCTAGATCTAGAAAATTTTGAAAAGTGTCGAAGTGTCTCTTGCATTCGAAAACTGAAGACAAATTTGAAATATGTTATACATAAATTAATAACTGTCGATATAGAACTAAAAATAATTGTCAGTTTCTAGAGATGCGCCCCTCAAAATGAAAAAAAAACGGAACCATCATAGGATCACTTGAGTGACCATTGGTCATCTGTCTATCAAAGCCCTTTTTCTCAAAAACGATTTGAGAAATCGAAGTTGAAATTAATATCGTGTACCTATAACTTGACGGTCTATAACTTTACGTTGCTGTGAAAATTTACAGTTTTTTGGTTTACGTAAAAAGACTTGGCTCTTTAAAACGTATTTTCTATTCATGCCGTATGTCTTTTCCAATCATCATCAAAACCTATAAAATACTTCTGATCGACATACGAGAAATAAATGATGTGTAAATTCTACGTGGAATTATATATTTTTTATAATTGTTTATTTTTATGCCTGTAGAAGATATATCAGGCAATATATTTACGTTGTGAATACTATGTACCCTTAAATGTTTACAATTGCCTAAATGTGCACGGAACCCTTCTACGCGAGTCCGTGCTTGGCAGGTTTTTTGTTTATTATATAGAAAAATAAAGATAAGAACACGTGAACATAAGAGCATTCCTAGAGCAAAAATGGAACCCTAAAATTCAGTAATGTTCATCTGTATGTCCATACCACAAGGCAACATAACTCTTTCAGTTTATAATCGACTGCGTTGCTATTTTAAATGTATATGTAGCTAAATTACACGAAGATATAGATAAAGAAAACAACGAAAAGAAATTCTTTTTAAAAGTATCACGCGAGTCCATAAAATATTTTTAAATATTTTTCTTACTTTGCTTTTTCCTATCTTTTAATAATATTGTAAAAAAACGGCCTCAACAAAAAGACTGTTGTCCGATTCCATACATTAGTTGAAATCATAAGAGTCATCGTCTATTGCAAAAAAAAGCGTTTATTTTCTTGCTTTACAGGATTATTTTTATGTTATATACACAAACTATCTACTGAAGATACGAATATTGCCACTCGCAATAACATTACGCCTTAGTGCATATCGAATACTTGAAAGCCTCATCTGAAGATTTCGAAATATAAACGAACCGCAACCGAAATTACTGAGCATCTTAAGATAAAATAAAAAGTTATTCATCGTCCATTTCAAAGAATAGCGTTTATTTTCTTGCTTTGCTGGATTATTTTTATATGATATACGCAAACTATCTACTAAAGATATGAATATTGCCACTCACAATAACATTAGGCCTTAGTGCATATCGAATACTTGAAAGCCTTTTCTGAAGATATCGAAACATAAACGAACCGTAACCGAAACTACTGAGCATCTTAAGATAAAATAAAAACTTAATCTTATCTCTCAAACGACCTACCGTTAATATCAAAGTCCATCTCAATGGTTAACTCTGTGCTAGCTTTAAAGCTGGCCGTAATTGCACCCAAGTGCTGGCGTCGTAAACTCGTATCATTGGAACTTCCCAAATGTGTAATTTAGCGCATTTTATGTGAACTTCAGTCACAGTTGGCTTGGCGTTGTTATGATTGTACAGTTGGGCAGTAAATCTATGTGCTTGAGAGAGATGAAGAGGTGGAGAGAGAGAAAGACAGATTATGAAGTAAATTTCTAACATACTCCAGTCACTTTTGCCAACATTCTATTGTTTCGTGCCTGCAAAAAGACACGAGGCGGTTTTGATTACTTTTGTATCCACTTCTACCATCGTGTTGTATCAATTTTATGACTAGTATGTAGGAATAATGGAACACATTGCGTTTGTTTATTGTATGTATCTTGTAGGCTTTTTAGACTTTTAGAATTTTTTTTTAGGTTTTGTGCCTCAAAAGAAGAAACGAAACGATTATACAATCACATATCTGTGCGCCAGCTAAACTCAATGCGCCAGCTAAACTCGCACTTGACAAATTTTTTTGTTTGACAAATGATACATTTTCTGGTATTAACTGATTAGTAAATTTCTTAAAACTAACATGACTTTACATAGTTTTTGCCATAGTATTTTAATACTAACGTTAAAATAGCTTTGTTGGTAAAAGAAAAATATCTACAGAAATCATAATATTTTATTCAAACTATATTTAATATATTTTTAAATTACCTTGTAACCAGATCCAGTATATAAGACTAACTTCACTTCTTTATTCACCTATGACATCTTTCAAAGCGTATACGCTCTGAAATAATTTGTTTGCTGAAAATGCGAAATCAATGCCAAACTCAAATGAAGCATTAACCTACTGAAATTAAAACGATGGATGAATTCACTACGATATTCATTTAATTTTAAAGTATTTTAAATTTAAACTTTTGTGTTATTAAATTAAAATACACATTTAAAAAAAAGTAATGACAGTAACTGTACAGTTGATTGTATCTAAGCGCATTGCGTCCGCAAATGCATTCTTATTTTTAACGACATACATTGTTTACACACGACTGTCTCCCGCTGTATGCTTATCTTAGCATTCTGCATTTGTACAGTCGCATCACTAATTGAGTTTCTTAAATATAAGGATTTGGTAGATCTATGATATAGATGATTTTGCTTCGTTTGTAGATTCCATTTAGATGTGAAACATCTAATGGCACATTAGGTTAGGTTAGGTTAGAATGACAAGGCGCGCCTTTCCATTCGACCGGTTTCGTATATTGTTGGTCTCTCCGGCTTAATTCGGTATGCTTCGAGTCTTGTCGGCTCTTTCAATCTTAATTCGATCACTCGCGTATATCGGTGTATTGCATTAAACTGTCTTAAAACGTTAAAATCTTTACATGAGTATAATAGTTGGGCTCGTCTGGGATTTGAACCCTGAACCTCTCGCACCTTAAGCGAAAATTACATCCTTAGACCAACGAACCGTTGTTGTGGTCGTTGAAAATTTGATATAAATTGTTAAGCTTATTTTTTATAAATAAAACTATTTTTAAATATAAAATGTATTTGGTAATATTTTTCGATAGATGGCGCTACACTGATTGCATGATTCAAATCTATATTTGCGTTAAGTTTATAAGATGTTTCACATCTGTCAGGCGTTCTATGACGGCTCGGTTTTTTTTTAAATTTCCTAAATATATTTAAAACTGATCGTATTACCAGCTCCACTTGGTTATGCAGACCTGCGGGATAGAGAACTTCGCGCTTTTGATGAATTGATTATAGATATATATTTTAATTACAACTAATATATAATACAATACCCAACAACAAGTTGTAAATAACACTAAGCTAATGATCGATGAAAATGTTACCAAATTTTGTTATTATGTAACAAACAAACATACGAAGTATTACCGTTTATCAACATAACATTATAACATGTGCCATAAATTTAATTTTGAAGTACAATATAAAAATTCCTTTAGTTTTACTGTTATGCAATAATAAACATGCAAGTAGACAAGATTCTTAAAATTATTTTTTGTACGTAAACATTTTAAACAAAATAACCTACTTCTGGTAAAAACTACGTAGTAATACTTGTTTCTAACAATAATCAATAAAGAGGCGTTGTTCCTTTATAATTTTATTATGTATTAAATAATAGATTAATTTCTTTTACCCCAGATGAAGTCCGAAATAAAACCCGAGATTAGCGTTCATATGCACAATATAAACATTGACTTGTTATGAATATATTTTAACTTCTAATGCAGAAAAAGCATCGACAAATCTTTATTAATTGTTCTCATTATTATTTGTTCTCAGATTATCATTCATATTTATTTATTGTTCTCAGATAATCATAATTAATTCTATCTTTTAGAGGATTTCTATAAGTATTAACAATAGCCATTTTTCAAATATTTTTCAGTAACTAATGGGAACGAGTAAATAAGTGTGGTATAAAACATTAATATATATAATTTAGCTGTTACTTGTATGACATATGATAATGCTGGACTATGGAAAAATAGAAGAGAAGATGATATCAACTTTCTCCCCACGTTATTAAAACTGGAAAAATCTCGAGCCAATAATGAAAAACGGGATAACTATTTATCTCATTCGCATCCGACAGCATTGGTAAGAAGACTTGATAATGTTTTTCCAATTGGGCCACATGTCTCCTACTTGATTTTTTTTCACGTATAACTTACTTCCGTAACGAAGGAAAGTATATCAGGGTATATTTATATATTGATATTTTATAGTATATTGATCATAGGTTATAAATAAAATAGTTAAATTATGAAAATAATTAAGGTTTTTGTTTCTTACAATCAGAATTGTTCGTAAACTATCGTTATTTCAATATTTCTTAAACGTTTCTCCTTCTAAATCTATTTATCGTGCTAACATTTGTCCGATTTATGACTGTAAAAGCATGACTAGCAATTCCTGCTAAATAGATGTCAAAGTTTTCCATGTCTTTTATCTCTATTTTACTTACTCATTTTTTAAATTAGTTACATTTATTCACGTAATTTGGTTTTCGCGTCTTTGCTGGTAATACTACTTTCCTTAAGATATGAGTGAGACCATCTTCTAACTACTGTACATAAAAAAAACATTGCAAATATTATCTTTCTCTTAATGCTCCTGGAACGACCACTTGTCTAGAAGTCTCATTTCATAAGATGACTGGCACAATACATCCCAGCTGTCCAGATGACTTATGAAGCTAGTTTTGTACTCGAGTGTCGCACGTGGTGGACTTATACAAACATAGTATCCCAGTAGACGGAGTCTGTCTCCTCACAAATTCCTTCGCGACATCTGCGTCGGTATACATATTCATAACTAGTCTCTATGAGCTGTTTCATTAGCAGGCGAACAAATACGAAGCTTGGCTTGCGGCTCGTTCACTGTTAGTTTACTTTTGAACGTTTTAAACCTTCCGTTAGAAAGTTTCCCAAGTGGCAATTGTAGCTTATTTTTAAAGAATTTTTTCTAAAATATATTCGTATTTAGATTTTAATGATAACATTAACATTTATCATTATCGTGATGGTGTATTCAAAATGAAATCTAGTCTATATCAGATGGATATAGCTAAAGAATTGGAGATAAAATGCGTAGTTATTGCTTATATATAATAAGCTTAGAGAGCATTGGAATCTCAACAATATTCATTGTTAAATTAAAAGCAATTTTACTGAAGTAATTACAAACTGCTTATGAGAAATGGGTTACATACGTTAACCACACACGCAAACGCCATTGCTAGACAAAAAGTTGTTTTAGTACTCAAACTTGAACTAAATACCGAAAAAGTAATGCTTACTTGCTAGTGGTATGTCATGGAGATACTTTCGAAGGGTGCTCTGTTGGATGCAAAGATTTACAATTAGAAATTAGATCGACTAGCTAACAAGCTAAGTAAAAAGAGCCGAGTTGACTTGCTCTAGACCGCAAAATATATTCGTCAAAAATTGTAAAAGTTTTATTAGCTCCACATTATTCACATAACAATGCGCCGCCTCATGATCAATTGTTCAGGACTGATAATCATATATCCCAATCTTCAAAAAGACGCGGTCATTTTTTTTTAATTGAAATCACCACATTTTTAAGTTGAAGAGGCAAGTCAGATAAAGATAATGCCTGTATACAACAGCTTGATATCGGATATTAAAATATAACAAATAAGATAGATTTCACAAATTTTTGGCTAAAGCGATATCTCAAGTTTTTGGCACCATATTGTACCATGTATTGTATCGTAATCGTTGTTTTCTCTTTGGTTCCTTTTATTGTTACTACACTATTGTTATTGTAATAATAACTGTTATTCAAGAATATAACGTAATACAATCCACAGTACTTAGCAAAATTATTTACTATAAAAAACTAATTGTTGTAAATATTTTCTATGTTACAATTTTTCCAGCTCATTCTTTTAAGTTTGCCTACCTATAAATCTGTCAGTCTGCCATTGCTTATATCAAATTGTCTTTGACAGCAGTTTGTAATAATATTTAATGTAGTATATAGTAACGACTTTTTTAGATTATAAAGTCGCTGAATAAAACATAGATAAAAAAATAGACATACAAAATAATTATATATACTATGCGTTATAGCTTAGTCTATAACGCATATTGAAACTTTTTATTGACTTTACAGTTTAAAATTATTTGTAATTTCAGTCTGCGTCAAAAATTCGAGCGAAACAAACCTTTACCATAACACAAAGAAAATAATTATGAATTCGGTTTAATTCCACCGTGTTTTGGTCCGAATTGTTTCCTCCTTTGTTTACTTTCCCCTTTGTTTTCAGTTTTATGAGTTTTCTTTAGAATTCCGCGCTGTAGGATATTGAGAGCTTGCATCCTTTTCACCCTCAGTAATTTTCTTCGTTCGCAGTGATATAACTATTTGTAGAACCATTATCTATAACTGGATTATGTCAAACTACGAACACTTAATGCATTTATCTCCAATAAATCACATCTTAGGTTATTTTTTATTATTATTGTTATTTATTTAAATATGTCGTCTTTATCTGTTACAAATAACGTAAAATATATTATGAGCTCGATTTTATCAGTAATTAAATAATTAGGTATCTGTGAGGTAATATATTAGTGTATTATGTAACTAAATAAATTAGGATATTGGCTAAATAAACGAGCTATAATATTATAGATTGTTTGTTGTGTGATATAAGCTTTTTATTGATTGTAGCTTTTTATTGTTTATTGATTGTGATATAAGCTTTTTAGCGAGTAAAACAATTTTTTTCCTAATAAATATGTGTTTCAATAAAACCGCGTTGACCCTTTAATTTTTTTTATTAATCACTGAAAGTTGACCAGGAGGGACATGAGGAAAGAAAACTGTTTAAAAAATAAATTTTTTTGGGAGTTTTCGTTGAGCGGAGTATTTTTGATACCTAGAGATTTAAGTTAGCATTGGTTTTGTGACGATATAAATCAGCAATAATAAAAACCGGCCAAGTACGTGGTGGAACATGTATAAAATAGGGAATCGTAATTGTCTCCGTCTTCCAAAATTGTTTATGTGTGTTAATCAAAATGAATTTATTTAAAATTCTAAAGAAAATACTAGTTTCTTTCCAATCTTCAAACCTTGATGACAAAAATTATGAGGTTACACAATGCATTTCAGTTTGAGGCTTAATATTTCGTAAATTTGACATCAAAATGGAAAAAGTTTCATTATAAATACTTGTCATCCAATTAATATTCCTAGAAGTTAACTGAAATCTCCCTATGAGTTGTATACTTGCATAATTTCGTGTACTTAATTCTAAAACTCTAGAAACTTTGTGGCTGTGACAGATAGACGAACATGATATAATTATAAGAATTTATCGTTTCACTACTGAATACAGAGGAGGATTCTGATTGCGAATATCACTGAACAGCATCCCATTTCTGATCTCATTATTGAGTCCATCAAGGGTTTATTTAGAGATAGTTTTTACACATTCCTCTTCTCCGACCTATCGGACTAGCACTCGAAACAGAATACTAATTTCAAGACACAAACGCGTGCAAGCTAAAATATTACACACACGATCTACTATATATAATCCAGACAGTTAAAATACAGAGCCACTTTATCATAACCCACAAAGAAATGTAGCGTATGTAAATTCCTATTTATGCTTTAATTGAATAATTAATGACTTGCCACACGGCCAAGGAGCGGCATCGCGAAGAGGGTTTTAAGCTGCGTTAACACGCAGCGGCTATGGTAGTGAAAGAAACTAATGCTAAGAAATAATTATATCTTTCTTCAATTTGTGAAATAAATTATGACAGCATACGCAAATATGTTTGCATTTAAATAGCTTCTGTTAAATTGTTGCGGTTTTAGCTTCAGTGAAAACATTTGCATAAAACGCCTATAACGTTACTTTGTAACTAGTTAAATCGTATTAAACGTAGGCTTTAAGGTACAGTTTGATGCAAAGAATCACCTATTTCAATAATAGATATGTTCTTCGTTGTAGTCTGTGTGAGTATATTGATTGGCTAATAAGTTTTTAACCCCGAGTTGATGTTCACAATTTTTGTTAAAAAATTTATGTGTTAGACTAAATTTAATTTAAGTATGCACCATTATTATTTACCACTTGTCGCTATGTCGGCAGTGACAATATGCCTTTCTTTCAAAATTCCGGTGATTTTCAAAAAATAGTGCGAGATCGTTTTGAAGATCTTCCTTAAGGCCGAATGTTTTTTTACGTAAATGGTTACTTAGAGCCCCGTATAAGTGGTAATAAGATGGTGCAATGTCCGGTAAATATAGTGGATGAGTGAATAGAACCCAGCCGAACTCCTCTTATTTATCACGAGTACGTTTTGCAACATGTGGTCTAGCATTATCATGTAGAAAATAAACTCGATCCTGCTGACTACTCAATTTGTTAGCTAATTGGTTCAATTGTTCACAGTAAATATCTGCATTAATTGTAGATCCCTCTGGAAGCCACTACCAATGAATTATGCTCTTCACATCACACTAGCAGCTGAGCATCACTTTTTGGCACTTATTTCAAGTTTGGATACTGAAACCGCTGTTTCTCCAACACCCAGCTATTGATGTTTGCGTATATGGTTAACGTATGTAACCCACTTTTCATCGCTAGTTACTAACTGATTCCGCCAGTCGAAGTTATGCTTCAATGTCAATAAGTGTTGACAAGTATCAACTCTGCACTGAAGGTGATATGATAACTCGTTGGGTATCCACACACCGTATTTTGAAACTTTTCCTAATTCGTGCAAATGTGTTTCTATGGTGCCATAACTGAAGTGTAGTTCATCTGCCAATTGACGAGTCATCAGTCGAGGATCCTCCTCAATTAGGCTTCGTAATCGTTGAATGTCCTATTCAACAGGACTTTCGGTACGGGGTTTGTCCTCAAGATCGTAGTCCCCATTTCTGAACTTTCTGAACCAAATCTTTGCCGTCGCGTAAGACACCGTGAACATGCACATCGCATGATATATATTATTTGTGGTAGTCTTTGCATCGTGACCCAGACGAAATTCTTAAAGTAATAGAGTCCGTATTTGATATTGATTTAAATACATTATCTTTTACACAATTCACTCCAAGCTTCGGCGCTGACTGTTGTCAACTGACTGCACTTTGGCCTTTTTATACCCTACAGTAAAACCTTTTAGAAGTTTCGTTAGAAAAGTCCTGAAGTTGTGGCTAAAAACTTACTAGCCAACCTAATATATACAGGTGCAGAAAAATGTGTCTTTTATTCAGACGGGTAATTTTGTGCGTCGATTCGAGTAGAAAATCAAAGTTGCAATTTCAATGAAAAAAAATATATTTTACAGAAACACGCCTCAAATATACTTAGTTTGATGCAAATAATAACCTTTATGGATAATAGAAACGTTCTTTGTGACGCCTTGTATACATGTTAGCCGAATGTACCAAAAATGAATCTATGATTTACACAGGTGTTTCTTTGAATCAACCTGAATAAAAAGGTTAATAAGCTATATGAGATTCGCAACTATTTTTGAAAAAAGAATCACTGTCAAAGTTGCAATTTCAATGAAAAACAAATAATATTTTATAGAAACACGCTTCAAATATACACAGTTTGGCGCACAGAATAATCTGTATGAATAATAGACACGCTCTTTATTATACCTGTGTACGCTAACACATTGTTTCCAACGATGTTATATTATACAGACATGTTATTATTGCTCTAAGACTGGTCCTCAAAACTTGATTAATTTGTCTGATCTTCAATATGACTATCACTTTTATATACGTGTTTTCATGGAAGCTCTATGTTATCATTGTTCACACGTAGCGCTACTTGGGACTATATTTTTGTTAATTCTATCTACGTCTTTATTGAGTACTACCTATGCCTAGGACTTTTTTCGCGTAAAAATCGCAATAAGATAAGTTATTACAATTTTTTTTCTCTCATCCGAAATCAACATGATTTCAGATATAAACTGTTGCTATACCAAATTTTTCAAAATCCGTCCTGTAGATTTGGTTTTATTGACGAACAAATTAACTTACACACAGGGAGAGAATAATTCTAAAAAACAGGTTTTCTGGCTTCTATTATCATTCTTTATGCTAAATCAATTATCATAAAGAATCTTTTTAAAATATTTTTAATGTACAGAATTCATTCTGTTACAATTTTATTATATATATGGATAACATCACAATTGTCATTCTAGTAGTTGATAGTGATAAATGGTTATTTATAGTTTGATTAATATCATCAACATATTATTAAATAATATTTGGAATTCTATGTATTTTGGTAATGAATGAATTAATTAAGTTATTTTGAAATTTGGTATAGATAACGGTAACTCAACAAAATTACTTTCACTCATGGTAAACAAGACAGATTCTGTAATGATCCCCGTTTTAGTAGTACAGCGGTGTGATATTGTGGAAAAATAAAGTATTACCTAAAGACAAAGAATTGAATTTTCACATTTCTTTATATATATATATATATATATATATATATATATATATATATATATATATATATATGTATCAGCTGAGATATAAATTTCTGAACAATTTATATCATTTGCGATGTTTATCATTATGTAATTATTTCGTTACTTTTTACCAAAAATAGCCAAACAGGTTTTAAGTAATCTTATTTTCCTTTAAACGACTCATGCTTTAATGATTGATCATAATCATCATAATTGGATTCATCATAATGCATACGGCCTTTAACCACGCGATGACCTGGGGCTAATTTCCTACATTTCCTAGCAGCTTATAAAGCGGAGCTGGACTGATATTCTGGTTAGTTGTAAGATATTGCTCTCGTAGCAATAAGTCCGTCATAAGTGCTAATTTTGTTTGTTAAAATACGTAAATAAGGATATAAAATAAATAAAAATATATATGTCCTTTATAATTTATAAATTAGTACTTTTTAATAATATTATATTATATCGATTAGTACTTTTGAACGATATTATTTTTAACCGTATTATGCTTAATTACGCCGCTTTTTTAAACCGGCCTTAGCTTTGTAACATATAAATTTAATTAAGTATCTAAATGCGCCTTTATATGACTTCTGCCTAAGAGCATTCTGAAACAAATGCTCTGTAGGACACTCTTGCATAATGCAACCGTGAAAATGCAATTAGGACATTCGTCACGCCACAGGGCCTTAAGGTTATTACCGCTAACGACCGTGCTTGAATAGCAAAGAGCATTTAGAGAATTCGTGCGAGAGAGAAATTTCGGAAATATTTAGAGGCTTAGATAGACATTTGAATCGGGAATAACAAACATGTTATTAAATAATGTGTTAATGGTAGAGATATCTCTACTTTTGAGACATTTTAAGAGAAATTTTAACATAGATAGACATTTGAATCAGGAATAATAAACACGTTATTAAATAACGTGTCAAATATAGAGATATCTCATTATTTTAGCATAGATAGACATTTGAATCTGGAATAATAAACACATTATTAAATCAAGTGTTAATTATAGAGATATATCTATTATTGAGATATTTTAATATATATTTTAACATAGATAGACATTTGAATTAGGAATAATAAACACGTTATTAAATAACGTGTTAATTATTGTGATATCTCTATTATTGAGATATTTTAAGAATTAAGTATTTTGGCTTGGATTGTTCCAGAGATATGAGGAAACACTTTATAACATTTTAGTTTAATTTATGAAAACAAAATAGCACATCCATATCAACACCCTTTTGGAGACGTATATTTGATAATTATATTATTCTGTTCGATGTATCTGAAACAAAATATTAATAATAATTTTAATTTTGTGTAAATATAAATGCATTAAGTAACAAATATGTTAAAATGTATCTGTCAATAATACAGAAAAAGATATAAATCAATGGATTTGAATTACAAAATGATGCTGAAATAAATCAAGCTGTTCCGTAATTGCTTTTAACTTTTTATTTATGGATTCACAAATACGAAAATATACAGACACGAAAACAAACAGAAACAATAACATATTAGAAAATAAATATTATCACTATTTTTTTTCAATTAAAAATATTTTTTAAAACTATTCTTGATGGATATTTTCAACAAGTATCGATGTATTTAGTATTCACTAAATATATTTAGTATACACTTTTCCAGCAGTCGTCACCAAATGATGGCGCTGACTGTGATGTCACTTTGAATAAAAATGTATAGTATACATTAATAACATGCTTTTGCAACCAAAAGATCCATTGAGACAAATCAGACGAACCGCCGCCTGTTCTTCTATTCATAAACCTGCAACTTCTGAGCTATCAAAATTATAGACCATAAACCTGTAACTTCTTGGCCATAAACCTGCAACTTCTGAATTATCAAAGTTTGCGATTTAAGTTTAGTATATAGGTCGTAGCATTTATTTGCATTATGTGAACAATAATTTCATTGATGGAACATCTCTCTTAGAGGTTTTTAGAAAATAAACAAGTTTTTAATAGAGATTAGCATGATCCACCTTACGTCTTTATTACATTCTTTCCGTTATGCATGTGCTTACTATGAAATATTTAAATATAAATATAAAAACTAATGAGATACGTGTAGTAATCGCACTACAGGGGGTTCCTTATACACTTAGGCATATAAAAACATTAATCAGTTAATAGTAATACTATTAAACTCGAATATTAATACTATTTTTCACAGTGCTTTAACATATTGCCTAATTTATTTTCCATAGGCGCAAAATGATCGCATTTTTTTCAAAAACCATGAGATTTAGAATTATTTCAATAGCTTTTTGTTAAACTATGTATAATTAATAAAAATGTATAATTAATATAATTTTCACTGCAGCAGTTGCGGAAATTTTGGGGAATATATATTTTGTAGATATTTTCAATAAACACCTATGGAAATATTATTCATAATATTCTATAAAAATAGTTGTGGAATTTTTATAACTCGCTATTTCTAAAGATATTCCAGACGATTTTTTGATACTGAAAAAACAAATTACTATTTCCTCATTTGCTTGCACTAAAATTTGTATATAATTGCTACTCAGTGTTAACTATTGAAATACATACGGGTTTCGTAATATGCTTTACCACTCAACTAGTTGATAAATATAATTATCAACAAGTTCAGGACAATGTTGGAAATATTAGTTATAAAATTCTATCAAAATAGTTGTGGAGTTCTTATAACTCGCTATTGCAATAGATACTCCAGACGATTTTTGGATACTGAAAAAACAAATTACTATTTCCTCATTTGCTTGCACTAAAATTTGTATATAATTGCTACTCAGTGTTAACTATTGAAATACATACGGGTTTCGTAATATGCTTTACCACTCAACTAGTTGATAAATATAATTATCAACAAGTTCAGGACAATGTTGGAAATATTAGTTATAAAATTCTATCAAAATAGTTGTGGAGTTCTTATAACTCGCTATTGCAATAGATACTCCAGACGATTTTTGGATACTGAAAAAACAAATTACTATTTCCTCATTTGCTTGCACTAAAATTTGTATATAATTGCTACTCAGTGTTAACTATTGAAATACATACGGGTTTCGTAATATGCTTTACCACTCAACTAGTTGGTAAATATAATTATCAACAGGTTCAGGACAATGTTAGAAATATTAGTTACAAAATTTTAGTAAATTTGTATATAATTGCTTTACCACTTAACTAGTTGATAAATATAATTATCAACAGGTTCAGGATAATCTTAATTACAGTATGTAATCAAAGGAGTCATTAAGATAAGTCAGACGAGTTTAAATTCGATGGGTATACTGTTAGGCAATGGGATGTTCCTATTATCATCTCACGCCTCCATAACCAAATTATGTTGATGATTTTATTATATTGTCAACAATATAGCTTAAGTGGGTGAATAGCAACTTGTAAGATTTGCTTAAAACGTTAGGAAGTTACAAGTCAAGCTAAGAGAAGCTTGTTAAAAATATCTAAAACGATTACAAATAACGCTTTACGTTTAACGTAAAAAAATTAGCAGGTAAATGAATACTTATGTGGTAGAAAATAACACGTTCTAATTGAGTGCAGACAACATTCGCGAAATAGTTAACGCTTCTTACATGACTTCGTAAAAAAGTTACATTCTTACAATATAAGCCAAGAACGTTGTTTCTACTCACTAACACTGTCGTATCACCACAAGAATTTGTAAACAAACATAAAGATGTTAATTGGAGGTAAACAGTTAACCGAAAAAATTTCCAACGCATGAGGCCGAATAATCCACACGGTTAAATTCGTTTAATGAGAATGGAAAACAGTTTACCGCACAAACACCACCTGTGGCTGCTCGTAATCGCTTTCACTGTTGCCCGTTTGAGTTTGGTACTTACGACGCGCTAACTTTGTTTGATTACGACGATATATTTATATTTTGAGTTTGGTACTTACGACGACTTGGTACTTACGACGCGCTAACTTTACTTAACGACGACGACTTGGTACTTACGACGCGCTAACTTTGTTTGATTACGACGATATATTTATATTTTGAGTTTGGTACTTACGACGACTTGGTACTTACGACGCGCTAACTTTACTTAACGACGACGACTTGGTACTTACGACGCGCTAACTTTGTTTGATTACGACGATATATTTATATTTTGAGTTTGGTACTTACGACGACTTGGTACTTACGACGCGCTAACTTTACTTAACGACGACGACTTGGTACTTACGACGCGCTAACTTTGTTTGATTATGACGATATATTTACATTTTGAGTTTGGTACTTACGACGACTTGGTACTTACGACGCGCTAACTTTACTTAACGACGACGACTTGGTACTTACGACGCGCTAACTTTGTTTGATTACGACGATTTATTTATATTTTGTATCACTTGGGCCGTGGAGCGCGCTCGACATTCTTGATCCCGTTGTGATCTGAATATAGAAAAAGAATATCATGCTTATGGTATCATTCACATTGAACGAAAATGTTTAGCTTAACAAAAAAAAAATTAAAAGCTCTAAACAACAGGTTTTCATGAAACTTGGTGCGGATAATACATGATTCAAATTGATATATATATATATATATATATATATATATATATATATATATATATATATATATATATATATATATATATATATATATATATATATATATATATATATATATATATATGCTATTTTAACCTTATGAATAACGTAATTCATACAGGAGTAAAATTACAACTCTATATTTTTCTATTCGAAGAAGATCTTTGATAATAGCCCACCTGAAGATGTTGTAATATAATGAAACCTAGGTCGTGGTAAAGAACTTAAAGAAAGTAGAAATAATATTACATCTCGTAGTTTCATTTAATTGTGAATAATGAATTTCTACAAAATTAACGCCAAATATATTCAATAATAATACTGTACTAAAAGACTATGAGAAACAAAACTAAAAAACTATTTTTGAGAAATTTGAACAAGATATTTTAATGCCTCTGAATGACCTACAAGGCTATATATTTACATAGTAAAAAATAAATAAATATTTGAAAATGGTTAAGTAAAAAAATTATGCACATTGAATATTTAAATTTTTCTATATTTTAGGTGTATACGGAATCATCCTAGTACTCGTACCGAGCAGATCTATTTGCCTTTACTGTCTTATTATACATATATAGATAAACATATATATATATATATATATATATATATATATATATATATACATATTTATACATATTTAACTAAATATATAAGCAGCGTGAATGTTAGTTGGTCTGTTTATAATATTGTCTCACTTTAAGTCACGAAAATGTAATATTTGTCCTGAAGAAGCTTACGAAATATAGATAGGCTTAAGAATTCCGTTGTGACGTGAACAATGTTCAGTTTTCAATTCCGAAGCTGTCAGTTTTTTGATCCCCCAACAGTTATGAGTCGGCCGCTTTAGCCGGACGGGTGCGACGCTATAATTAACTTAGGAAGCAATAAAAGTACGGCAAAACGTCGGCTGGGCGCTCCGTATGGCGGTCCGTCATCGCGTACAGCTGCGCGTGCCCTCGCGTGCTGTGGGTACATCCGGTAGGAAGTTCGGGATATAGTCGCCGAAGGGTGTAAGAGATAGGGGTGGTTATTAAGTGGGATAAGTTATGGATATATGGGGGTTTCAATTTATGGATTTGTTGGTGGAGCTTACTTAACTGTTATGATTTTTGACTCTCTTTTGTATACAAGTGGTAATGCTTGTAATTTTGTTTGTTTAAACTGTTATTGGAACTTAAACATAATTTCCTATAATCCAGTTCCTCTTTCTTGTTACAACTATTAGGTTTTCTATTAAGGGATATAATTTAATCAATAGAATTGTTATTTTGTTGTTAAACCGTTATTGGAACTTAAACATAATTCGCTATAACCCAGTTCCTCTTTCTTGTTACAATTATTAGGTTCTCAATTAAGGAATATAATTTAATCAATAGAATTGTTGTTTTGTTTTCGTAATTATGAAAATAAAATTATCTTAAATTATGAAAAGTGTTGTGTACACATTGTATTGTTTATGCGAATCCATTTTATTAACTAAAATGCTCGCGGATATTCCGTTCACAAGAAATTAATTTATCGTTTGATTCCATAACCAATGGTATTTGTTGTAAGTAAAGGTTGTATAATAAAGCACAAATATATGTATATATATATATATATATATATATATATATATATATTTATATATATATACATATATATATATATATATATATACATATATATATATATATATATATATATATAAATATATATATATATATATATATATATATACAAATTTCGTTACGTAGATCTAAATTGCCAATGGTTTAACATAATGTTTTAGAAATCATTAGTGTTTTAATTCCATTTCCATTCCATTCCATTTCCACAAACTGGGTACGTGGTTCCAGGTATGTACCCAGTTAATAGTTCACATTATTTTTGTGAAATAACAGATGTTATTTTTGTGAATTAACAGATGTCATCACATATTAAATACGTAGTTTATATTTCAAAGTAGAAATAACTACTGTCTGATGACGGTTAAAAAGAAATGTAACTTTTAATCTTTTCATAATTAATCATTGACAGAATCTTTAAATATTTTTTTTTGTTACAGGTACGTACCCAGTTCACGCCGTGAACGAGAATTCCTGGTATGTTTACTTTCTTTTCCGCTTCCACTTTCCACTTTTTTTTTCCTAAATTTTATTTATATAGCCAAAATTTAAATCAAGAAAAATTTAAACCAGAAAAATGGAAAATAATGCATATTTTTGCGAAAAGTTAGTTTATTTTTTATAATTGTTTGTAAACGCTGTATCTATTTAAGGCTTTAAACCAGCACGATAAAACGAAGAGCAGGTTATGTCCTGTTATAACCACAAGCACAAGAGGTTCATCATAAAAACCACGTAAAATTCATAAAGAAGGAAACAGACATTCATTATTATAAATATCATTGTCAGTTATAGTTAATTTTTAATTCTTTTAAGCAATGGTTACATATTTAAAAAGTGAACGACGTTGATAATTGTTTGTAATCGTTTTTAAAAAGCTTTTGTGCATTTCGTTAGAATTTTGTTAATATTTTTATTTCTCGTTCACAATTTATTATTCAATGTATTAAAAATATAATATACGCGCACTTATGGAGTTAATTTTTTTCAAAATGATTCAATAATTTAAAAAAAGCAGAGTACGAGTAAAACTCGCGCGCCTATTGTTCCGTCCTAGTACGTTACGAATTGCGATGATAAAATTACAACATTCTATTAAATATTTTTGTCGTCTAAAATGGGGGAATCGAATATGGAAGAAAATTGAAAGTTTTTACATTTTTTATCAAAAATCATAAACCCTTCGAATTGTTTTTTATTTTTCTCGTAATATATGCAAGTATTTCCATCAATCTGAATTATTTTAAAATCTCCGTTTACCAAATTTTGGAAAGCAGAGGGGGCGAGGAATATATTTTTTTTCGCATATATTTATTTAGTAAATTGTGTAACTTAAAATTAAAAGAAAAATACTTTTGGAAGGTGTAAATAAAACCCTTTCATATCTCGACTTTCTTATTGACCTTGTCGCCCTACTTTTAAACTTCGACTTCCCTATTTTTTAGTAAAAATAAAATAATTTAAAAACTGCTTTCATCTGTATTAGATGCGGATAAGCAAATCCTAACTACGCCAAATTTCAGTTTAATTGCAATAGAAGCTAAGAAAAACAGCCATGATATAGGTACATACAGACATCGAAGTATAACCATAAGGGTTACGTTTTTACCTTTCAGGTACGGAACCCTGAAAAACGAGATGAAAACTTGTCGAAGAATACCTATTATAAAAATTTAATAAAATGCAAGGGTTGTAATCGTATATTGTGATACAAAAATCGATTCAATTTTTAAAATATTTTTCTTCAGGGTGAATCGCTTCACATGGAAACGTAAAAAAAGTGTATTCTTTACAGTAACGAATACAGTTTTTTACGAGCGAATACACTTTTCATTTCGAACTAGAGTTTTAAACGAAGTCAAAACGTAATAGATATCATGGAAATTATACGTTTGTTTTACGATGAACTCAAACTATTTTCACCGCTTTAACGGAAATAGTAAAACGGAGTATTCAATATATTAACGATATTTGAAATAAATTCGGTTAGATCAAAGTTATATTAATATAATTGTCAAATTATAAGTTTACGAGCTTATTCAAATATTTGATTACGTGAACGTCGTTATTATTTTATCATGCTTATAATATTTCTTCGTAACAAATAACTTGATACATCATATTTTGCGTGAGAAGAAGTTGTTATTTTTTGCGTGAGAAGAATTAAATCATTATATGATGGCAATTAACTTTAATAACCCTTGAAGGAATTTAACTGTAACGTTAATTTCTTTACAAATTAAACCTTTCAAATAAATTTTTAATTTAAATCTGCCATTAAGTTTTACTTCTAACTGTTATTCAGCTGTTTAGATGATAATTAAGTATTTAGTTGTTGGTGTTTTGGGTTGTCGATTTATTGAATGATGATCATTTTTGCGGTAAGAACTAGCATTAAGTCTTACACGTAGTATAAGAGTAAAACTAACGTAATGCTACTGCGTAGCATAATGTCGATGCGTCCATCTCAAATTCAATTTATTCTCTGTAACGTATCAGTCAATTAGACTCACTTACTTGAAAATAGCGAGACTGCTTCGAAAATATAGTAGAAAAATTCCTCAAGGGATATTCAGATTTTACGTGAAGTCTCTGAGAAAGATATATATATATATATATATATATATATATATAAATATATATATATACAAACCGAAAGCCAGTAAAATGGGATTGCGTTTTTCCTCACGCGTTCGCCGCGGGAAAAACAAAACAGAAAACAAAACATTAGCACAAAAAATTTTCAACAATAATATTTCAGTTTATCTACGAAAAGTGGTTGGAAAAGTGGAATATGTTTTCCTATGGCTATAAAGGGTAAAATTTTCTTTTAGATATTTGATAGTTGTGTGATAATATTCCAATAGAAAATGGAGTGTGATCAATGACGCTAATCTTCGTGTGTGGAGTAAAAAAAAAATTTTTTATACAATTTCCTGCGTTTACGCCAGGAGAATATTGTGAAGAGGGCTTTGGAATATTGTACAAGTGGAAAAAAGCAGATCAAAAACGTGTTACAGTTTATTAAATATGTTTATTTTTCTAAGCAGTTAATTGTTGAAAGGAACTTTCCACGGGCGCACGTCTTAGGAGTAGGATATATTTATTTTTCATTATATCTTTGTTGAATATATTTGGCGTTAATTTTGTAGAAATCCATTATTCACAATTAAATGAAACTACGTGATGTAGTATTATTTCTACTATCTTTAATTTCTTTACCACAACCTAGGTTTCGTTGTACTACAACAATCTTTGCTAATATCCCACCTGAAGATGTTGTAGTACAACGAAACGAAACGAACGAAAGTAGAAATAATACTACATCACGTAGTTTCATTTAATTGTGACCATAATCTATTTAAATTATTAATAATATTATTAGAGTTTGCCGAAAGTTTTACTCACGTAAATTAATAGCAAAAATATTATAAATAGTTAGCGTAGAAGTAGCGACGTGAAAAGCAATACGTAAAATATCCAAACTTTCACCTTACGCAGTATAATTAATTAAGCTTATGAATATTCATTGTTATAATCAACCACAAAAACTTAAGTAATAAAGTATATATATTTAAAGGATTTCAAAATACCATTTCAATAATATGTAATATGTGTAGGAAATAATATATACACGTAGTTAAAAAAGTTAGACAACCTTTCTAAGATATACTTATTAACATGAAAAAGAAAATTACAATATTACTAATCTAATTTATTTAAATTGTTAATTATATTATTAGATTTTAATGGAAATTTCACTCAAGTCAAATAATAGTAAGATTATTATATACAGATTAGCTTAGAAGTAGCGAAGTGAAAAGAAATGCATAAAATAATTAAACTTTTCACCTTAGACAATACAATTTATTTATCTACTTTAATGTATCTAATTGATACATATGTACTTATTGCTACGAGAGTAATCTCTTACCGCCAACCCATAACACCAGTCCAGACCTGCCCAACGTGCGGCCGGGAATCGATCCTCGCGGTATGCCACGCCTTCAAAAAGGACATACGCCTTGTGATCAATCCAACGCACCACGGCGACGACAGATTAAGCTTATGAATATATGAATATCCATTATTATAATGAACAACAAAAACTTAGGTAATATATATATATACTAGCGTGACCCGTGCGAAGTCTTCGCATTATTATTTATTCCATTATGAAGCTCAGATGACAGATCAAACAAATGTTTTACTAAAATTGACATATAGAGGCGCAAGTATCAAAAGCATTGAGCTAAAGCGCCACTTTATTTATACGTGAGTGGATTTGAAATTAAACAAAAATTTTACCGACCGTCAATCATATTGACGTTGAGCCGTTAGATGGCAGCATTGCTGTTTTGTGTATATAATTTTAATAATTAATTAATTTGCAAAAATAATAGCAATAATAAATTTTTTAGTTGTGGATGCCGGTAGAGCAAGCAAGTATCTATAAAATGATATATAATTTATGTGGATTAGTTGTGAGGTTTTTTCTAAAAAGGGAGAGTAACATCTTAAAACCTTAGCGTATTAATATATATGAATGATGATGATGATGATATATATATATATATATATATATATGTGTGTGTGTGTGTATGTGTGTGTGTGTGTGTGTGTGTGTGTGTGTGAGTGTATATGTATATATATATATATATATATATATATATATATATAATTCAAAATACTTTTAAACACTAAAACAATGAAAAAATAACAATCGTCATAGAGATGAGTAACTTATTTAGTACCGATTATAAACTTACGGGTACGAGTATCGATATAATATACCCGTATATGTATATTCGCCTTTGCCAGAAATAAACGCGCAAGATTTAAAAATAAGGGCTCTGATCTCCCTAGGGTAGGCGTGTTGACCTCGGCTAGGTAGGTCTCTGCGTTGCAAAAAATGACAGCTGCCCCTTAAAATGATAACTTTATTGCCCGCTCTATTGATATTCTTGGGGAAGATAAATTGGGGGTACTTTTTTCTTCATTCTATTTCATTATTAATGTTATGCGGTAGACGTATTTGTTTGATGCTAACTTAGACGTCCTTTCAAAAGAAAAGACATTTCGAGCTTTTGTGACAGCTGTGCCCTTTATTATTGTTTGTGGTGTGGTTGGTAATTATTGTCTACGAGGTTATGACAAAACAACATGAAAGCAAAATGTTAACTGCGTTAATTAAATTCACCTCAAAAATTTTGAATAATTTTCAACACAAAACAGGACTTTTTTGGCCTATTTCAAACGTAAAATCAAACTAATTATGAATCATAAATATAATATAGACATAAAATATTATCAACCCGTAACTAGTAGCAAAATAAAGATAACATTTGTAAAATGATGACATTGTCGTCGTTAGTTATCATAATCATGACATTAATCAGTGACATTCGTTGAATAAGAAATGGCAGATTCCAGCAAAATGTCCGGATATCAACTATTAAAATCGTAATAATATCAAGATTCGTCTCATTTAAATATTAGTTATCTTCGTGTTTCCATATAAAGAAGATACATAAGAGACAGATTAACCCATAAATAGTCGCAAGACAGAGATAACATCTGTAAAATGATGACATTGTCGTCCTTAGTTATCATAATCATGACATTAATCAGTGATATTCGTTGAATAAGAAATGGCAAATTCTAGCAAAATGTCCGAATATCAACTATTAAAATCTGTAATAATTTCAAGATTCGTCTCATTTAAATATAATTTTTCTTCATGTTTCCATATAAAGAAGATACATAGGAGACAATCTAATTTGGACTGATAGAAATGGAAAAAGTACGAGGCTATAATTCTGGCTCATATATCATTATTACGGGCAACTAGTATTTCGTAACAGAGACAGTTTCTAGAAATTATGTAATTCTCACTGAAAGTTTATAAAAAATTTTCTTGTGTCAGATCCTTTGAAGATCTTTAATGATTATCTTTAGTAAATTTGCCACATGGTTAATGATGTGTTAATTAGGTGTAATCAAGTTAAGATGATCGAAAACATTTGAACCGTTTATATTCAATAGTTTTGATGCAGTTTTCCAGTTAAGTAATATTAATAAGATGAAAGAGAAAACTATGTAAAAATAAACGCTTATGATGGGCGTAAATATGTCAATGGCAGTTCTAATAATTTCGATAAATTAAAAGATGTGATAAAAACTTGAAAGCTAAATTTCTCTAATTTATTTACTTTCTCATTATTAAATAAGTACACATACATATAGTATTTTGGTTAATTGAAAATTAACATATAGTATTTTGGTTAATTGATAAAAAAAACATATAGTATTTTGGTTAATTAAAAATTATTTCTCGCATAATAATAGCTCAATACGCTTATTATTGTGCAAGAAATAATTTTCAATTAACCAAAATACTATAAGTTATAATAATAACTATGTACTGTTTAAAGTTGTGATATACTGCAGTAAAAATTAATAGAGGTATCAAGGTAAGTTGACAGTAATAACATTTTTCTAGACAGTAAACATTTCCACAATTAAACCAAGCATAGCAAAGATATTTAACAAAGGTATATTTTAGTTTATGAAAACAATTTAAATCATTATTTACATTAGTTTAGCTAAATTTCCCTAATTTATTTACTTTCTTATTTATTGAGCTTATCATTATGTAAGAAATAATTTTCAATTAACCAAAATATTATATGTTGTAACAATAACTATGTATTTTTGAAAGTTGTAATATATTGCAGTAAAAATTAACAAAGTTATAAAGAAACTTGGCCTTAATAAAGTTTTTCTAAATAGTAAAAATTTACATAATTAGACCAAAAGTAGGACAGGTATTTAACAAAGGTATATTTTAGTTTATGAAAACAATTTAAATCATTATTTACATTAGTTTAGCTAAATTTTCCTAATTTATTTACTTGCTCATTTTATTGAGCTTATCATTATGTAAGACATAATTTTCAATTAACCGAAATGCTGTATATTGTAATAGTACCTAAGTATTGTTCTAAGTTGTGATATGCTGCAATAAAAATTAACAGAGGTATAGAGGTAAGTTGAAATGAGTAAAGTTTTTCAAGATAGTAAAGATTCCCTTCATTGATTCAAGGATAGTAAAGCTATTTAACAAAGGTGAATTTTAGTTTATGAAAACAATTTAAATCATAATTTACGTTAGTTTAAAATATTACATTACATATATACCATTAATCGTAATAGAGAAGCCTGAAAGAACTGTAGCCTTATTTGCCAGTATAACATAATAGTCATCAGTTGCTCTTGTATGATACATTTTGGATAACTGTTAACCTCTATGCTAATTCTGGACCGTAGCAAAAGTGTGTTTTCAGAGATTTCCTAATGACACAGAATGGGATATAACCGCATCTTTATTGTTGGACACGCATAACGAACTTATGTATGTATTTTCCCTACCCTATTAAATATTTTCCCATAAATTTCCGCCCTAAACTTTAAGCGCATCTGATATCATCAACATCCCTGTCAAAACGTTAGTCTCATTAACTACGAAGCGTTCACAAATTTCTAACATTATTACACCGTAAAGCGCATATGTCAGGTCTAAATATAGCCTTTGACTCTTCGCACGCTGTATGTAAATTTAATTATCACGCCTTAGACTAACACGACTTTAAACTTTTAATAACTTAATTAAGATATGCAAATTCTTACATTTGTGTTGTTAATTATTTAGACGTAATTGAATGGTGGCTTGTGTTGAATGATTAATCGCTTTCAAAGATTACGACAGAGAGATGAAAATGATATAGGACTTGTAGCGCATATCTGGTTGAGGATTTTATTTAAGTGATCGTTTTGCCTCTTTCTGCTTACGGGTATTTTTATTTTGTTGTGCTTCATAAGATTATGCCTCAAATCCTGCTATTCCTCCTGTGACCCTCCATGAGTTAAGAAAACTATTTCTGAGGATTAAAAAAAGGACAAGCTCGCCCATTGTAAAATAGTTGATTGATTTTGAACAGATTTCAAACGGTGTCAGGTTGTGAGTTTATTTATGTCTATTTGTTGTATATTTACTTGAACACCATTAGAGCTATCGGCAAAACAATTTTTGTAGTTGTTTAATTTTTTATTAGAATCTTATTTATTAAAATATATTTTAAAAAATATTTTGATTATTACTTATTATGCACATAGATCCCTAGCGTCGAATGTTGCCAATGAGGTTACAATATCAATTTATCTCCGTACCTTGGTGATATATAAAATGCATTGTCTATAGCCGAACGACAACTGAAACAGCAGTCCGATAGAGAAAACTACCGAACAACGGCGGAAACGGCCGAAAGCTAACGGAGTCTCCCGAGTTGCGCCGATCGCATTTCGCCATAAAAGATTCAATTTCAATAACCGTAAATCATGTGGCTAACGTAAGGCCGGTGAGTACCAGGGCCACGCGTATTATTTGTTGCATCTAAATGCGGCGTGAGATGTGGGAGGCGGTGTGAATGAGGGTTTACGAGGTGGTCGTGTTTATGTAAGGCCTCTTTATTATGGATACTTCCAAGTTACGTGAAGGGTAGATGGAAAGTTGTTGTTTTCGCACCTTTTTATTAACTTCGCTTGGAGGTGGCGACAGTATTATGGTAAGTAAGCCAGTAAGCCGTGATGCGGTCATTACACATACACACACACACACACACACATATATATATATATATATATATATATATATATATATATATGTATATATACACACACACACACACACACACACACACACACACACACACACATATATATATATATATGTATATATACACACACACTGTATATGTGTATACATATGTGTGTGTGCAAAAAAAAGTTGAATTAGGTTTTATTTTCGTTATTATAAACTGGTTTATCTTACGCTTAAACGTGACAACAGAACACTCGTATAGTTTAATAAAATGCTTAAATATTTTTTTTAAATTATCAAGTTTCATTGAATTTCTATTAGTTTTCTTGGATTTCTTTTCTTAAAGTAATTTTTAGTAACATCTTTTAGGTATCTTATAAAAAAAAGTCTTAAATAATTATGACAATTATAGATGTATTGTTACTTCCAGAGAACAAATTAGTGATTATAAAGGTTTCAATAAACAATAAACGTAAATTAAGGAACATGTTAGGGGGAAAACAACATTGATGGCATACCAATAATAACAAAACGATTTAAATAAGATCAGCCCATTAATTTAGCTGTTGGGTCAAGCGTTATTAGATCAGCATAGTAATTTGAGTATAAGACCAGCACAGTAATTTAAGAATTTGTCTTGTCAAGTCAAGCTTTATAAGACCAGCACAGTAATTTAAGAATTTGTCTTGTCAAGTCAAGCTTTATAAGATCAGCACAGTAATTTAAGAATTTGGTCAAGCGTTATAAGATCAGCACAGTAATTTAGAGATTAGATCAAAACTCGTAATTATAGCAAAGTAATTTAGACGTTACGTCAAGCGTTGTAAGATTAGCACAGTAATTTAGGTGTCATGTTATGCAGTAAAGATCAAAATTGTAATTTAAGTATGAGATCAACATCAGCACAGTATTTTAAGAACTGTGAGAGTTACTTTGGCATATCAATTAGAGGCGGGTTCGTAGCTTTATGTACATCTTGACAGAACATTGTTACTCAATGTTCTGTGTTCAGTAATTTGTGTGTTAAGTTAAACATTGTAAGATCAGCAAAATAATTTACGTTTTAGGTCACGTGTTGTAAAATGAGCACAATAAATTTGGTGTTTGGTCAAGTATTAAAATATCAATACAGTAATTTACGTGCTAGAACAAATGTTATAGGGAATATCAACTCCATCTAAAACTTAACGTCTGTACTAACATAGCTTGTAAAGAAAATTGTAGCCCAACGCTTTACCCTTATGTTTATTAAATGTTTATTAAAAAGGCACATGTTTTATATCAATCATATAGTAGAGCAGAGAAAATAAAGTTCGCTAAATAATTATGTGTTATAAAATAGCATTTTTGTATTTAAGCAGAATAAACTACCCTCATGTTTATTAAATGTTTATTAAACAGGCAAAGGTTTTATATCAATCATATAGTTGAGTAGAGAAAATAAAGTTCGCTAAATAATTACGTGTTATAAAATAACATATTTGTATTTAAGCAGAATAAATTACCCTTATGTTTATTAAATGTTTATTAAAAAGGCATATGTTTTATATCCATCATATAGTCGAGTAGAGAAAATAAAGTTCGCTAAATAATTACGTGTTATAAAATAGCATTTTTGTATTTAAGCAGAATAAATTATAATAGTAAATATTTTATATTGATATAAAATGTATAAAGAAAGTATTAAGCCTTGTAAATTAATAAATAAGAAGATGAATGCATTTATATTTGTGTTACGATTACGGGACGTCTCTTTGATCTACATGCATCATTCTCTGAATCGTTCGTACGTTCAAACCAATCTCTCTTGAAAAATATTGATATTGAAATTATGTATTGAAAACCTATAAACGATTTTTAGATTTTTACATTCAAATACAGAAATTCATTTTTTTTCAATCTTTTACAATTATTCAAGAAAGAAATCGTAGCATCTTAAAGGTTACGTTTCTTGATATGCCAGTAATTAAAAAAAGTCAATATTTAATCTTCCGCCGGTTTATCAGCAATTTCATTAATTTTTGTAAATATGTCGATTAAATTAATTAAAAATGAAAATACAATCGTTTTTTAACATGTCCCCGGATTTTTCTTAAATTTTTTTAAATGAGTATTTTAATAGAGACATTGTCACTTTTCTAATGACATCCCGCCTATTTATATGTGATCATTATTACGAAGGATACGGGCACTCAAAATCAAAAGTGCAATAAAAGTGTGTCAAAAAAGGTCGTACAAGAATAATAAACAAGCATTTTCAAGAAAGAAATACAAGCTTCTAAAATATTTTATTCAATTACTTGCACTCGATAGACTTTAGAAATTTCATAAAAATTTAAATTTCATAATAATTTCAAACAGAAAAACGAAAGGTGGTAAAGATTTTTTATTCGAAATTTAGAAAGTAAAACCTTTCAGATGAACTATAATTGCTGAAAATTTGAAAACAATTTAATGAGTAAATTACTACATAAACTTACATTATTCTCGAATTTTCCTTTAGTACGATCACGTTTAAATAACCACCTATTTAGAATTTAATTTTTTTACCTCTAATAAATGCTAGACAAAATGGAATATCTGCATGTGACTTATGTTTTAATTGCTACGTTCCATGCTGTTCCAAGAAAAAAACAGAATTAATTTCTCTAAGATTTCCTTTATATATTCATTTTCCTATTCCTTGAAATAATCCTGAAAAACCATAAAGAAAATTGTGCTTTCTTTTAAAAGAGCTACATAAGTACTGGCAAAGAAATCTTTAAATAGATAAACATGAAAAGCTATTATATTCCGTTATATTTGCTAAGCGCCTAACCTTTTGTGTGCAATCTCATGTGTACGAACCCTTAGGCAAGTTATTCTTTGCGGTTCTTGCATTCGTAAAGTAATTTATTGTCTATTGTGTATAAAAATGTATCTAACATTTATCTACCGAGCATTACGTTTCTTAATAAGTATATATAACCTCCATACTTCTATAGTTCTGTAGGTATATATATATATATATATATATATATATATATATATATATAAATGCTATTAATGTCGTAATAAGTATATTTTACAAATAATTTAATGGCAGTAAAGAAATTCAGTACTTAATAGAGATGTTGATTAACATCAGTTTTAAGGCGGAATAAAAAACGATTTTTTTTTTACATTCGGCTTGTCAACATTTTGATGGTATTTAGGAGAAATGTTAATAATTTTTTTATTTATCTAAGTGTTTATTTATTATGAGCAATTTTGAGTCCTTTGATTTATTAAAGATACTGCCTAGAATTTATATAATAAGGTACAAAGTCTTAAAAATTAATATAATAAGGTACAAAGTCTTCCGGTCAATGGTAAGACTATGATTTTATTGTAGCTATATTAATACATATCTTAGGTTTTTTATGATTGTCAGTTTCCAAAACTTGACTTAACACTTAAATTACTGATATTTTTCAAACTCAATACCCAAGTGATTTCTCTATTATAGAGACGAGGTTATACAATTTATTCTTTTTAAAAATCGTTAAATTTTTTACTAAATTTAACACGCAAGACATGTTTTTTTAATAATGAATGATTTTAATAATTTGAAATTAATCTTTATCGATTTGATTATTTCTGAAAGAATATTGAAAATGTTTTGCTTTGTTATTTGTTCTTGTACTTAAATGGGAAAGTCGCGTGAAAATGGTTGAACCAGCGAATATAATATAAAAAGTGATTTAATAATTCTGTTGTCCGAAAATCACTAGTAACTAGACTGTGTAAGAATAACCAAATAATACTCGAATTTTTTTTCACAAAACTGAATGATTATCGATTTTATTTTTTGACGTGAAATTTTTCAACTGTAAAATCTAAAGCACAGTAGATACTTCGACATTAAAATATAAACATAAAAACGGCTATATGCATGTCGAACTAAACAAAAGTAGTGTTCCTTAGTTAAGCAATACGTGAACCTAATATATATTTAAAATAATATTGTCTGGTAAGAAAACAAAATTTGTATAATACAAAATTTTTCTCTTTTTTCCTCTCGGCGAAATTATGGGAAAATTAAAACTTAACATTACTATAACTTAGAAAAAAAATAAATTTTTTAGGTTATGTACGCGGTATTAAAACATGAATCAGTCGGCGTGGGAGTTCAACTGACAGTTATCCGATTTGATTTTTTCTTTCGACCAAGGCCGTTTTATTTAAATGTTTATTTCTCATTTTATACACAATAGTGCTCCAATACATGTATAGTTCCAGAGTTTTGAAAACAAGATATATTCTGAATGCTTCTGATTTACATATTGGTTTTTGAAAAATCCATGGAAAGCTAGTACTTATAATTTTTTAAGGTTTTTATTACTAACTACTACTAACTAACTTAAAATTATTGGACAAAAATTAAACAAAATTAAAAATTAAAATTAAACATATTAATTGAGATCTCCGTAAATATATATATATATATATATATATATATATATATATATTTATATTTATATATATATATATATATATATATATATATATATATATATATATTGTGAAGACAACCCTATAGACCGTGACCCAAGAAATTATACAATGGCGAAGATACGGCGCAGTGGGAGCCGTCCTGTGCCTTGTAGATGCCCGATGCCTTAGAGATCTCTAGTTGGTTCATGTCGACGTTCGTGAGCTACAGTTATGACCCTTCCACCTACGCCTTGTTTCCTTATATTTCGCTACATTAAAGATCAAACCTTTTACTTAACTATATAGTTTTATTTATTCTATTGTTTAAACGTCCGTGATGTGATCGTTTTTAAGTTTATTGGATCAACCTTGGTATATTTATTGATAGAATATACATTTATGATCATGATAAGAATTATTTTAATTACATTTTTTAAGGACCATTTTTAGAAGCGTGTATCATATTTAAAACCGTTTCATGTTTTAGTAGAAACACATTTCCTTAAAAGTTAATTGTACAGCGCTTTCACAGGTAAAAGTTTTTTTTTAATTTAATAAAAATATTTAATTAAAAGGAAATTTATAACTAATCTTATTTTGATATGTTACAAAGATCATCCAGGGCTTATTTTATAAAAAAATCTATACAAAAAATTTTTCCCACATAAATTCTATTTTCGCAACGAATTATTTGTGACGTTTTTGCTACTTAACTGAAATTTTTTTTGACAAAATACTTGAAATACTGAAAAAAAACAAAATTTAAAAGAAAATATAAATAAATGAGTAAGAAAAAAATTACTTTAGACACTTTTGAAACTTGACCATTTGACAGTCGATTGTGAGTACTAAAGTCATTTTTATAGCAAGTTATCTTTACTAAAATAATCGTTAGCGATCTCTATAATCATTACGTAGATTGTTCTTTTGAAATGTTATTATATTTTATGTTTCATTTGGATTGCAATGTACCATCAGGAATATAGTGTTAACTTCGGAAGGTACATATCTTTCGTTTCGTAGTCTGTAACCAATATACCATCAAGAATATAGTGTTAACTTCGTGTATCAGCAATGTACCATCAGGAATATAGTGTTAACTTCAGAAAGAAAAATCGTTCGTTTTGTAGTGTATAAGCAATGTACCATCAAGAATATAGTGTTAAGTTCGTGTATCAGTAACGTACCATCAGGAATATAGTGTTAACTTCGGAAGGGAAAAATCATTCGTTTCGTAGTGTATCAGCAATGTACCATCAATGTACTATAAAAAATATAGTGTTTACTTCGTGTATCAGCAATGTACCATGAGGAATATAGTGTTAACTTTGGAAGAGAAAAATCATTCGTTTCGTAGTGTATCAGCAATGTACCATCAATGTACTATCAGAAATATAGTGTTAACTTCGTGTATCAAGAATGTACCATCAGGAATATAGTGTTAACTTCGGAAGAGAAAAATAGTTTGTTTCGTAATAATGATAGAAGATATCAGATCACGTAAAGCTTCATTTGATTGTCGTCTACCAAAACACTGTAGCTATTCATTAGCATATTTTGAAATATTTATAAAATAGCAGAAAGTCAAATTTAGCCCAAAATTTACGCTTTTTATATCTTAATGCAAACTCCCACAAATCAAATAGGTCGTTTTGTGATAAACGAGATTGATAGTTTCCGACCTCCAGTTGAGCCACGTGTTATTTTTATATCAAATGTCCCATGTCTTATTATAGTAGTGTTTTTACGTGTCTCTAGCAGTATCCAGCTAGCAGTAATAAAATGCAAATGAGACGTCCATAATTTTTTAATACTCTTCAAACTCTAAATTAGCACAGACTATGGTATAAAATGGGAAACATTTGTTTGATATTTTCACATATCATTGGATCTAATAAACCCGTGGGATGAGATTGAAAACTGGAAAAGCTCTTATTACCATATAAACTAAATATTATTAGTATTGTTAACGACGGCATGAAAGTCTTGTCATTAAGTAAATAAGTTCATTATTTCACAACCAAATAATCGATTGTATGTCTTACATTTACTATTTAAAATAATCTCGATTTTATGTGCTTCACACTATATAAAAAAATGGCGTTCAATTATTACAAGCGAAATAAAAGTCATTTTAAATTTTCGTTACACCTCTTCTAGCAAAGATATTCATTATAAGTACCTCTGTTTTTATTACATTAAAACATGTTTTTATTAAGCTCTTTATATACTAAAAATCGTGTGCTAGAGTTATTGGTATCTTTTGACTTATCCTTGAGGTTATATAATTGAAATTATGTCCCCCTAAAGAGAAATTCATCAGAGCAAATCTATACTAAAACTCAAAGCACAAAGGCAAAATATCAACAACTTAAATTTTAAATGATCATCTTCAACTGTCATTTTGAACACATTGACTCGTGTAAAAGAGCTAAACAACTTTACAGCCAATAGACAGTAAAAGCTTAGAGATCATTGAACCAACATAAGCTCAGTCGTTACCACAATGGCTTCGATAAGGTTTGTGTAATAAAATAAGTTCATATCGGCTGGCGTTAAAAGGATGTTATAAAGTTTCTTTCATAGCTTTCTCACTCAAGTTATGCTATTTACATACCATTGTTACCCTGGTGTTATTTAAAAGAATTATTTGGTGCTTTATATGGACTGCATTGAATGCGTTAAACGAATAATAGATATTTCTTAGTGAGACGAAGCTATAACGTTAGATTTGTAACATTTCGAATTTATATTAAAATTAAAGAAAATTTTGGCCGTTATACAAGCACTAATCTGATCCAATATTCAATATGAATTCATAAATCATTTCGATTATATAAATATTCGTAATATTTTCGTAGAGACAATTTTTTTTAACATTTTTTTGTATGTATAATAAATACTGTCAGAGAAAATGTTCTATTCGTGTTGGTGTTAAATGAAACAATTTTCATAAACAATCGAAGTGGATAATATAAAATATGCAGTGTGTTGAATGTAAGTTCACAAGAAAAAATAAATCCCTATGTCAATCGAGCATTGTTAGATGATGAGGGTGATTTTTAGAATTTCGTGTCACCACCTATTAGTTGTAAGATATTTACTACTTACCACTGCAACTATTGATTGATCTCTATGAAATTTGTTAACAAACATTTTATGCTTAATTACTATCTAAACAGTTGTTATCAAGTTTAGCATTTCGTGTCACCGCCTATTAGTTGTAAGATATTTACTACTTACCACTGCAACTCTTGATTGATCTCTATGCTATTTGTTAACAAACATTTTATGCTTAATTACTATCTAAACAGTTGTTATCAAGTTTAGCATTTCGTGTCACCGCCTATTAATTGTAAGATATTTACTACTTACCACTGCAACTCTTGATTGATCTCTATTAAATTTATTAACAAACATATTATCCTTAATTACTGTCTATACAGTTGTTATCAAGTTTAGAATTTCGTGTCACCACCTATTAGTTGTAAGATATTTACTACTTACCACTGCAACTATTGATTGATCTCTATGAAATTTGTTAACAAACATTTTATGCTTAATTACTATCTAAACAGTTGTTATCAAGTTTAGCATTTCGTGTCACCGCCTATTAGTTGTAAGATATTTACTACTTACCACTGCAACTCTTGATTGATCTCTATGCTATTTGTTAACAAACATTTTATGCTTAATTACTATCTAAACAGTTGTTATCAAGTTTAGCATTTCGTGTCACCGCCTATTAATTGTAAGATATTTACTACTTACCACTGCAACTCTTGATTGATCTCTATTAAATTTATTAACAAACATATTATCCTTAATTACTGTCTATACAGTTGTTATCAAGTTTAGCATTTCGTGTCACCGCCTATTAGCTCTAAGATATGTACTATTTATCACTGCAACTATTGACTGCTCTTTATGAAATGTGTAAAACAAACATTTTATGCATAATTACTATCTAAACAGTTGTTATTACGTTTAGCATTTCGTGTCACCGCCTATTACTTGTGAGATATGTACTACTTACCACTGTAAAACTATTAATTGATCTCTATGAAATTTCTTAACAAACATTTTATCCTTAATTACTGTATATACAGTTGTTATCCAGTTTAGCATTTCCTGTTACCAGCTATTAGTTGTAAGATATTTACTACTTACCACTTCAACTCTTGATTGATCTCTATGAAATTGGTTAATAAACATTTTATGCTTAATTACTATCTATACAGTTGTTATAAAGTTTAGCATTTCGTGTCACCGCCTATTACTTGTGAGATATGTACTACTTACCACTGTAACTATTGATTGATATCTATGCTATTTGTTAACAAACATTTTATGCTTAATTACTATCTAAACAGTTGTTATCAAGTTTAGCATTTCGTGTCACCGCCTATTAGTTGTAAGATGTTTACTACTTACCACTGCAACCATTGATTGATCTCTATGAAATTTGTTAACAAACATTTAATGCTTAATTACTGTTTATATAGTTGTTACCAAGTTTAGCATTTCGTGGTACCATCTATTAGTTGTAAAATATTTACTACTTATCACTGCAATTCTTGATTGATCTCTATGAAATTTGTTAACAAACATTTTATGCTTCATTACTATCTATACAGTTGTTATCAAGTATCTGTATTGACTATCTACATGGTACTCCATTTTGAAAGGATTATAATAATTTTAAAAAAATATTCGAATAATTATAAGTAACTTATGCAAACGTGAAACCTAATTGAAATCTTAGTAGTGAAATAATTCCGTGTGAATGATACACATGTATTTAATTATTATAAGTTATTTTTAAAAGTTATTATATTATACATTTATATATATATATATATATATATATATATATATATACAGTAATTTACAGTGTGTATTATTCATACAGGTAAATATGTGCATCAAATTGAATATACTTGAAGCATATTTTTTTGTAAATGTTTAAATAGTTTTCATTGAAATCAAAATTTTGACAGTGATTTTTCTAAAAACAGTCATACAGTTCTTTAACGTTCTCTACTACCTAGTTTAATGCACATAATCACATATGTGTATAATAGTTCTTGTTACATTCGGTATGATAACGGTATCACATCTCTACATTCGATATGATACGAATGCATTATTTAATGACCAGGAGCGCACGGACAATGTTTACACAACTCCTTTGTATACGAACTGTCCTAACTACGTAACGATATCTTATGCATCGATAGCTTCACATCGAAGCCAGCCTCACAATGATAATAATAATTGATTTTACCACAAACAGACCGAGGGGAGAACGAAGAAAGGCGATACGGAGCCAGTAATCCGCATAATTAGGAATTCCCCCTCTGCGGTTTTAAATTTCAAAAGCTATGCTGCGAAGTTTCCGGCGGAAAAGCATATGAAAGGTTTGCGCTTAAGGCTTCTGGCCGAATACAAAGCCACCCGATCTCGCTTTGTTAAAAGAGGTAAACGTGACTTGGACCTGATAACAGAGAGTTTTCTCGTTTAATATTACTTGCCTCATATTAGACAGAAAACCGAAAATTTTAATAGAAACCTTTTTGGAGTACGTTTGTCGCTGCTAGGTCTATATTTATGTAAAACGCAACGTAAAAACCGTAACGTTTTGCATGTGCTCTTATAATATGGGTTTTATTAAATCGATTTTGATGACGTTTCGCCACCATGTAGATTATTTATTCTGGAAGTATGCTGTATATAAAGCATTGCTAACATATGTGGGGTATTGAGGTTGCGGAGCTATGTTAATATTTATGAGGTGTGTCCTAGATTGCGGGTAAACAGAGAACGCTATGAATTGCAAAGACAGCGACGCGCCTGGGTCGCGTGAGCGGAAGTCATTTTATCACTAAACTTCACATCATAATTTCCATGCGAGCAGAATTTCGGGAAAATGCTAGTTTAATAATAAATGTGGACTAGTTTTGTCTTCACTCGATAGGCACATTTAAGTCCTTAACCCAATGATGTAAGCAAAACATGATCTTGTTAGTTATCTCGACTATAGTCCGAACGAAGCCCTGTTAGTCTTGCTTGTATATATGTTAAAATATACATGTTATACTTAGATGTTAATTTTTGAGGTTACATACCTCTAAAAGTAAATGGAACCGCTTATAATATCACTTACGTTTCGATCTGAGTGTCAATCACACACATTTTTCTCAGAAAGCACTTGATGTACAGACTTGTAGTTTGACATGTTAACGAGGCATATTAACTCTCATAAGTCTCAATAGCTTCAAATTTTAAAATTTTCTCATGCACTTTAACTTTCCTTCTTTTAAAATATTGTTATCATTAATTATCAAAAATACTGAAAGATGGCGCTATAAACTATGGAACTAGAGCTCAGCGTTTCATCTATTAATACGAATGAAGTTTTATTTTGAGGCACTCCTTTGAAGTTTTATTTTGACGAAATATTCTTTATTTATATTTTTATGTGTAAGTAAAGTCGTTAAATGCGAAGAAGCTTTATGTTTAAAAGCTCCATTAAACTCGTTACCGGTGCAACCTAAGCTTTTATGATATATATTTTAATAAGTATTTTCTAGCACATTTACGTCTGCATAAAAGACTAACCGTTCATTACGCGTATCATTTTATAATACAGTTCTCAGATTTCCCATGCAGACATAACTGAAAAAAATAGCAAGTTGAATGAGCGTACTAAGTGCTTCAAGCAGTTTATGGCAGCGTTCAGATTACCAGTCGAACCCGCTTAACTTGAGTTATGCCCCTACTTAACTTACACTTAACTTACATTTACGACTTGATCTACCTCTGTACTGAGTGTACTTAAGGATAGACGCCAGGATTCGAAATGAAATTAGGTGACTATTCGCTCAACAAAGCAAATGTTTAATAGGTACGTCCAAAGTAATTTAATTATGTTTTCTTTAAGGGCTGTAATGAATCTTCAGACTAATGCAGATTGTAAAATTTTTTTATTACTCGAAAGCAAGTTATTTGTAATAATCTTTATGCAAGAATTATCGTCTTTATTGTACGTAGGATTTAGAGTAAATACTTTTATATAGGTTTTCTTCTTTGTTTTTTTTCGATCAACATTTTTTTTATTAACATTAATTAGAATTTAGTTCATTAACAGTCTGTCTCGGTCCACGCTAGCGCCATGCTGGGCGAGTGGGTTGGTGATCGTAGTGTGTAGTACTTCTCAAACTAGTGGCTCTACGACTTATCATTGGTATGTGCCATTTGACTAATGCTTATTATATTATACTATTTTAAGTACACGGGTGCAAACATCACTCCAATCTCGCTTGACGAGGGGTCGAAAATTGAATCAAGAACCCAATGGTGCGCTACGCCGTCAAAAGCCGTAAACTTGTGATCAGTCCAATACACCCCAGAGACGACATGGAAATTTAGTTACTATTTCATTACAAAAACAGATAGTACAAATTCTGTAATTATTTGATCGAAAGTACGAAAATGGTGGGAATTTTATTTATGGGGTTACGTCTACTAAGACTTTTTTCCTTAGAAACGACTAGAGGTACTAATTAATGCCAAATACTAAGGTCCACTCCTACAAAATCCGTGAAAAATTCAAGCTTTTAACTCATCACATTAAAAATACAGCCTTTAAAATATCACGTATTTTGACACTAACTCACTGACTCATTCGTTAATACTTAAATGGTACTTCTCGTTGACTTAGACCCTGGAAGAAATATCTACAATCTTTATTTTCTAAAATTAGAATAAGCGTTTTTTATAAAAGAATTAGAGAGTTGTTTATTTTAAGATTTACAAAGTTTTACGATAATATAAAGTGATCGATAGAACATTCAGGGAGCGAATCATGTTGCACTAGGCTGCCTTTTTATTGTTTCTATCACAAAGAATTATTTTTTAAAAATACACTTTTATTTCTTTGAAATCATATTTATTTTTCATTGCTAGATACTGTGTATTGTACTAGATATTGTGTATTGTGTTTTTGATTTTATTAGTATATATATATATATATATATATATATATATATATATATATATATATATATATATATATGTACTCACATACACAATAGATAATAATATTAATAATTATTTTAATACAGGTATTATATACAGACATATAACTACATACACGTCATTACTTATAGAGAAAACATAGCATAAAGAAAAGAAGTAAAACTAAAATTCGAGAAGCGAGAGAAAAAAGAAGATACTGATATAATAAATATACTTTAATAAAAATAAATATAATTTAAATCAAATAATTTCGAAGTATTATATACAGCGATTAGAAATAATTAGCATAGAAATATCTTTGTTTAATCTGACTAGTGTGATAGCAATAATAAATGACCTCTGTTTTAATCAAAAGACAATGAAGTCTCAGTCACGTGGCGGCATTATCTTCATTAGTTTAAACTTCTTAAAAGAAATTTAGTTTATGAAAGCATTCTTATATATTACAATGAAGTAATTAATTAAGTTAAAAAAATTATAAAATTCTATTACTCTAAATTCACTGGGGAGGAACAACTGAAAAATATAGGCTTCAAAAATAGTATGGTAAGCAATTTTATATCACAATTTGTCGAGTATATTGGATGTCAAGTACTAGTTAAGAAACTGTATTACTTTTTAAGCAATATGAAATACCAAATCTTCAAACTGTTTTTCAAACCTCCAAATTAAAAACATTAATGTTATTGTTGGCATTTAATCATTCTGTCTTCTTTCACCATCGTCTCTCCTGGGAAAGAGTATAAAAAAGTCTACAAAAAATTCTCACGACTTCGTTTCTACAGAATGCCAGGATTCTCTTGAAGCTATTTATGTAGATGAAGTTCTAATAAAATCAAAAACATAATACACAATATCTAGTACAATACACAGTATCTAGCAATGAAAAATAAATATGATTTCAAAGAAATAAAAGTGTATTTTTAAACAATAATTCTTTGTGATCGAAACAATAAAAAGGCAGCCTAGTGCAACATGATTCGCTCCCTGAATGTTCTATCGATCACTTCATATTATCGTAAAGCTTTGTAAATCTTAAAATAAACAATTCTCTAATTCTTTTATAAAAAACGCTTATTCTAATTTTAGAAAATAAAGATTGTAGATATTTCTTCCAGGGTCTAAGTCAACGAGAAGTACCATTTAAGTATTAACGAATGAGCCAGTGAGTTAGTGTCAAAATACGTGATATTTGAAAGCCTGTATTTTTAATGTGATGAGCTAAAAGCTTAAATTTTTCACGGATTTTGTAGGAGTGGACCTTAGTATTTGGCATTAATTAGTACCTCTAGTCGTTTCTAAGGAAAAAAGTCTTAGTAGACGTAACCCCATAAATAAAATTCCCACCATTTTCGTACTTTCGATCAAATAATTACAGAATTTGTACTATCTGTTTTTGTAATGAAATAGTAACTAAATTTCCATGTCGTCTCTGGGGTGTATTGGATTGATCACAAGTTTACGGCTTTTGACGGCGTAGCGCACCACTGGGTTCTTGATTCAATTTTCGACCCCTCGTCGAGCGAGATAGGAGTGATGTTTGTACCTGTGTACTTAAAATAGTATAATATAATAGGCATTAGTCAAATGGCACAGACCAATGATAGGTAGTAGTGCCACTAGTTTGAGAAGCTACACACTACGATCTCCAACCCACTCGCCCAACATGGCGCTAGCGTGGACCGAGACAGACTGTTAATGAACTAAATTCTAATTAATGTTAATAAAAAAATATTGATCGAAAAAAAACAAAGAAGAAAACCTATATAAAAGTATTTACTCTAAATCCTACGTAAAAAAGATGATAATTCCTGCATAAAGATTATTACAAATAACTTGCTTTCGAGTAATAAAAAAACTTTACAATCTGCATTAGTCTGAAGATTCATTACAGCCCTTAAAGAAAACATAATTAAATTACTTTGGACGTACCTATTAAACATTTGCTTTGCTGAGCGAATAGTCATCTAATTTCATTTCGAATCCTGGCGTCTATCCTTAAGTACACTCAGTACAGAGGTAGATCAAGTCGTAAATGTAAGTTAAGTGTAAGTTAAGTAGGGGCATAACTCAAGTTAAGCGGGTTCGACTGGTAATCTTAACGCTGCCATAAACTGCTTGGAGCACTTAGTATGCTCGTTAAACTTGCTATTTTTTTCAGTTATGTCTGCATGGGAAATCTGAGAACTGTATTATAAAATGATACGCGTAATGAACGGTTAGTCTTTTATGCAGACGTAAATGTGCTAAAAAATACTTATTAAAATATATATCATAAAAGCTTAGGTTGCACCGGTAACGAGTTTAATGGAGCTTTTAAACATAAAGCTTCTTCGCATTTAACGACTTTACTTACACATAGAAATATATATAAAGTATATTTCGTCAAAATAAAACTTCATTCGTAATAGATGAAACGCTGAGCTCTAATTCCGTAGTTTATAACGCCATATTTCAGTATTTTGATAATTAATGATAACAATATTTTAAAAGAAGGAAAGTTACAGTGCATGAGAAAATTTTAAAATTTGAAGCTATTGAGACTTATGAGAGTTAATATGCCTCGTTAACATGTCAAACTACAAGTCTGTACATCAAGTGCTTTCTGAAAAAGATGTGTGTGATTGACACTCAGATCGAAACGTAAGTGATATTATAAGCAGTTCTTTTTATTTTTAGAGGTATGTAACCTCAGAAATTAACATCTGAGTATAACATGTATATTTTAACATATATACAAGCAAGACTAACAGGGCTTCGTTCGGACTAAAGTCGAGATAACTAACAAGATCATCTTTTGCTTACATCATTGGGTTAAGGACTTAAATGTGCCTATCGAGTGAAGACAAAACTACTTCTTTTTCTCTTGCTTCTCGAATTTTAGTTTTACTTTTTTTCTTTGTGCTATTTTTCCTCTATAGATAATGACGTGTATGTAGTTATATGCTTGTATATAATACCTGTATTAAAATAATTATTAATATTATTATCTATTGTGTATGTGAGTATATATATGTATATGTGTGTGTGTGTGTGTGTGTGTGTGTGTGTGTGCGCGCGTATGTATATGTATACGTATGTATATGTATATGTATATTCGTATGTATATGTATATGTATATGTATATGTATATGTATATGTATATGTATATGTATATGTATATGTATATGTATATGTATATGTACGTGTACGTGTACGTGTACGTGTACGTGTACGTGTACGTGTACGTGTACGTGTACGTGTACGTGTACGTGTACGTGTACGTGTACGTGTACGTGTACGTGTACGTGTACGTGTACGTGTACGTGTACGTGTACGTGTACGTGTACGTGTACGTGTACGTGTACGTGTACGTGTACGTGTACGTGTACGTGCACGTGCACGTGCACGTGCACGTGCACGTGCACGTGCACGTGTACGTGTACGTGTACGTGTACGTGTACGTGTACGTGTACGTGTACGTGTACGTGTACGTGTACGTGTACGTGTACGTGTACGTGTACGTGTACGTGTACGTGTACGTGTACGTGTACGTGTACGTGTACGTGTACGTGTACGTGTACGTGTACGTGTAAGTGTACGTGTAAGTGTACGTGTACGTGTACGTGTACGTGTACGTGTACGTGTACGTGTACGTGTATGTGTATATGTATATGTATGTATATGTGTATATATGTATGTATGAGTAAATATTTGTGTATGTATGTAGTTACCTTTGTGGATAAAATATTGAAAAATTTTAAGTTAAGGCGTGTAACTCAATTTTAATTTTTTATTTTATCGTTAGCACTAAGAAAATTTCTGTACATACTTATTATCTTACCTGTTGTATTTTATATCCACAAAAAATTGATATTATTGACATATAAAATATTGAATATATTTGGCGTTAATTTTGTAGCAATTCATTATTCACAATTAAATGAAACTACGTGATTTAGAATTATTTCTATTTTTTTTAAGTTCTTTACCACGACCTAGGGTTCGTTGTATTACAACATCTTCAGGTGGGTTATAATCTATGCAAATAGCCCACTTGAAGATGTTGTAATAGTACGAAACCTAGGTCGTGGTAAATAACTTAAAGAAAGTGGAAGTAATACTACATCACGTAGTTTCATTTAATTGTATATAAAATATTATTATTTGTTACCTGAAGATTTCTGAAGATGAGCGTTTTCCAGCATATTGATTATGCGAATAGCTGATATTGAACCTCGAATCTCATTAAATATAATATACATGAAATATAGTAGCATAAAATTAGATGCCGAAGGTACATACAGAAAAAGAAAAACAAAGGTGTGTATACGTCTACAAGTCTTGATTAGCAAAGTCAAATGAAAAACATCGATAACACTTCAAAGCTTCGTAATGTTAACTTCTAATTCATTATATTGCAAATGTCCGCTTATTTATTTTTTAACTAATTCCAAACACCTAGTGAGTGTTTTTTTTGCTATGAAATTTACTTCACAATAGCAAATCTATAGCTCGTTTTTAAGAAATAAAATTATTCTACATTTAAAAACTATTTTATTTTTCATATTACTTAACATTTTTATGAAAACTTAACTAGCCTATTGCTGGGTAACTTATTATCAATAAGTGACGCACGCACCTGCTTAAATACAGTATCATTGCCTAAGATTTGCACAGAATTACACTGTTATATAATTCTTTTTACCACTGCCGACACATTTTCGCCATCACATAATTATGTTTATTTTACCATTTCTTCGGCTATTATCCCTCTCTTATCGTGCTTAATTACAGCAACGTTACAGCTGTCGAATCTTTACGAAATAAGTTTCAATCCCAATAAGGTTGGGTATTACTGCTCGGACATAACTCCGAAAAATAACCATAACCATGAAATCCCGAAAAGTTAAATATAAAATATCTTGACGATACGCCAGTAAAACGTTTAATAAAAGAAACTCGGAAGATTTATCGAAAATCCAGTTACACCAACTGAGCGTTTAAATGCCGATTGCCTAAAGGAAGTGGAGATTTCTTTTAAATTTAACATGTCTTTTTTCTTTCGCAGCGCAATTAGCGAGTAAATATGGGAGAATGCGATTAATTGAAACTCGAAGAGTATTAAATACGAAAATAATTGCTGGGTTTATTTGTTTTCTTTTTGTTTAAATACGTATTGGAATATTTGCAGTAACATTTTTACAGTCAATATTATGAGCAGTTATATATTACATGTTATTTTGCGCAAATACTCTCGCAACCTTGAAAATGACGGAAACGGAAAATGATAATTAAAGCAACGACGAGAATAATATCCAGGCGGTTATTGTGCAAACGTCCTATGATAACTGCATTTTATGCTATTTATGTTACTTATCGTTAATATACATACAATATTAAATATATTGTATCTTATATTCTCCGCAGAACAATATTAAATATATTGTATTTTATATTCTCCGCTGAACAATATTAAATATATTGTATCTTATATTCTCCGCTGTTAAATTCATTATTCCAGTCTTCTCATTGCTACTAGTGATATGTTCTGTAAAGCGCTGTCGCTTTTGTGTAGAAGCAACTTTTCTATGAATTTGTTCAACAATAATTAATTTACAATTAAATGAAACTACGTGATGTAGTATTATTTCTACTTTCTTTAATTTCTTTACTACGACCTAGGTTTTGTTGTATTACATCATCTTCAGGTGGGATATTAACAAAGATCTTTACTAATATCCCACCTGAAGATGTTGTAATACAACGAAACCTAGGTCGTGGTAAAGAAATTAAAGAAAGTAGTTTCATTTAATTGTGAATAATGAATTTCTACAAAATTGACGCCAAATATATTCAATAATTTATTTATCTATTTGTTCATTTATTTAATAAGCTGTACTGAAATTAAGAAAAGTACGTAGATAGCGGATTCAGAAATCTCGTATAGACAATCCTAATGTGACTAATGAGAAATGTTACTATATTTTTAGATTGTATTAAATTATACTAAACAATAAGTTAAAAGTCTGGCCTATTAAAGAAGTACAAATATTATTAATATGAAGTTAAATTAAAAAATAAAAGCTATAAATCAGTAACCAATAAGGGATAGGAAATAATGAGGGATAAGGTATGGAAGGGATTTTGACCTTTAAATTATTTTAGGTAACGTGATTTCAGATAATTTTAAGCGTAAAAATGTAGGACGCACTTTCCAGATCTCGCGAACTATACGGTAAATGAATGTCTATAGAATATAGTTGTGTTCTGTAGAATACCCTTCATTTGGAAGATAATTCAAGGGCACGAGCTGTAAATGTAATTTATGTCGAGGAAATTACCGCCTTGCTTTTCAAACCAAGCATATGTGTTAAAAATGGGATACTTTTAGTTAAATTTTTAATTTAATTTATATAACAATATAACTATATTCACAATTGGAATTACTTTAAATACTACTTAGTACGTCAATGATTTGCAATTTTAAATAAAGGTGTCGGTTGTAACTAAACTATAGTTTCAAATAATCTATACATATCATAAAATTGTAACAGAGTGAATTCTGTACATTGGAAAATTTTTAAAAAAAGTGATTTAGCGTAAAGAATGATAAGAGAAGCCAGAAAAACTTTTTTAGAATTTTTATCATCTGTCTGTATGTTAATTTGAGTGGGTAACACGCAAATTCTACTGGACAAATTTTGATGAAATTTGATGTGGTAATAGTATATACCCATGGGTAACACATAAGAGAAAAAAATATAACTTTTCTGACTAATTACACGCGAATAAAGTCGAAGGAATAGCTAGTAATAAAATAAAACACTTAAGCGTAACTTTATTGATAATTGAAATTTATTTAAAATCACTTAATATTAACTCTAATCACTATTATTGGCTCAAAGCTGTGCAATTGTAGATAAATGTTATTGGTCTAAAGCTGTGCAATTGTAGATAAAGGTATCCATTTTATCCAAATAATTATATTACCGAATACTAAGAAAATAAAACACTTAAGCGAGACTTTATTTATAACTGAAGTTTGCCTAAATACACTCTAATCACTTAACATTGACTCAAGGCTGTGTAATTGTAAATATAGGCGTTTATTTTATCCAAATAACTATATTACCAAATATTAAGAAAATAAAACACTTAAGCGTGACTTTATTTATGACTGAAGTTTCCCTAAATATCCTCTGTTTACTTAACATGTCAATAGTTTGCAATTACGAATAAAGGTGTCGATTCTAATCATATAATTTTAGTATTAAGTAATATGAAAACAAAGTTGTCAGTTTAATTTTGTTGGCAGTTAAATTTTCCTTAAATATAGTTATGAATACTTAATGTACCAATACTGTGCAATTATGAATAATTTTGAGATTTCCAGATTAGATATTCAGAAATAACTGATATAATTAATTTAAGTTTAATGTAAGCCTCTAGGTAAATTTCGTAGACATTTTTATAATAATTTTATCTGAAAATGATCCAATGTTTAATAAAATAAAGTGATTAAAATTTATTTAATTTGCAATTATGATGAAAAGAAAACCTCAAACTTGTCATTTATGATTTATTTTACAATAAACGTCATTATTAAGATCCACTATATGTATCCATTCTTTAACTTTATCTAATACATAATAAATAGATACGGATTTTGTTCATCTATAGAGAAAATGGATTTCTTTTGCATTTCCATGAAAAATCGAAACCCTGCTGTCGAAATAAATATGATGTTATACCCTAGTACAATTCCAAAATGAATATACCGATTCAAATAAAATTTTAAATAAACGAGTAAAGTAAGTATATTTGACATATAGTGAATTAATTAAAAGGTTAAAATTTTGTAATTTTTTGATTAATTCGATTTAAACGAAAAACAATTTCTTAATAATTTGACTAATATAGATATGTGTCATTGACAATTTTTCCATCACTCCTGAAAATCTATCTGGATTAACAATAAAACATTACTGAAGATACTTTAAAAGAATATATTTCATTGAAATTTATTCAGCAGTTTAAGGAAAAAATAGAGATTTTCCTGTGAATGATTTTGATATATTATTACTTCTATACCATAAAGAGAGCATTGACCGACAACACGCATTAACAAGGTCTAACTTTTGCAGATATTTTTTTAAAATTATATTCAAAAGCTCAGTCTTGAATAAATTAAGCTTTAATTTTCCTTTTTTGAATATATTATCGAAAATAATACTAGATTATGTTTTTGCATTATTTGGGAAAAAAATAAAGTAAATAAGGAATATAGTCTTAACTAAGAGATAAAGGGAGAAATGTTTCAATAAGCAGCTTAATAAATTCTATTACGTTATCTAAATTATCTCCTTTCATCTGAACAGAGATATTATTTGAAAAGCTTAATATATAACAAGTAGAAATACGAATACAAGGCAGAGAAAAAATAACATTATATATATATATATATATACAAAAGGTTTACGAATGTAGAAACAACCTGAATTTAATGAAGTTTCTAATTTAGGACATTAAGATAATGTTTTGCGGCTGGACTTAAAAACATTTCTCGGCATTCATTTCAAAGATAAACATCGTATTTCGTTTTCTGTTAATGAATAATATATTAAAGGCATAATTCTAAAACAAGAGAATCGCTAATCTCTAAATAAAGGTCAATTTAAATTTCAATTAAATGTGTATTAAAAACAATTATAATATATTCTAAGAAATTATTTCGTAATCTTTAAGTTTTATCTGATTAAAAACCATACTTCAGTTTTTTTTTTATCTCAAAGCAAAAAGAAATAAATTATATTTGAACGTTTTGTAATTGATAAAATTATCTAAATTAAAAATTAATTTTTTTATTGCAGAGTATTCCCCATTCACGGTGAGAAATAATATCTTATAATACAATTGAAAACAAGGACACTCGTTTTGCTCTATCAAACGATTTCAAACAAACTACTTGATTAAAAAAGAAAATAAAAAAATGTGACTACACGAAAGTTCTTTAGTTTTTTAATTGTTTGGAAATATGTACTAAAATATAGTAGAAAATATGTATGAATTAAGCCCTATGCTCAATGTTCTGAGTGTAATTTCTCCTTCTTTATCTGATCGGTTTTTCATTTCTGTGGATCGTAGCTTACTGTCTCCATCGACTCCGATTCATTATCGCCTTCACCGCCCCGCAGAGTTTGCTGGAAAAGTAGCATCTTTCTTATGGCCAGACCAACGTGTTGGCAGTCAGCCCCATACCTACAGTGTTGCCAAAAATGACCATCTTTTAAAGACTCTCGTCTCTTCCAATCTCTTCGCATTATGTGGCTAAAATAAGCAAGTACGCATTATAGACGTAGAGTTTAGATATCAAGTTGTGAAAGGATAGACGCAATTATACGTTTGACCGTCCAAGTATCCCAATCGTCCGCAAATCGTATTTCGAATGCATCAATTCTTTGTCTTGCACTAGCTCGAATTTTTCATATCTCTACTCCATATGAGAAAATGGGAAATGTAAGGGTAACGTGCACATTACATTTAAAAAAAAACTGTTTTGTCAAAATATGATTGTATTCGTCTAGTATCATTATATTTAATGTTAGCTTATACATTAAGCTAAATACATTAAAAAAAAATTATATTGCTAAAGGTTCATTTTTTGGCATATTTTATGACATATTAATGAAATTATTTCTTCATCGCTGCTAATTATTGTCTTAGGAAACTAGCAAGATATACCAGATAACCAGCGCCATAATCTTATTAAGCATTTTCCCTTCCACAGATCTGACAGCTGTGTTTAAAACTACGCCCGTTTTGGATATACTAAAGATACGCTGTAATACAACTTGCTTATTTAATACTATTAGCTAAATGAAATTAAATTTATGAAACACATAGGTAAAACTAAAATTGTACCTTATCATTTACATATATTTATAGTTAAGCTTTATATTATGATTTGGACAGAGATATGTCTATTGCCTTAACTAAATCGTGTTAAAGGAAAGATATAACAAGATGGATCTCTTTTTGTTTGAAAAAGTCTAGCTCTCATTTATTTTTTTTTCTTATTATGTTGAATTAAACTTGAATCCAGACATACATACTAACATTTTACTACTAACTACTAACATTTTAGTTAACTTAACTACTAATATTTTAATCATAAACTTGATTCTAATTATAATATTTACAGATTTAAAAGCATTTAAAGAAAATATTATTAATTTAACTCGAATTAACTATACTGATTATGCACATAGTTTAGTTATTCTCAATTTCTTTTTATTTTAATGAAATAAAGAAATGCGGATTAATTATTTATTTGAACTAATATGTAAATAAATCTTAAATTATGTGAATCAATTATCTGAACTCGTTAATCAGTTTTGAATTAATTCTGAATGCATACCAATTTTATTTGAGTAGTTTGCAAATTTATCATATTCATTTATGAGGTTGTTATTTGCTCAATATTTTGTGATCTAGGAGGTTGTCCTCGCATATGTAAAGATAACGGAATACATTACAGAACGGCAAATATATATTGTCTATATTCTAAATTAAAAATGATTAGTGAAATAGTTTTTAAGTACGGGCTATGAATGATTAACTAAAGCCATATATGTGTGCCTTTCATTTTTCAATTTTATAAATTTTTAAGGTTCGTGCCTTAAAGGAAAAACGGAATACTTATAAGATCACTCATGTGTCTGTCCATATGTGCGTCATAGCCGTTTTTCTCAGAAACCGCTTAGAAATGTGAAATTTGGAATTTGGTAGAAAATTACATGTCATATTAACCTATATATATCGCAATAGATAAGAGACGAAAATATTCATTTGGTAATTTTAGGGAAGATAAATTAAGTAAAGGAATTTTTGTTTTAATTCCAGACATGGTGCGTGGTGTTGTTTGAAAGGATTAATTATAAGGGTCACAGGATATTTTTCAAAATTTTGGGTATTATGTCTTCAGAGATATGCTGAAAAATAAGCAGAAAATACTTTCTTCCGCCTCTTATTTTCGAAATTTTGAAAAATTAAATCAGAAAAAATTTGCGGGTTTCCAATAAGCCTTTGCAAAGGTTGGAGGAAAACTATAGCAGTGATTCTAGATATCATAATTTTTTAAATATTCTCCATATTTTTAAACTACGAAAGATAAAGCAGGCGACACATTTATATTTTTCTGTTTTGAGAGCCGATTTTCTCAGAAACCATGCGACGTTGAAATTTGATGGTTATCATATTGATACATCTTATTAACTCATATAATTTATACCAATTCTTTTAAAATATTCATATAACAATTAAAGACGTAGTAAACAGATCTCTCATTTTTATCCCATTTTAAATATCATGTGGAGTATTATTATTTCAAGAGGAGTTTTATTGTTAGGAGGAACATAACATTTGTTTTCATAATTTTAAATCACATATTTAAAGAAATTCTTAAAAACATGTAAAAAAAGTATAAATTTCCGCCCCTTATTCCCTAAACTACTGAGCCAGAAATCATGAAAAAATAGGGTTGAAAAAGACCGACTGGAAGATTACAGGAAAACTATAGCGATTATCCTGGATTTTTTTCCTAATTTTTTTTAATTTGCACCATATTTTACACCTCTCAAAGTTATAGCATCGTTGCAATATATTAACGTTGTGAAATGTGCGCTCAAATGTTTATAAATGGCGAAATGTGTACGGGACTCGGTTCGGTTCGGTCGAAACGGATTCGTGCTTAATAAGTTTTTTAATATACTTACCTCTCTTTTCTTTCGTCTTTCACATTGCAATAGTGCAGTTTATACCCCTAAATTGTTATTTTTAACAAAATTCCATAGAAATATACGTTAATTAATAAGCGGTAGTAAAAACTTATAAAAATTTGTTAGAAATTCAGTTGGAGTTACGAGTTTCTAAAATTAAATAGTATCTCCCTATCTCGTTCTTTCTCGTAGAATACTAAAATCGACGTCATAATTCATTATTGCCGTTCTTTTCTAAATGTTATATTTAATCCGTTATAACTAGGTTCATTTTTACCCGCCGTCAGATTATACATTGAATTTTTGACATATGACGTAAAAATATTTTTGGAATGTGGATAGTTTGACAATATGTATAATATAACGCACCTTTAAACTAAAACAGATTTGAGTCAAAAATAGAAAACCGAGTAAATGTAATAAAACGACCTGGCTCCGTAAAATTTACATATAATATAATAGTAAATATCTAAGTATGTACCTTTGTCTCTTGCACTGATAGCCTGTTATACGAATAATTATTTACAGAACACGCTGAATTTTAAAACTTTAGACACCGTTTCCAAAAACTTACGATTTTTGAGTTGAGTCACTATTGTTCTGAAGGTGCAATAAAACTTTTAACTATATAGAATTTATTCCATTTGTCGGGCATCGATATTTTTCCTATAATTCGCCTCAAAATCGGATACGAAATCGACTTCGCATGAGTCATTCGTGACACGGCCCAATCAAAACACGTCCACTAATCACGCGAGCCCGCCTCATTAGCAGATACAGAACCATATGTTAATAGTCGACCGTAATGCCGAACTGACTTTCGTTTTAATAACTCCCATCTCGCTTTTACGGAATGTTTATTGTACATTATTATTGTTATTGTCTAGAAACTGAAACTGGCGATAATCGCAGACGGACATCTTTACGAGAGGTTCTCACGCAAATGCGAACACGCGGCGTTGTAGTGAGATAACTTACGGGCGGACGGGAACCCGACTGCAGCTATCTGGACAGTGAAAGTTCGATTGGGCCGACGATTGCTCGGACCCTGAACCGTTTGTGATTGTTGAGATCGTAAATTACTCGTTATCTTCAGGAAATCAATGCGCGAATCTGATACGTCCAGTGCTACTGCGGCAACCTACAGTTAGATTGCTACCAAAGCATTTGGGGTATAATATGGTATATATGGTCAAGTTTATATTTCGGAAATCGATTCGGAAAGTTTGAAATATTCCCGATGTCTACAGAATCGTTATAATTAACACTTAAACTGACAAAACAGTTTTTTCCTGAAAAAATTTTTTTAATCGCTTCATTGTTAATATAATCTGAACTGCAAAGTTTTCCGACCATCATAATCATCGGCCGAAAGACATCCGCTACTGAACGCTGACCTCCCATATAGATTCCCACAAAGATCGATCCCTTGCTATTTGTTTCCAATGTCTTCTTGTGGCCCTTATCAAGTCATCTGTGCAATTAGCGAAGGATTGTCCCATTCTGGGTATGCTGGTACGTACTCGCTATTCGGGAACCTTTCTTTTCCAATTATTGTAGGTTCGCCTATATTATCTTCTGAGCAATCGCCACTTTGGCCTGTCAATCTTACGATTTATTTCGGTGACCTTATTTCTCCTATGGATCTTCTCATTACATTATATTTCGTAGAGAAACCCTGAGTTCAGGAAGGTTACGAATATGGAATGGCGAGTTATGAAAGCCAGTTGAGTAACTCCGAATCTTTTTGCGAAGCAAATAGTAAGGGACTACATCTGACTTAAGATATTAAGTTATATTAAGAAGTGCACGCCAATATTTAAAAAGATACCGTGCCTGTTTATGGTAATACCTATGTTTTCAATGGTGGTATCACCTTGCCAGTAAATTGCTAAAATGTTTTATAAAAAAAGAGTTTTCACAGCGGCATGATGTACAAGATCAAGGCAATGTCTTTTATAAGATGCTCGAGGTAAGACAATTCATAATTTGATAAATAGGCAATTTCTTCACTAATGCACGAGATATTTATTTAACCAAAGAACAAAAAAGTAAATATTTCGGAGTCAAAAACAAGCTGTATTAAGAAAAATGCAAACACAAAACTTACCACCGATGAGAAAATGGTGAAACTGGTAAGTGTAGACAACTGAAAAAGGACAATTTGTTGACATTTCACGATCAGCTTTATGAAAAATGAAGTTCATACAGGAAGGAGCACTTGAAACTGGGAATGGAGTGTCAACGCTGAATATATCGATCGTAATTAAATAACAAAATAGTTGTTTCAAGAATATTTTTCTGTATGTGTGTTTGTCTGATTGTTTGCCTCATCATTACATAAAACACTTTTACAAAATCATGTATAATTGTTCACTGTTACGCTGTTTAGCTTCATGATTAACAAATTCCATACCCCAAAAGTCACGTTGTTACGTCTATTAACCGAGCTATAGAGCATAATTTTTCGGAGGGCAACGAATGGCTGAACGAATCTTCTTAGCAAAATAATAATGTATTCAAGATACGCAAAAGCGTGTAGCTAATTTTCTGCAACTTATAAATACTTTTGGGTCATTCTGTTAAGTGTATCGCTTCCTCATTGATCAGAGGTATATGATCTCGAAATCTTATGATTTCAAATATTCTTTTTAATAGAATTTCAAGATTAGAATTATATAAACTATTATTAAACCATCATCTTTATTTGATGGATTCATTTTCATTTTTCATAATACCTTAAAATTTTCAGTTTGCATGTTTTGCGTACTCATAAAACCATCGCTTCTGATCGCATGAACTTCTTGTTATAATTATTTTTATTACACTCGATATTAATATTTCTTTTAGAAAACTTATTATTCTATGATAGGTTTTTTCCAAATAAAATACTAATTTTTATCGTAGTTCCGATACTGAAAAATAGAGGAATCTGAATCAGGGTTGCTCTTTAAATGCGAAAAATATTAAGAATAATATTTCAATACCGCCTTGCAAAATTTCCGAAATTACATAATTGGATTTTCCCTTTTCCACGCCATAGATGCCGCGAAAAAAGGAAAAAAGTAGCTGTATACTTCCAAGCTAGTTCTAAATAAATATAAAGTCAAGTATTTCCCTTCTCATGTTAACAGTATTGTCCATCATTTATAACTTCATATAAGTCAAATGAATTATATTTTATGAAATATATTTTAATAGTTGTTATTACTTGAAAACTGTTTCATAAGTGCTAGAGAAGCTTAATTAACTTGGTAATTTGAAGTCAATTGAAGCAACATTATTTTATTACTCTTTCTACTTTAGTGTATAATTGCTACCTTCATAGAGCTATATTATACTTTTAAACGAATACCTTGGCCAAAGTTTTCGCTGGTACTCTAATTTCAGTGAATTATTTTTTAAAATAATATACTATTACAAATAGACCTTTCATTTTGTTATTTGAAAAATAAATTTACTTACCACTTTAGAGAAACCTATTTGAAAATACCGGTGCTACTATTGAGTACGAGTCATAAAAGTGTACAAATACAGTACAAATACACTTTTCGTTTTTACTCGTATATCGGAAAGAAAATTTTATTTATTGGTTTGGAAATACATATTTGAAAATATGAATATTCAATTCGATCCGTAGCAGTCTACGCGTACAAATAAATTTTTCGTTTCGATATTTGAAATAAAATAATATTTATGAATTTATAAATACACATTTCATAGTAAAAATGCGAATTTTGAATACGATTCATAACAATTTACATGTACAAACAGACCTTTCATTTCTCATTAAACTAAATTGTGTGTGTATTCTATGTTTTAGGTGGTTTGATATTAAAATTTAAACCCGAATATTTCCAAGTTTTTGTTTGCATATTTGTGAACAATTACTTTAACGTTTTAATTAATAAATAAAAGTAAGAATATTTTAGAAATCAAAATACTATGCATTTGCATAAAGATAGGTTATAATAAGGCTTGCATATCTAAAAAAGCCTCATTAAAGATAAAACCGTTTGTCAAATCTTGAATGATTAATGCTATTTTAAAAAGCTTTTAAAATAAGAAAGTTATCGGTTCGCTGTTTAGAGTTGTTTACGTTAAAACTAAAGATGTTGATAAATTGCATGTTATTCAGGATATATATTAATTGTTTTTTTTAGTCGTTTGTAAAGTTACTTTCGTTTTTATATTTTTTTTATTTTAATTTGCAAGATAGTAGAAGATAGAAACTTTAAGAATAGTTTAGTCTTGGACTCAGTCTGGAAAGTTTGTACTCAGTATATCGTGGGCATCTATAAAACTATGACATATAGAATCATCATGATTATTTTCCAAAGACCTTTGCATAAACTTCTAACAATCCTTTTTATTTCAGAATTTTAGGTTCAGTTTTTATCGGAAATAAAGGAAGGGAATGTTTCTAAAGATGTACACTTAAAATTATAATACCCGTATGAGGAAATAAAAAAAAATTATTTTCCTTGATGTTCCACCCCGAACCATACCGATTAAATTTCCATATAAATACTTTTGAGCTAATATACTTTAATACTGGCAAATGTCAAGCTTCGACAACAACGGTTTCTGAGAAAAACGGCTGTAACTGACAGAGAGACGAACACGTGACAGATTTTATGGGTTTCCTTTCCGTTTATCTTTATAATGTACTGAATCCTAAAAATTGTTTGTTCTGTTTTCATAAATTTAAGATAAATATCTTATATGTTATTTTTATTTTATGGTTTCACTTGGGTCTACAAAATAAATGACTTAATTGAATAGTAGAAAGAAATACTAAATTTCCTTGTATAAAGATATTATAAAACAGTAAAAATATTATAATATCAATAACATTTTACTGCTTTGTATATAACAAAAAATTTATTATCTGAAACGAAATAAAGTACTCGTTGACTTTATTCACTGTGTACAATACGTACCATTTTATGAATTCCAACTACGATACGATGGAATCGCTTAAAAATCGCTCGGTATCTACTTATAAAATGTACGTACATATCGTACGTAGCGTTGTGCGTGCGTTTGCGCAGACATGCGTGAAGGGGGATCTCATTGCCAGTACACTCTCACTCTCACTTCTCTCCAAGGTCCCGTTCCGCATCGTCGGAGGCTGGGCTCATTGGCTTCTTTGAATATGCTTTCGTATCGTCACAGGGCCTGAGACGTGATCGCATCATGTTCGTGTCATGTGGAGCTCGAAGCACGAATGAGACGCCCAATTCTCTCGTATTTATGTTCATAATAATTATTTATTTTTGGAACGCGTTATATAAATACGAATAAAAAAATTACAAGACATATGGAAATGCGAGTGATTTTATAAGGATCCCAATTTTCCTTTTGAGGTACGGAATTCTAAAAACGGTGAAAATATGCAAAAGTTCGGGTCCGTAGTAACTCTAACAATTATATATAATATCATAAAGTATATATTTATTTAGTTATTTATATATTAATTATACATACATAGTTATTTCAATAAATAGTATTACCAATATAAATTTACTTGAATCTGTTCAGTAAGTGATAATTTTTTTAATAAATTAATGAATCGATTTAAAAAATTACAGACGCTGGAAAGCGCTATGTGAACTACTTCAAAGTTTAATATCTTTAGTACAATGTATTAAAATATCAGATTGCATTTGAAAGGATTCATTCCATGACGGCCTTGTAAATAGGTGAACAAAAAAACACTGCCTCACTTAGGTACTTTGTGCGAGAAGGTAATTGGGTTACCCATTTCTTTTTACAATTTTTTTTAATTTTACGAATATTAAGAGCGTTTTTCTTTGAAACTTTCACTTAAATTCTCATAAAAGGTTGATTTTGCAAGGCTGTAACTGGTATAAATGTTGGATGGATAAATGGAATTAAAGAAATTTTAAACAAAAATGACAAATAAGTATTCCTTGTGATTACTGCATATATGGCTGTACACATGTGATTGTGGCAAACGCGGCTATACACATACTGTTACAACTACTTGAAATTGGCTAACTCTGACTTTGAATTCTGGTTTCATTTTTCAGATAACCATTTAATTACGAAAGTTTTATGAAAAGTATTTGAAATATAATTATGTATCAATAAAGCCATTTTTGACAATGTTTTCTGGATATTCAATAAGCGTACTACTGGCTAATAGTAGAATTTTTGTAATCATATTTATAGTTTAAATGTATCATAGGGGTAACTCCACATACACATAAACAGACGCGCGCATGCACGCACACAGGCACGTACGCGCACATGCACACACGTGCACGCGCACACTTTCACACACAGACACACACACAAGGGCTTGAAGACAGGGGCGTATGTAACACGTCAAGACTTTCTCCGTTTTATATTATTTTTTCAATTCTAAGCATCTAAATTCCGATGCTAAGATCTAACATTTTGAAAAGAAGATTGTTTTTAAATATTACTAGCATTTTTCTCTTTTCCAGGCGAGGAGGCTGCTGTTTAAAAGTTAGTCTATTAGGAATATATGTTATTTATGTATAATAATCCGAAATTTAATCCTATTGAGTAACAGTATACTGATAGTCGAGTACACTGTTACTCAATAGGACAGTAGACACGTCGATGATTTTCTTTTCAAAAATAGTTAGTCAGCCTTAGTAAAACTGAAAGATAACAGGTTCCAAAATTGAATCATCGTAAATTTTAGTTTCCTCAATAAATCCATCGAACATGGAGGAGTAAACATTCTCTGTAAAATATTCAACTGACAGATAGACCAAAAAGGAAAGTGAAATAATAAAGTGTTTTCCTTGATTTTCGATCTAGATATGCAATTGGTTATATAAGCAGATAACCTGAAAAGCTCCCTCTTACGTAAAACGATATATATATATATAATTAAAGTTATCCGTACAATCAATGCATGTAGACATCCTCATAAAAACTATATTGTTAAAAATGCGTAAGTTAAACCTCGCTCGGATAGCGTAACCAAATCCACATCGGCTTACTTTCCCTTTTAAACTGGTTAAAAATTAATTTATTTCGGCATTCTCACAGAGCTATGTGAATAGAAAACGAGTAGTCCCATTGTTTACGGCATTCGAGTTGTTCTCTCCCACGGATAAACAAAATAATTTCACTAATCAACATACAATCAAGAAACTACGCGAATGGTGTAAATACGCCATAATAACGGACAATTTTCAAACCTTCCAATTCCCATAAAGCTTTCACTTGACCGCCATGCGTTTTGGATAGGGCAGTGGCGGTCAACTGTTAAACACTGAATTTTTTAATTATATAATCATTTGAAACATTTATAGGATATTTCGTTATATGTCAGATAGGACAAAATATCGCAGAAATGTTTAATTCACGTGAAATTTACGAGTCGATAAAATTTCTATCTATGTCATTTAATCTTGTTTAAATAAACTAATAAAGATAAGACTAATAACATTTTAAATTAGTGAGACTGAATGGTATCAGGTAATTACATAAATAATTATTAACAATAGAAGTGAAAGAATGTTTGCTTATATAACTAATTGCATATCTAGGTCGTCGATCTTCCTGTTTATCACATATGATTAAGTTCACCTTAGTACCAATTAAAATTAGTAGAGAAAAAGGTATTTTCTGGCTATTCATCACTATTCGATAGACAGATATCCTTAATATGTCCTTCACAATTTGTTTTCTAGTCAAAACATTTCCTGTAGTCTTATCAAAGTGGTTTAATAATGATATCACCTTCCTTAACAATTCATTTATTTTTAAATCTATGTTAAACATAAGCTGTGATATGTCACTACGCTTTACTGGTTTAAACAGCGTTCACTCTTTATTTTCCTTTTCGAAGAACCTTCCTGAAATATTAACGAAGTGGTTTAATAATATACCAATTTTCCTAAGCACCGAATTCCATACTAAATCTGTGATAGTAAAGTGATATCACTATGCTTTAAGATTTTAAGAAATGGTGCTTAAGAACTGAGTACTAAATACCAAGTTGTACCTATCAAAATGAATTGTAATTATACCGATAAATTTTAGTATGCAAGGCCAATCGCGTGACTTGTACTTGTGCTTTTTTGGAAATAGGACCTTGAATATTTTTTTTCAGTCTGTTCTGCTATTTTAGTCATAAGAAAAGCGGAAAAACTATAATAAATTTCGTTTTAATAGTTTCGTAATAACATGTTATTTATATGATTGAGTGATCTGTAAAATTAATAAAATCTGTGGAAATAAATTGATATCACTATGCTTTGAAGAGTTAAGGAGCGTTCACTTCAAAACTAGGTATGTACTAAGTATTATTATCAAAATGAATTGTAATTTTACCGATTAATTTTAGTAAGGAAGGATAATCACATAAGTGGCACTTGTGATTTTTTATAAATAGGGCCTTCATAGATTACTTTTTCAGTCCGTTCTACTATATTTATTATTAAGAAAACTTAAAAACACTGTAATAAATAGCATTTTATTATATTCTTAATTTTAGTAAGGAAGGATAATCGCGTAAGTTGCACTTGTGTTTTTTTTTGTAAATTGATCCTTCAAGATTTCTTTTTCAGTCCATTCTAATATATTTATTCTTAAGAAAAGTTAAAAATACTATAATAAGTAGCGTTTTATTAGATTCGTAATAAAGCGTTATCTGCACGATCAAGTGATCTGTCTATAAGAAAATGGTCGACTATTTAGATTGCTTGAAAAGAGAGAGAAAAATAAAGGCCAATTATGATGATCTTCATCATAATCGCACCCACGTCGCACTTCCCACTCGGCTCTTAAAAGACGATATCGCACTACGTCGCATAACTTTGACATTTAATCGCACCATGATCACAAAGTGTACACTTGCGCACGAGCGCCGTGTGATTTAAACAATTCGATATTGATATATTAAATGGCGGTATATAAAATTCAGTGGTTACCAACTCTGTAATTAATTCAGTAAACTATGACTTATATAATAAACAATATTAAATATTGTTTATTATATAAGTCATAGTTTATATATTACTAATTGTATCTAGTGATTTCATCCGCCTAGAATTACCTTAATCATGATGATCGCCCGCGGGTACTAAATTTCTCCGCTCCATTCTCCAAACAATATCGGTAGTCAGGTTCCAGGGTATATAGGCGGGAATATTTGGGTGATTATTAAATTAAGAAGCCGGTCCACTTTGCATCGTTTAAGCAGTGTTTCCCAACTTCTGTTAATTTTTTTATCTCTGCTCTGCCTCTGTAAATTGTAATATAACGAATAACTTTTCTCAAAGACTGAGCTTTCCAACACAATAAGAATTTTTGAAATTGGACATATAGTTCCAGATATTAATGTGAACAAACAAACAAACAAAAAAGTTTATTTCTTGCTTATTTATATATCAGTGTGGATATTAAGGTAGTCCAATCTTCACAAGGTCGGAAAATAACTTTTTATTAATTACTAGATTATAGAATAAAAGGGTCATTCTTCTATTTTAGTCATGTTTTAACGAATAAACAAAACGAAACATTTAAACATATTTTCATTAATTTTGTTTACTTTTTTTTGATAAATTATTACTTTAAATTTTTACACGTAAATGAAAAATCGCATTAGTTTAATTTGCATTTTTAAATAAATACATTTTTAATGGGTAACTAACATCATTAAACTCCCATACAAACAGATCATTAGGTGTTTCCCTTATATGTAGAAATATTTGTAATTAATTTTTGCTCTACTACGGATTTTCTGCGGATCACTTATACTGCATGACCAAATCGCCACCTTGATGTTAGTCATTGCAAAAATCGCGGTGGGAACAATAGATTAATGATGACTTGATCACGATGATAATTCATGCCACAATTTTCTTGGATTTCCACTTTTTATAGCTCAAAAGAAAAACTTTTGGCTCAAAATAAAACGCCGATACACATGTTATGTTACCGGTCAATTCAGAGATGAAAATGTAACATTAGAAAAATATTAGAAATTTTGTTTCTCTGAAAAATATTCCAAAAATATTGTTTGAGTTCATTAGAGCAACACTAAAGTATTTTCTTTTTATAAAAAATAGTAAACATCGATTTTTCCAGAAACGTGAAACTATCTAGTTATATTTATTTGTCTGAATGGAGCTGGAGTTTGTTTCTTATTTATAACTGAAACTAACCAACGTTATCAAATTTATCGTTGCCAAATTTAGCAGGCATTAAGTTCGTGTGGGGAGACTAGAGTGTTCGCTAGAGTGGAATATTGATATGACGAAAAGTTGGCTTGTAAGATTTTCACATAATCACGTCCAAACGGCTAAACAGATTTTACATTATTTCAATCAGCGTTTGGTCAATCAATCAAAGTTATACGAATATATTTGTTATTTGAATCATGACTTCGCTAGAGTGGAATATTGATATCACAAAAAGTTTGCTTGTAAGGTTTTTACTCAATCACTTCTGAGTTGGTAATAGCCCACCTGAAGATGTCGTAATACAACGAAACCTAGATCGTGGTAAAGAACTTAAAGAAAGTAGAAATAATACTATATCACGTAGTTTCATTCAATTGTGAATAATGAATTTCTACAAAATTAACGCCAAATATACTCAATATTAACGCCAATTATATTCAACTTCTGAGTTGCTAAACAGATTGTCAATAAACTTCATAACTTTATTCGAATCAGCGTTAGGTATATGAATCAACGTTATACGAATATATTCGTTATTTGAATCATGACTTCGCTAGTGTGGAATATTGATATGATGAAAATTTGGCTTGTAAAATTTTTACATAATCACGTCTAAACGGCTAAACAGATTTTCATTAAACTTACTATCGTTATTTGAATCAATTTATGAAATATTTTTTGACCAACGTGTACATTAAATCGTGTAATGTTTGCTTGTCTGGAGAGCCCTGAATATTAATTCTATGTTCAAAAATGTATATGGATAAAGCCGTGAAGAAAGGCTAGTGAAAATAATATAAACAATTTTCTAAAATGTAAGCTGAAAACGAGAAACTACAGTTTCTGGTTTTGACTGGTCCATACGCCTCTGGCTACCGCAACAAATGCACGTCACGCGATGATTTCACCACCTGTACGCATCGCGTGATGCCGTTTAACAATCAATTAAACACGCCATTATTTCGTATCGTCCTATTGATTTTTTATCATCAATACGAATAAAATTTCTCCTCAATGCCTGCATAAGTTGTTTTATTAATTACAAATTACCAATGTCTGGCGATTTGTATTCTTTTTATGTTTCTTTTTTATACAATTCCTCGGCAGTTCGCATTCGTTTGAGCATATCTTATCGTTGCGAGTGAATTTCTCGCTTGTAATTATTGTTTTTTTTTCTTCTTTAATTTGAATTTGGTAAGGCGTATATATGTATATACGCCTACGAATACATATATTCGAGTATATCGTTTATACTTCATTACATATATAAGCGCAATGCTACACTGCGAATTTTAGAAATAAAAATTCCCTTCTTTTTTCCTATCCACTACAGTTTGTCCACGTAATTTTATTTTTTTTAACTTTGGATCAACAATTTTATAGTTTATTACCATAATTAATTAGTACCTAAGGACTTTCCAATTATTTGTGAATGAATCGGTTTTGCAAAATGGAATATATTTCTCATCATATATAAAAAATAGTGCCCAAAAATTATAGTTGCTTATAAATCTTATAACCTTACTTTTTTACATATAGATATTAAAGTTTAATTATTAAAGTTTGAGCGTAACTTCAAGTCCATTTTTCATACGTGCTACTTTTAATCCGAGACAATTAAAGTAGTTATTGCATATTAATTGGCTTATAAAGTAGATATTAGTAATGTAGAAAATTTAATAAAACTGATCGCGAACAGTTTTTGAGAAAATATATTTTATAATTTTTTGTATGGAAATTTATGAAAACCTGCCAAATACCCAATTTCATTAAAATCTATCCAGCGGTTTAAGCACTAGATAGGGTAACGTCATGCACACAGGCAAACAAATATACATAGGCCTTTATTATTTTCATGTTTTTAAAACCTTTTTAATGCTTTAAAATCGATTCTTATCACAAATCTTAACTTTTTAAACAAATTATATATTTCTTGTGTCTTGAAGTTAAATAATATATATTATTTATTTTACCCACTGCAAAAGTCGGTCTTACAGAAAATTGGATTGACTGTGATCAACTCTCGCAGATCCGAATATTACGAGTTAAAATAGGCTAATGGAGACAAAGATAGGGCATAGGATTGAACACAGACTAACGGTGATGGTAGACATATATTTGGTGGTGCGAGCTGACCTTGTTAGATACTATAAAAGGTGGCAGTTGTTGGCTGCTGACAATAATAGATCATCTGCGCGTAAAGCGTATTATTAATGGCAAATAATTACTTTTTGTATTTTCCTCTGTATTTCTTTATTATTTTAATCGATCTCTTTATTTTTAAATAGAATTAATATATCACGTAAATAATATGAAATAATATGAAATAAGGGAAAAAACATCTATTTTTAATCAATAATCAGTTTATTTATTTAAATACATAATTGCAAAGTATGTTTTTTACATGAGCACAGGTAAAATGTTATAGAAATTGACTCTATACTGATTCTTTATAAAAGCAGCCCATGTTATAGCCCATGTTATAGCCTATGTTTTAGCAGCACTGTTTGACAATTCTCGATAGATTTTGTAAAGATTTAGAATAATTTGGATCTATCATTTGATTGCAGATGTACGAAAATTACTTTAAAGATAAACGTAATTTTTACGTATGGAGTAACAACTTCCTGAAAAACATCAAATTACTGTTTTCACTCTTTCCCTGCTTTTTTCTGTTACCGTTTACTGAAGTGTAACTAATGTGAGATGCAGCATCATCGAAGTTATCTCTAGGATCTTTAAGTTTTATCTCATTATAACTATCTTTAGAGTTACTTGCTACAGTCAGGTTCGCCAAGTAATTTTGAGACGTTCTCAAATCTTTATTGAGCTAAAAGTCAACTTTAATTTAATTTTGATTATCAAAATAAACTGATGTTCTCTCCATAATTCTAATTCATTTTTTTATGTTCTGTTACAAATTCACAACGCTACCACTCAATAGATATTAAACTATCAGCAAACTCTCATATTTGAGAAAAGTAATGATTTAGTTAACCATAAACTGCTCATTTGAATTTAGGTCTCTCTTAATCTTAGAGCCGTAAATACTAAAGTTATATTACTTTAGATACATCTTAACGAGTCGTTTTGGATACCTTAACAAGTTCTTTTGATAAAACTCAGCTATTTCGAGTTTTTTATGAATGGCGACTCTGAATAAAAATAATTTAAAAAAACATTTCGCAGCTCTAAGTGTTGCTAATTGCTAGATCTGCAGCTGAATTTAACGTGTTAAGGATATACAGACGCTCACTGACGTCAACATAAAAAAGGATGAAAAAACGAATCAATCTATTCATATATTTTTTTCTGTACTTCCAGCTGTAATTAATAAGTCGTTCGCATTAAAGCACTTAGTCTTTTCAAAGGTCGTTTACTGGCTGTGAAGCTGATAGATATATATTTTCGTGTTGTCTGGATATTCTAGACCTAGTTGCTTAGTTGTTTAATCCTTATTATTCTGTATTTTTTATATTTTTTCACAAGCCATGTTCTGAAGACTAAAGTCAATTGTATAAAAGATAATTCGGCATAGATTTGAGAAGCCTCTATTAATACGCTTTATTAAGAGTCTGCGTAATAAAATAATTGAAGGCTCCTTCCGAAAAGTATACCGTTTTTACGACAGACCCTAAAAATATACATAAAAATATTCCTCGTAATAAAATTAGTATGGTATCCATTTAAATACTTTACGTTGTACGATGTTGAAAGTTTTAGGTCAATCAGATAAGCCGTTTGTTTGGCAAAACCTAAAAACAAGCATATAAAATATTCCTCATAATAAAATAAGTATGATGTCCATCTAAACACTTTACGTTGTACGACAGCGAAAGTTTCATGTCAATCAAATATGTCATATTTGTGGCAAACCCTGAAAAACAATCATACAAAAATATTTTCCTAATAAAATTAGTATAATGTCCATCTAGATACTATATGCTAAGTATAACGTCCATCTGTGTCTTTTACAATGACGAAAGTTTCATGCCAATCAGATAAGCCTTCAATTATGCCAAATTTAAAAAAAAGATCCCCTTTGTAAAATTATATGACTAGCAGCATAAATAGGCAAACTGGCGAAATGAGCTACTCTATGTTCGATGAAATCTCTTTATTTCTCTCGACTATTTCCTCATTTTAAGCCCATAAACAAAATTCATTTATCAGACAGCCTCATCTCTCCTCCTTCTCAAATCTATTCACCGATCATTTCACACGGATATCATTCTAAGTTACCCGATCGTATGTCGTAATTTATCTCCTCGTTTACATGTAAGCATGTTTATACGAATTCCACCTTCGAGACGCGAGACTAGGATGTTTGTGCTTAAACTGGCTTGAGTGAACCATTACATAGCGTCATCTGTCGAATGTACTGGCCGACCTTGGCATAGACTTGCGTCGTGTGGCTCGGCAGCGTGAAAATAATATGTTGATTAATTCGAACAACGAATGAATGAATGGACTGCGTGTTTGAAGAATTGTGTTATTGTACGTATAAGAGTATCAATAAACTAGTTCATGCTGGTGTTTAGACATAGTTGTATTCAATGGAGTTGTATTAAGTAGACACATTATACCTTCATAAAACGAACGAAAAGTATGGGTTGAGTTAGTGAGTATATAAATATTATAACATTTTATACACATATTTAATATTGAATAATACGGGCGTGTCAGGCTTTTGTAGACTCGACTCATACTTGTGATAATTACTAAAGTTTCAAAGTTTATGTTCTCACTGAGCGAGTGCAACATAGCTGCGAATAGGATAGCATTGTTGTAAGGTAAAATTGATTAACTTATTTCCCTAGATAGTGACGAAAATCCATAATCAAATGATAGAATTTAGTTTGGTCTTAGACATAGGACAAATGGATAATACGGGCGTATTAGACTTTTATAGATTCGACTCGCCCTGCTGATAATTACAAAAGTTTCAAAGTTTACGTTATTAGTGTGTGAGTGCGATATAGGTGCGAATAGGAAACCATTGCTGTAAGGTAAAACGGATTAACTTATTTCCCTAGATAGTGACGAAAATCCATAACCAAATGATAGAATTTAGTTTGGTCTTATACATAGGACAAATGGATAAGAACAGTTAAATGCTGCTGTTTCGTTAATGTTATATCATTCTTGCCTTCTAATGAAAAAAATTAAACGAAATGTTATTTGAATGTACTGACGGATGAATAGTTATCCTCAGGTTTTTGCTGTTAGTAACCGTGTAATTAAAATACTTTGTCTTAATTCAGGGTGGTGTTTTAATATATGTTTACATAAAATACGACAGTACCGACATATAACCACACTTTATGAGTCGCAACTTATACTAATAATAGCTAAGTAAAGTTGTGGTAGATTACACAACTTTCGAGGACAACTTTTAAGGCTAATATCATGTCTGTGTCATTAATTCTACTCATGAAAATTATTTTAATATTTTCTCGTATATGTATATATATATATATATATATATATATATATATATATATATATAAATACTATTATTTAATGCTTATACTTGAAATTGTTATACGTGAAAGTATCTAGTCTCCGAGTTCTTTTGTATACGCCATAAATATGACTGATTGGGATATTATACTCTTAAGTGTTCCTTATGACGGAAGTTTTACTCTATTATTTGTTTATATGTATATATAGTATGTTATATTTGTCAAATGTTTGTCAAATGTTTGTCAAGACAGATATCACATCAGAAAGGCAATTTTGTTTTTCCGTCCATGAGAAGCGTAATACAAAATTGATTGGTTTTATCAAATTGATTTTTGGAAACGTACAAGTGTTGGTTGGGTATTTAAAAAGTTATTTAGCCATGGAATTGGTCAAAACAGTATTAGAACGAATGGATTAAGCATCTAATAACGAAACTATTTACAAAATAATTAACGTATAACGGTGTTTTTTATACTATTTATTGGTTGTTCGGACAAAAATAATTTTATGTGTTTCGGTACAATGTTGTTCTTTAATGTAAACTTTTTAACCAGTATCTTATTTCCTTAAAAATACAATTCGTTCAAAGATGAAATGTAGGTACCATTTAAAAAAAAGGTGGCCGGTGCCATGGGACATCCCATAGAAGCGAAGCTTCTTACGCACCGCATATAAAATTCAATTTTTAATTTTGATATAATATAATATCGATACAGTAATAAATAACAGACTTTTTAAAAATAATTTTCGAATTATCCATCACACAATAAAAAACACTTAAAAAAACCAAAATACTCGTTAGGACAACTATGCATACATACACGTATATATTTCTGTTTAAAGATAACGAAAGTGGGAGAGAGGCAGTGCTACGCGATAGCTGTTGTATTTTGTTTTTCTTTCACTCCATCTCGCTCACTCATATAGGTAATGATACATGCTGCCTAGCCAATGAGGAGCGTTTCATAGCCGCGTTTGTCACGTTTCACTTTTTCTCAGTTAGGTCGCCATTCCAAACGTCAGTTAAGAAACTTCGCGTCAAAGAAAATATAATCAAATTCATTAGATCTTTACAAATTGCCCACCTGACGATGTTGTCATACAACGAAACCTAAGTCGGGGTAAAGAATTTAAATAAAGTAGAAATAATACGACATCACCTAGTTTCATTTGGTTGTGGAAAATAAATTAAAATGAATTTCTACAAATAATTCAATATTTAATTATTTCAATTTCACTAAAAATGGATTGAAACATCCTACATTAAATACACTTAGGTAGATTTTTTCAGAAGAAGTAATATATTTCACGTATGACTAACAATCTAGCTAGATATCCAGAAAATCGATTAAAAAGACGTATTAAGTTGACGCCTTGGAAATAAAAGATCTTTATACATTGTTATTTCGAAGAAAAAAAAAAGGAAAATATTAAGGTAATCAAGTGATAAAACAATAAAATTTATTGACAAAATAGTATCCTTCCCCTTCCCTCTCCTTTATCACTCTTTTCCAATTTCCCTCTCTCTTCACCCACACTATCCCCCTCCATGCCCCTCGCTCCTTTCTCATGCCAATTTAATTCATTACTGCTCTTATCACCACCAATGCGTTTCATTTTTCGTTACGATTTAATTTGCTATCGTACGAACTTTCACTACCGCGGCAGAGAAAATTTCCCTCCAATAAATTCCCTAGTATTTAAGGGTTTATATATATATATATATATATATATATATATATATATATGGATATATATATATATATATATATATATATATATATATATATATATATGTATATATATATATATATATATATTTATATATTGTCCGTATTTTGATGACAGCATTATTGTATTGAAATATGCTCTAATTCATAGATGACGCTTAAAATTTAATTTTTTCGGCAATTTAAGTATTTGATGGACTGTATTCCATACTTGGGTATAATGGTTTTTCTTTGTTTTAATGTTAAATTATATAAATAAAATAAATCCTAAGTTGTTGGATCTAATAGACATTTAACCATTTTATATAATTGCTCTTATATTAAAATTAGAACCATTTTTCGCGTAGTTATGATAGCTTAAAAATGAACCAAAAATTTTCCTTTGTATTATAATTTTACGCACGTAACACATGTTACGATAAAAGAAAACAACTCGTGAAGAGATTCCCGTTTAATTTAAATAACTGTTATAAATATCGATCAACCGCAACATGACTCGATGTTGTTAAATACGATATTTTTCTATGAAGTTACATGGAATTTCTTACGCAACATCAGCAGATAAACAAGACTCAGTTTCATTTATATTTGTGAATTCCAGGACACTGAGCAATGACACCAACTATATTATATTTAATAGGCACATCATTGGCAGCCTAAACTCGTGCTCTAGAGAAAAGTAGTTGCCGCGCCTTTTTTTTATACATATATATTTTTAGAATAAAAATCTCACTTATAACCTACATTTTCTCTTGAAACTTAGTTATAATAATTTTGAGTTCATAACATAAATCTCGCAAAGCTATCAATATTATATATATATAATATTGACATCGATGTGAAAGGTAATAACTGGTAAAGTAGGGAATAAAGCGGCTACAAAGAAAAGTATTCATTCGCCATCGACTCAAAGAGGGTCGCACTTAATCAATTCATACATGCCACACTTAAACAATATCAGCCTAAGGGATACTTCAATGGTCGAATGATTAATAGTTGTATTTGGTGTTGAATAGGCAATAATCAATAATAATTTGAAGGCAGAGGGTTTATTGAGGAAATCATCAGTCATAAGCCTTCAAGTATAATCCCATTTTTGTTAACAAGTAAGAGTTTGATATTAGAAAGAATATATTTGTACCGACATATAAGATAAAAACGGAAATGAAAGATGAAAGCGTAACTGGTTTAAATAAATAATAGTATAGTTTCCACTTAAAATATAACTTATAATACTTTATTGAATATTCTACAATTTACACAATTAATGTTTCACAAATACGTCATTGATATTTGTCTTGTGAAATATAATTAATACAATTAATATTAATTATGTTTCACAAGACAAACGTAAATGATGTATTTGTGAAACACGCAATTAATTTTTCACAAATACATTATGTACATTTCTCATTTTCTTATTCAGATTATTGTCAATTCGTATTTTAATATCGATTTTACCAATTTAAAAAGAACTTTTATTGCAGATTTAAGAGGTGAAACATAAGAACAAAGTGGCAGAGAAGGGCAGGGAATATAAAACAATGTGTAAGTCAAATGAATAAAGCCTCTTACGGTCAGAAATTTAAAATAATTCATTGAAAATTAACAAGAAACCATTCGTACATTACTGTTAGAAGAACCATGAGTTTTTGGGGTATTAGGTTAAATATGATTAATAAATTTTGCACCAATATAGGAAATTGGATCAAAAGAACCATAATACTGCAAAAGTAATACATGATTTTTGTTTTTTTTCGGCTGTTTATCTGGCGCCGGTTTGTGATTATACGAACCTCTAATTTACTTATAGAATGTAATAAGGAAGTTCCAGAAATTTGAGGTATAATGTCAGTGCTACATATTTCCACCTTGCTAACCATAAACAATACTCAAAACTTGAAAATTTGTAGACAAAAGTTTGTGTCCAATATTATTTTACCTGGTTTCGCGTAGACCCTACAGCCTTAGGCGCAAAGGTCTACGCGAAACCAGGTAAAATAATATTTATTTGCCAACCATAATAATAAGGTTTGAATGAATGGTTGGTAGACTGTAAGACATTTTACGACAAAGATGTTAATAGTATATTTAAAGAAAAGGCAAAAGAAAATGTAATACAAACTACGGATATGAGTTAGTGTGGAAGAAAAGGATAAGGGCACAAAAGAAAAAGGGTTTAGAAGAGGTAGGACTTTAAAACTTTATCCTTTAAAACATTTATGGAAGTGATTTTCCTGATGTCAGGCTTTACTTTATTCGAAACGGAGAGAATAGGAGGTGAAATGCTTTTAGTCATTACATTTCCTATTCCCTCTTGTTTCCTCAACTTTAATGTTAAGTCTATAATACATACTTATTGCTAAAAACGAATAAGTTTAGGAAAACGATAAGTTTAGGAAAATTGGTTGGTAGACTGTAACATATTTAAAATATAATATATTAATAGCACGCTTAGAAAAAAAAAATGAAAAATAAAAATTATAATACAATATACTGACTTCAATTAGGATAGAGAAAGGAAAATAGCGCAAAAGGATTAGAGTTCAGGAGAGATACAAGTTTTTCACTGGATCCTGCGTATCGTATGCGTATTTTCCCTATTTGTACGACGTAAGGGTATATGATTTTTATAAGACGTAGGGGTACATTTAGGAATAAGTAGGGTGAGTCAGCTTTCAAAGCATAGCCCAAGGCCGTGAGCCGACAATTCTTTAAATTTGCAAATAACTTGATTTGGATTCTGAGGGTTTCTTTTTAAATATATTAAAGAGAGTAAGTATGTGAAAGAGGTATCAACCGTGGATCGAAAACCATTTGAGAAGTAACTTAGGTTTAGAAATATGATCATATTTTCTGAGGTGAAAAATGTATCAGATGCAGAAATTTTGAAGCAGTTTCTAATTTGTTTAAAGATTTTTCATTATGATCAGGATAGCAAACAGCTGCACGACCGATTAGGGATTTATATATTGTACTACCTGTCGTTTTAATAAAACATATGAAGTACCATAGTTTTAGATCCCGTCCTCCAATTTTTGCTAAATTTCGAAGATTTATAACTGTTAATATAGTATTACTTTATTTTGTCATTCACAATTAAATGAAACTACGTGATTTAGTATTATTTCTACTGGGATAGGTGGGATATTAGCTTAGGATACTAGGTGGGATATTAGCAAAGAATCTTTGCTAATATCCCACTTGAAGATGTTGTAATACAACGAAACCTAGGTCGTAGTAAAGAAATCAAAGAAAGTAGAAATAATACTACATCACGTAGTTTCATTTAATTGTGAATAATGAATTTCTACAAAATTAACGCCAAATATATTCATTATTTTGTCATGTTAGGGAGAGACCACAACACTGCGGTGCAATCTCGCATCCCAAGAATCTACAACGACGCACAATGCACCGTGGTAACTTCCGATGCATTGCGTTATCGCATTGTCAGCATATTGTCTAACTATACCGTATGCGATGAATTTTTCGCGTTGCTTGGTATCACAGTGTTGTGTACGCTCCCGTACTGGCATTTTTCCGATAGAATTTGCTTGACACTAACGCCCGTTACGTTGGCATTTGTTCAATATTTTCCACGTGAAATCAAGATGATTTTACTGCAGGCATAAATTTTGGAGGTATGTATTTTGAAGGTTTTAATATAGCATTACTCTATTATTTCGTGATGTTACTGGGATTTCTTTGATAGATCTTACGTGACACTAATATATTCTATATTGGCATTTGTTCAATACTTTTCACGTGAAATCAAGGTGATGTTACTGCACCGTTGAAGATGTATCACTGTTTTAATATAGCATTACATTATTATTTCGTGATGTTGCGGATGTTTCTCTGATAGATATTACACGACACTAACACACATTACATTGGAATTTGTTCAATAGTTTTCATATGAAATCAACGTGAATTTGCTGCGCGACATAAATTTCGAATATATATGTAAATAAATGAAAGATTTTTCCTGTTCCCCGCATCAAAAAGAAAAACGGAACTCTTATATTATCACTTATATGTCCGTTTGTCAAAACCGTTTTTCTCGGAAAATTCTTAATCTAAATCTTCTTAATTTGGCACAATAATAAAGTATATTAAATCGTACATATTTAAGTAGCTAATTTTAGGAAATTTTAGGGGAGAGAGGGTTGGACGGTAAACTATCTACTCAAAAAAATATTTTTAAAATTTGCCTGTATTCTGAAGTATCGTTCCAAGGGGCAGTTATAAAAGTTTCAAAAATGTTTATAATGATGTTTGTCATAACTTTAGGTAGTATATTTTCGAAAATATTCTGAAAATTCCACTAACAAAATAAACCACTTCTCATAAAACTTTTTATATGTTTAAGGAAGTTAAAAGAAACGGTGTCACTGAATATTACAATTTCTAAAATAAGTAATTTATAGTATGTCACCCGTACTTAATTATATTAGAAATTATTAAATATTCATTGCGCTAGGAAGTCCATATTAGCGTTGACTTATGATAAATAAGGATATTTCACTTCAAGCAAGATAGGAAACCGTCAGAAAAGACTCGCAATTGGACGATTTTTCGTTACTATATGATGTCACAAGCATTTCTCCGACATATTTTACATTACACTAACGTGGCATCTCTGGATGGCTTACCCTTAACATACGTACGTGAACAAGTCAGAAAAACGTTCACTTCAAATATTTTTTAATAATAGAGTTTAGAAGATGCACCAAGAAAACATTGTCCTGTAATAAATTGTCGTATTAAGGTTACTAGAACGTCGAGTCTTTCGAAATAAATAGGTACTATATAAAGTGTCCTTTGGATTATAAAAAGTGAGGTATAGCCTGGATCTATTAACTACATGACCAGTTTTGTTCTAATTCCTTATATTTGAACCGTGCTCAAATATTACAATAAATAAACTTTATATATCGCATCTTGTAGTAATATTATTTTCATTAGCTCTCACATCATTCAACATTAACGTTTTCGAGCATATTCAAAACATATTAGTAAACCTATATTTTCCACTCGTTTGCAGTAAACAATTTCAGAGCGTTTTAAATATTTACACGATGCAAAGGAAATACTGCAAAATTTTCCGCTAGAAATATTTTGCGACTCGATTTTGTCGTGGCGTAAATGTGAGGGAAAGCTTTCGGAAAAGGCTTTACTTTCACCCCAACGGTTTACCTTTGAAATTAAAAACGCTCGAGTATCCATTTTCATTTGGTCCACATGTTTTGAAAGAATTTCGAGAGAAAATTCTGCATTTATATTCAAATGGAAACAAGATCTCGTCACTTGTTTTGATAAAATCACGACTGTAAATGCTCCCTCGCTGTACTCATTTTAATCGCTTTTGACGTGTAATTTCGCCATTTTTTATTAATTCAATATTCTTTGATGTATTTATATTTACGTCCTCTTAAAGAGTTTTTTTTTCTAAGTATTTTCATTATGGACGCTTGAAGTGTCATTCGTTTAAGTACAAAACTTTAACGGCCAAGTCTTTTGAGGTTTGTTCTTTGACATTAATTTTGAAGCGCAATATCATGAAGGTGCTTCATATTTATTGAAATAGATAACCATTTTTACAGGAAATGTCTTATCATATTTATAAATTAATTGAAAATTAAGACATTTTTCTTTAAGAGTTTGCTCGTGGTTCCTTCGTGTAAAATTGATTTTTACAATCCAAATTTCCATCTAAGTCACGCTGGATGGAGACTGGTAAACTTAACAAATTACAGTATACACCAAAAAGACCAACAGTGTTTTAAACTCGCGGTATGTACGTACAACCGATGCAGATAATAAAACCTCTGGAGTGGAACTCTCTTGTGCTGCATCAGAGCGGACTTCCGTCGGCTTGGTACTAATTTATAATTACAGGATCTTGTAATAACATATTATATTTCTTAAATCTAATTAACCATCCACTTGCACTTATAATTTTAAAATATGTTTTTATGTTACATATTTATATGGTAATTAAAGACTCATCTCATTAGATAACATAACATTTTGCTATACTTTTTCAGTCCTCCTAATAAATTATTACGATTTTTTCTCTGTATCGAGATCATTAAACAATGACTGCTCTTTAAGCATTATATTAATTTTATTCTTAAAAAAAAACTCAGAAATGCGAACTTGAACTGCCAAAAAATATTAACAACATAACGACTAACTTTTCTGGTACATCCATACGACTTATAAAGCTTTTGGCCCAGAACTTTTCAGTTTCAGTTTTTTCTAGTATGCTGTACATATTTGTTACTTAATGGAAATACCGAAAAATTTTTTTGACTTTCTAGACATGCCATTAGTTGACAAAATATTGTCAAGCGACACTTTTCTTTTAACATCTAACTTTGATTAGAGTATGCAAATTTTGTAATAATTGTATTAATATATTACATTTTATCCTTAAATTGACATTAACGAATAATTAGTAGTTTAAATCAATTTTCCTCATTGTATCCTTTTTAAAGTTATGAAATATATATATATATATATATATATATATATATATATATATATATATATATATATATAAAAGAGCCTGTTCTTAAAGTAGCATAATGTTATAAATCCTATATAATATCCTGATTAATACGTATACTAAAAAAATATTTTAAAATTCACTTACCAGTTTTCACGTGATGACGCAACACGCAAACTAAAATGTTTTGGCTTCTAAACTTTATCATTAAATGAAAAAAATAAAAATAAATTATAATTTCAAAATATTATTATTTCTCATTTAGATTATGTAATTATCCAAGTTTGTGCAATATGAATGAGGCAGCTGAACACTGCCGAGCTTAGATCAAAAAACCGGCTCAGCTGTAGCAAATACCTACACTGACTCAACAACCTGTACCGAATTGAATTGATGTCAAATCTTGCGCTAATCTCACGGCACGCCACTTTCATCGAGAAAAATAACTAAACAACTTGCTTCTGTACCCGTTTAATTATATTGTAAAGATTGCCAATCAAACAGATTCATGTAAGAGATAATGCTTCAAGAATGCTTATTATCGACTTGTGAACGTAAAGTCCATCACGACTCCAAGGTTCCGTTTACGTAATTGCTGTGAGTAGATATTTAATAGCTCCCGATTTGAAACAAAAAATGGGCTTGTAACCTTCGTGATTGGAACTGTTATTGTCCAGTATAGATTTCAACGTACCGACAGCAGCGTACGTTGCTCAATATATTGCGAGATGCCCGTAATAGAGCGAGGTAACAAGATTAACTAAGTCTATAAAATATAGTTTATATTAATATTCTAAAAGATGGAACGCCTACCAAAATTCACATCGAAATTGTTCGTCCAAAACTGGTGGAAACTGTCAAAGTGTCAAAGATGAAATGAGTAAGGATTTTGGATCAAGGGAATAAAATTTTCTTCAAAGTAGTTACAGAAAAAAATAGGCTCCCAGAAATGAAGTTATTTTTTATCAGCATGTCAATAGTGCTCTAAAAGTTGTCCCCTAACAAAAAGATCTCTTCTTCAATACGACTTTCTCTTTATACATATATAACGTATTTTGTTGAATGTCAATCTCTATCATAAACCATGGCGCTACTTGGAACCAAATTGTTATTCGTTTCATGTAGATATAATACATGTATTAAATATAACATCATTGTAACAGAGCAAAACATAAGATAAACAACTCATAAGAACATCATTAAACTATACTGTGTATATTATTATTTTAAAAGTTGGAACCACTATGAAATTTCCATCCATACTGTTCATTCGATATGGTAAACAAAAGTAATCGATTAGTGCTGTTAAAGTGTCAAAAGTAAAGTAAATAAGGACGAACGAGACGGGATAGTAGAATTTTCATCAAATTAGCTGTAGTAGAAAATGGAATCAGACTCATGTGCTATGGACATATTAGTGGGTAGTGTAGATATAAATTGACGATTCGGAAGTTATTTTCCAATTTATTACCGGCGAATGCATAAGTCGGGATCCATTATATTTATATAATTCTTTTCAGGGTAAGTACTGTGAAATGAAAACATATAAGTACGACCGCCTCGCATGTAAGGGAACATATATTTTTATTTTACTACTCTGAGGATAATGTGATCTTAAAACCTTAATATACATATAAAAAGATTTAAAGATATACCTAAGTATACATGTAGCGAACTTATTACTGGATGAACACTTTTTTGTCTAATAGCTTATATTTTATATTAAATTCGCGTTAAAATACACGTATCGTATACACATTTAAAAAAATATTTTTGCTGGGAAATTTACTTGGAAAATATAAAATAAAACGATTTTTTTAAACTTATTACTAAATAGCTTATTCCGTTACATAGAAAAATAACCTGGAAATAAACAAAAATGTTAGTTCGTTAATAAAATTTCCAGTTCTAATGTGAAAACATAAACAAATTTTCTCCGATATACCGTTTCTCTCTGACGCAATATTCAAGATTATTATTTTACAAAATCCTTTTACCTGCCACCGTATATTTGACGCGTGGAAATTAAATAACACGTTCAATACATATATCAAATATATGCCATAAATAACGTTATTTGACATAAATTAAACTTAAGTACAAGCTACTATAAGATTTTCTTGAAAATATCTTAATGTATTTAGTGTTTCTCAAAACGCTTTAAGAAATACGACTAAATTTGTTTGGCAGTTTACGCTCTGACGAAGTATGTTTGCGAAAGACGTAGAGCCAAACAAGATTAGGGGTAAGTAGGCGAAGAAGATTTATTATTTCAATTATACAGTGGGAAAACCGTCAGTTGCTAAGCTAGAAGGATCAGAACGTTTAATAAAGAAATATTTTACTATCTCTTCCTATGTACTGAAAAATATACGCATGTTTGTTTTGAAGTTTTGGTTAAGCTCATACTGCCTTACGAATTTTTGAGAATATAGTAAAATACGTATGTAGTAATATACGTATATAGTAATATATGTATTTTTTAATTATTTATAAGTTTTTATATTTAGACCATTTTTTGAAGGGTAGCAAATAGATTGCGAAATGGTTATCCTTTTGTTTCGTTCCTATTCTTTTGTATTTATATTTACAGGAAAATTACTAAATTGGTCTTAATCAGGTTTTTACTAATTTTTACCATGATATTCAGAATAATATAAATTATAACATATGTTAAGAAACCTTAGTCTGTATATGTCTGTTTGTTAGTCTGTGTATGTCTGTTTGTAAGTATAGTGTTAACTATAATATCAAACATTGATATTACCTACTTGTATCGATCTATTTGTACAGTATAAATGGGTGCTTTCATTGCTAGAAAGCTATTAATAAAAAGCACATTCAATGAAATAAGTGTGTAAAATATAGTATATAATATAATAGTAATTATATAGGTGCATCGAATAATTAGCAATCGAATATAATAATATAATAATATACTTGATCGGATAAAAGTTCGGGTAAAATGTATGTGTTAACTTACAAAATTCTTGAGTAGTAATTTAGATTTAAATTAATCGGAGTATTTATAAAAAAATCTATCTCACAAAATACTATTCTGATCATTTTCGGCCAATAAAGGCCACGTTATCAATATTTTCGATCCTTTTAGATTTTCTCACCGATAGCTTTCGAGATTAAGGCAGCCACTTTTTAAAGATTTGAAATTACTTTATATATTTATTTATTTATTATTGGCACACAAACAGTAATGTCACAATTTAATTCGAGAAGACATAATTATATGTATATATATATATATATATATATATATATATATATATATATATATATATATATATATATATATATATAAAATAGATTAATTTTAATAAATTCAGTATATGATCAATAATGGAGTTAGTGAAGAAAATGTATAGTAAAATTCTGAATTAATCATAGTTAATTAAGTCAACAATTATTAATGGAATTAATTAATAAAACATAGAGTCAAATTAAATTAGAACCAAATAATTCAAGTATTGTATCATAATATATTAAAATAATTGAATAAGTGAGTTAAATTTAATTATTGTAAATATAAGTATAACGAAATACTAAATATCACTCTGTTACAAGTAGAAGTTACCTGTCTTCGTCAATCTCAATAAGTTTATTTTAAAATTATGAAGCTGTGAACCATAAGAAATCTCTACAATCGAGTAAATCGACAGTCGTTATTGCGTGTAATGTTAAACTGAAAGTGCTGAAGAAGTGGACTGCTGTCAATTGGATAATTTTATGGAAGAATATGCAGTCAGTACGTTTTCTTTTTTGAGTTAGAACGTTTAATTTAAAATATAAAACACGCCCTTGAGTATTTTTTTGCTTAATCCAGCTTTGTAAGTGACGTGGTACAAAAATATATTTTGAACCCTTTCGATGCATTCAGAATATTTCTTAAATATTGGATTCCATACCACATTAATAAACAAATATATATTTTGAACTATATATGTATGTATGAATGCGTATATATATATATATATATATATATATATACACACACACATTTATATATATGATAACACAAAAATATTTATGACTATATATCACCTTGCGTACTTACATTTACGTAGCTGAATCCATAATCTTCATAAATCATATTCTATCCTACGGAATTATGATCGTATTCCTACATTTAGAATATAAAACTAAAACATGCGTTTAAAAGTATTGGAATGGAGATTCGCAATATAATGGAATCATAATATATTAACGATATTATGGGCAAATTATAGAAGACACAATTAGGCATTTGATATTTTTTTTATTACATAAATCACAATTTATAAGCTGATTAGGAATGGAAGAATGTTCGTGAAATCGTAAAAATTTACCGAGTTACGGAGATTTAAATTTTAAGTTTAGACAATGATAGCGATGTGACGTCATACTTAGTAATGCTCATTATATTTTGTAAGATTAGATACGACGGCGAAATATCCCTACTCTGTCTACAATATTCAGTTTAGAAGTTCATAACTCACTTAATTAAAAATAAAACAGTTTTTTGTACTTCTTTCTCTACTGGTTTTTATTTCATCTACATTTTCTGATATTTTACCAAAAAAACTAATCCAAGTTGATGTAGTGATTTTGGAGTTAAACAATCAGTTGTGAATATTCTTGTACCTGGCTTATTATACAAATATAATATACCACCCAATCCGTTTTTTATTTCAACACATTTATCTGTCACTATTGTTAAACAGGAAGACAGATTAGCATTAAAAGAAACAGTCACAAAAACACTTTTTGCGTCATAGCTTTAAATACCGCTTGACCATAGATAAAACGTCTTTGATCATTCTATAATAAAATAAATGTATATATTTTTCTTTTTCCTGTTACAGGTAAGAAATCCCCAGCCTATTCGTTTCGTCTCTCCAACCGCAAATATAGTTTCATAATTTGACCGTCATGACTAATTTTTACGTAAAGGTAAGTTCATTTTAAACATCTTTTTTTCCTTTCAATAAGAAGCTGTTCAGACGAAATACGAAAAACCACGCAGCCGTTATTGCCGGGAGAGCTTTCAGAGAAAAAGCTTTTAAAAGCAATGTAAAAAATAAAAGGAAATTATGCGGTTTTCTTGCATTACTATTCACAAACGACAATGCAAATGAGAGTAATTTAAGAACTGGAGCCGTAGTGAGCTTACGCAATCAGTGATGTCTGCTTTCTTTGTTTGTCTCTTTGACTTTGTTTTGTACGTCAGATATTAAGTTTGACCTGTTATAAACGCAGAGGGTGTGTAGTGAAATTAACTCTGTATACACATATCGTATTGTATGGAAACATACATATGTTCCCACATTTCCCATATGTTTTTCTGTCAACTTACGCAGATGCTGTTTTGGTATAGAAATTTTTTTTAGTGTTTTGTAGCAACTTTCCAAAAATGGGACATTTACAAAAATTTTAAAAACATTCTTCTTAATATTTTCTATCATACTTTTTTTTCTTAGAGCAAATTCAACCGAAAGTAACGTTATTTGGTACAATTTTGGTTAGCAAAAAATGGGGCTTTTGTAATATAAACCTAAGATACAAAACCTTTCATTCTATCTCGTCGATAAAATTTTAGAGGTCTACACAAATGATAAAAAATATCTACAAGCATCTTTTACGGACTACTAAATAAAATTGTGGTGCTAGAATTAAAATGTATTATAAACTTGATTTAATAAAATCAATATAAAAGGATTTATGTATCTCGCCAAATTACTGAAAAAGTTTGAACAGTAAACATTTCGATAAGAAACAGTTTAGAAAGCGAATAACCAAATTTGCACTTAATGTCTGATATCATAGTTCATAGATTAAGTTTTTATGAAAATAATTGCCACGGTGTTTAACGCTTAGATGTTTTATTTTATTCCAACCCTGTGGAGTGAAATAGGGATTGACACTTCTTTGAGATTTGTTACTACGATGGAAAATTTGTAGAAAATCAATGCGAAAATAAAGAACATGTACACATTTATACATATTTTAAATACATATAGATATAAATATTTTAAATACATATTTTAAATACATAATAGTACAGTGAGCAAATAAAGATATAATCATTCACAATATTTATTTTAACGCAATATGTGCTTTACCCACGTTATGAAATTTCTCAAATGTAATTAAAATTAAATGGAAATACATTGTTATTTGCATTTCTAATAAAAATTAAATTCAAATAATTTTAGCAAAAATGTTTAATACTCTAAAACGCTAGAACTGATATTAAGTTAACTGTCTTTAAAGTTTATTTTTGTTTTAAAGTTTATAATTTTATAAGGTATCCATAACAACACTTTTAAATATCCTTCACCTTGTTTGAACACTTTAAAAATACAATATAATAAAAACAATGTTGGACAATACAGTCATTCTGAAACTATCGTGTTAATGTTTTAGCTGGTTTATACCAGAGTGTATGAAGATTTGTATTTATGTAAATGTGAAAAATGTATGAAAAAGTAAGATTTTCTACTCCAGATCAGCGGGGCCCTATCTATAACAGAGCTATATAGCAAAACCTTATTCAATTTGGAAACTGGTATTTTCAGCGCAATTCCGCGAGTCGTCTTTTTGAAAAGTGTTTGAAATATAAATGCGTAAAAATAGCACTCGACGAAATACTGTTATCAATGAGGCAGACGGAAAAACGAACTCAGAAATCTCAGCGCTGTAAAAACCTACCCCCTCTCTAAGGCTGTAGATGTGCAGATGTTCAAATTGAATTACGGGATAGCGAAGAGCGTCGAGTTGACTTTTACGTGCAGATTTTTCTATCGAGGAAATACTCTTTGCGTTTTGGAAATTGTGATAAAAATCAGCGTGCTTTTAAAACGATAACAACCCTTGGCTCATAATATTCATATCAAGATTGGTTCTCGAAATGTAACTGTACTCTTATATTTCCAACGCTTGTAGCATTGAATATAAACTAATTTAAAATGCATATAATATGCAACATTTGTAATTTATTAAGAGTATTTTTTTGAGTTCGCTTTATGATGTAAATTTGAAATTATTTTAAGTTAATTCCGAATGAATATTTAGAAAGTAGATTTAGTCAATAATAAATTACGTAACGAGTAAAAGTATTTCATTCCAGCTATAAATTTCATTAGTAATTGTTGAAATGAAAAAAAAAATCTTTGGAATTGCGAGTTTAACTACTACCATACTATATATATCGACACAGGACAATTGAATGTACTCTGAATGAAATAATACTCTTATGAAACAATGAAATTTCGTTTCTGTAACAGTACACAATATGGTGTTCTTTCATTCTTGCTTATTGCCAAAATGGCACAAAATGATTACCAAATTAATAACAAGTTTCTTGAAAACATAGATAAGTGAAGAAATTATATTACAGTAATAACGCAATTTTCTGGGAGGTATATGTATAACAGATATTATGATTAAAGACTACACTTGTATCATATATTATTTATTACTATGACATAGTTAGATTACAACTTATTATTTAAAAATGTCTACATAAAAAGCCATGTTTATAGCAGCAAAAGTATTCCAGTCAATCCGACTTAATTCATTTATAGTGTTGGTTATTTGTAAAAAGTTTTATGAAGGAAAATGAAGCCAAGTTCGAACCACCAAGAGGAAAGATTGTAAAATGGCAGAGTGACAGTGAATGAATAACATGAAAATAAAGGAATTAAAGTAACTACGACTGTGTCTGACTCCGCAGAAGCGAAATACGTTTTTCACAATTTTCACGATTTTTACATCGGAAGTATCGTTATATTTTTGTTAACTGTTATGTTATCACGTACATAACGTAAGAGTTACGTTATGTACGTCACGAACGTTGCTCAAATTATGATAAACATAATTGTACACATTGTGATGACATACTGGCAACACAATGATGAGACGCTGCTCTTCATTATAGGCCTCATAAAAAAATCTTCAAATCACCTAGGGGAACTGTGAAAAAGGCACGGGATTCTCTACAAAATATGATACTTAATGAGGAGATTCGTGCAAGATCTATGGTCACGCATAGTTCTCCCATGAATCTCCTTTTAACTCTTAGAGTTGTCAGGCTGAAGTGCAATAGACAGGATATATACAATGGAGAATAAAGTTTATCAAATGTCGATCACGTACCGGAAAACGCACAGCAGTACAAGGTTAGGAGAATTCATTGAATGCAAGCGGTACGGTACCGATTTTTGTAGAGATCTGTGATGGAAGCCTATGTTCAGTAGCGGACGTAAAAGTGGTAAAGGATATGGAAAATGGGTTGGCCTTGAATTCTTTCTTGAGACGTTATCTAGAAAAGGGAGTATTATCGTACTTTCTGAATTCAGAAAGGTAACTGAGACATACTCGTAAATTTGAAAAATATTACAATTTGCTAAGCGACTTTTAATTCTGGTTCTGGATAGCCCATGTCTTTTTAACCATTGTATATATATATATATATATATATATATATATATATATATATATATATATATATATGCATTCACTGTTGGCCAAGCGCAACACGTCATACTCATAGCTACAGAGATACACTGTTAATATTAGTATATCAGTTGCGAAAACCCATAAGATTTTCCTCTACCGAAAAACGTTCAAGGCACCTAAAGAAGTTTTCACTTCAAAAATAATACACCTCCTTTATACAAATAAACTAAGGGAGGAAATTTTTTCATTCATTATATGGAGTGTAATACCATCGGATAAGTCTTTTAAAATGAAAATGATGTTCTATTCACCGTTTTTCATTTTAAGCCTTATTGCACACTCCGAGAGTGTGTGCCTTGTTGTCTATCGACTAGTGCACCGGCCTCGAGTTTTGGTAATAGAAGTAATTTTAACTTGAGTGATTTTAAAAGCAATTAACTTTTAATGCAGCATTTCACAAAGTGGAGGTTTTTCTTTAAAAATGGTATCATTTAAAAAGATATTTCATCAAAAATAAACGTGACTTGTATAAATTATATTTCATCAAAAAGATATTTCATCAAAAATAAACGTGTCTTGTATAAATGATATTTCATTAAAAAGATATTTCATCAAAAATAAACGTGTCTTGTAAAATGAGGTTCTATTCATGGTTTTTCATTTTAAGCCTTATTGCACACTCCGAGAGTGTGTGCCTTGTTATCTATCGACTAGTGCACCGACCTCGAGTTTTGGTAATAGAAGTAATTTTGACTTGAGTGATTTTAAAAGCAATTAACTTTTAATGCAGCATTTCACAAAGTGGAGGTTTTTCTTTAAAAATGGTATCATTTAAAAAGATATTTCATCAAAAATAAACGTGTCTTGTATAAATAGATATAACTATTAAGATTTGAAAACGTGAAAAAAAAATCCACCATTGACATAATATTAATAAAAGAAAAGCTTGAGATGTGCAAAACACTTGACCAAAATCAATATCTCCCAACAAGTAGGGGGATCTATGTTTTTAACAAATGAAAAAACGAATTATAAAAAAAAATTATAGCCACTTGATTCGAACTTTGAATTAAAAAGATTTCGATTCACGTGCATAAACATTTTCAAGAGACCTACGTCTCAATTATGAAATCCTACTATTACGTGTTCTGATACCTATTTGGTCGGTTATTAAGATCACTTACTTTAAAAAGATTAATCGCGTATCTATAGATTATAAGATTAATTATAAGATTAGAAGATTAATCGCGTATATATGTATCTGTAGATATAGAGACAGATACGAGAGTCATTTTATAAGGGATGAAACCGCTGACGTAGAAACTTGAAATTTGAGATAATTAAAAACATATTAACCCGCATAAGTATATTAGGGTGGAGGCAAATTATGTTCTTGAAATTTTATTTAAAATTTCTATATGTATTGTAATTTCTATATTATCGTTGATATTTTTTCATAATTTTATGTAGTACTTCTCCAAACATATAACTGAAGAATATGCAATAATATATGTTCCCTCCTTTATTTTCGAAACTACTCAAATTAATATTATGAAAAAATAGTTTTTCATAAACCTACACGAAGTTTGTAATTAAGATATAGCAATTATCTTAGATCTTAAATTTTTTCAATACTCACCATGTTTTTACGCCTGTGAAAGATGTAGTGGACAATATATTTACATTATGCAAAATTAAGATAAGTTTAATTAAGTCACTATATACTTTTAAATTTTTATAAGTAACTAAATATCCATGGAACCTTCGTAATGCAAATCCTACTTATACATGACAGGTTTTGTTTTTTTAATAATGTTTCATTGGATATTCATACACTCTACAGAACCATGCGCAACAAAAATGAAACAACGTGCGAAAGGAATGCTTGACACAATTTTAAAAAAAATTACCACGAATTGATTGGCATTGGGTTTTACTCCAAAATTGACCTCGATAACTCTGTAACGACTGAACATTTGTTGCGATACCAGATTGCACTGCCACTCCCCAAATTGAATTAGCACACATAACCCGCATAGGATGTTTCCTAATTCGTTTACACAATGATTCAATTCATTGGTTCAATTAAAATGCGTCTGATTGTTGAGTTATGACTCTGAGTATCATCGTTCGGATGTGTACGATTGGTTCGCATGTGTCATCGCCCAATCTAGACAAGATATTATTATAATACTTTCTGCATTCTTACAGAAGATGCAGCCTCACTCCTGTTAATATCAAAATTGTTTTCATCTGCTTCACTGTCACTGCACAAGTAGAAAGTAATTCCTTTAGTGTGTGTCCTGGCTTATAAAATACAAAAATACAGAAGGATGTAATTATATAAATGAGAATTAGTTTATTATTCTAGTTACCAACCTCATAATCATATACTTCACATTTATTTTAACCATCTAACGCGGTCTATTTCTACAATTCCTTCACACATCATTTAAATATAATGTGAATTTAAATCAGTATTGCGCAGTGTTATGTTGGGCTTACGTGATTTCCCAAGTGTGATTTTTCTCCGACTTTCCCAAGGTTTGTTCTTATATTATTGAAGATGTATGTTATGTAGTATGTAGGCACACGCAAATATGTTACCTCATATGAATAAGTTACATCATTTTCAAGTTAATCGCAAAATTACAAGCAGAAAGACGATGAGTTTTGTAATATTTAAATATACCTAATTTTAACAAACAAATTACTTAGTATGTAAATCTGTGTGGTTCTTATGTTTGGTTGTTCTTTGAAACCATTACCATTTTTAAGCATTGAAAAGCAAATTCTTTCTCAAGTTAAGTTTGTTTATGTATTACGTAGTTTACAATTTATACATCTTTAGAGCGTTTGCTGAATGAAATCTGATCTACTCTTAAGTGTTACCTGTGCAATAAATTATCTCCCACAACAATTTTTTTATAAAATAATAAATTGAAGACTTAATGAAGATAAGGTGATTTTGTAAATAAAATTAAACGTGTCTGGAGATAATTTAAAAATATACGTACAGCGAATAATTTACTAAAAACGAAATGATGTAAAATGAAAAAAAAACGATCCATTTTGTTATGATAAATTCGAAATAAAACAACACGTTTGTTTTTCATATAGTTTTTCTTTTTGTTAATTTTTACAATGATACTCTTTTTCTTTTACTTGAATTGCGCTATGATGTTTATCAATCTAATGACCTAGAAATCGTAAAAGTCCAATCTAAAAATGGTAGCAAGGGTATACAATATTTTGAGGAAAAATCTCTTGTCGTTGATCGAATGCCCGGAGGGTTTTTCATGTGTATATTTGAATTACCGATGAGTACGAAGATGTATTGTTGTATTGTGTCAGGTTTACGCAGTTTCGTGTAAGGTATATTATTGAATATATCGAAAAACGTTCCGTCACTGATCCTTTGTGTAACTAGAATATACATAGAGTATCGAGGAAAATATCGATTAAACATTTGCTTGGAATAAATACCGTATGTATCATGCGATAACGTCATATCCTAAAAAAATTAAATCGTACTTTAAGCTCTAACTTTTGATGGCATTTACACGTATCGTTTAACGACCAAATGAGAACTGTATTAAAATTTATTCAGTTTTAAAAAACTTGTCAAGATCGGGTAGAATTCGTAATACAAGGTTTTGGTCCACAAAAAGGGCTCCATACATATATGGGCTACTTATAAACATTTAAGAGTACATATGTTTCTATTAACATATTTACAGATTCACAATTTAAATGAAACTACCTGATGTAGTATTATTTCTACTTTCTTTAAGTTCTTAGGTTTCGTTGTATTACATCTTCAGGTAGGATATTAGCAAAGACAGATAACTTCAGGTGGGTTATTAGCAAAGACAGATATCTTCAGGTAGGCTATTAGCAAAGATATTTATTTAAGATATTAATTATTCGCAACGTATTTTGAAGTATTGCCTTCTATACCCTTCCCAGGTGTGAAAACATGGTGCATATTTAAAAAAATTATAAGATCTATGATAATCGCTATAGTTTCCCAGTGATAGATTTTTTTTAGTTAGATTTTCTTTTAGTCAGATCTTTAGTCGTTTTTTATGATTTTTGGTTCAATAGTTTCTGAAAAAAGGGAAGGTTGTTCTATTTTCGCATATTTTTTGAAATATCTTTTTAAATGAGCGATTTAAAATTATAAAAAAATATTTTTGCATTTCTCATAAAAGTTCCTTTTAAATTATACCTTTTACATGAAATATAAAATAATAAAAAAAACTAAGTACTTTAGTTAGATCTTCTTTAATTAAAATTTCGAGTTTCTACGTTGCCAAGTTTCTATGAGAATTGGCTGTGACAGATCGATAGACAGACGTATGAATGATCATATAAGAGTTCCGTTGTTTTTAATTTGAATTATGGAACCATAAAAAATAGTTTGATCAGCAATAGATGGTAAGTTGTTTTAATATTACATCAAGAACGCAAATATTATTGAAACATTGTTATAGAATTTACCTAACTTTGGGCTTTATGGAAAGATACTATTCTATTTTATAGAGATGCTATTTTATTTTTAAATATATTGATTAATCTCCACTATGATAACTGAATATATGAAGGTAAATAACAAAAAAATCCTATCTTAAACCATTCACTATTTTAACTGAGTTATAGCGTTAAATACTGCGTTAGTCAAGTAATAATTGCTTAGAAAAAAATATCGTGTTAGAAACAAAATTTTCATAAAAGAATGCCATACTTAAAACAACCTCAGTTTTCTTTGCTATTTTTGGTTTTGACATATTATTTCGATTCATAGTACTTATCGTATTAGTAAGCATAAAATATGTTTGTTTTCTTTCCTCAAATTTAACATCAGAAAATCTTCGCCTATATCCAAAGCAGGTCACTCTACGCAAACACAAACGTCCTAGTAGCCCAGTAAGATATCACACATGCATGTCGCAGCAAAATGCCGATCATAAATCTGGTCTAACAACTACTTAATTTATATGCGCTTACGATAATCTGACCTATTTGGTCACACCCAAACGGAAACGAAACGCAAGCTTAAGCTAGGTTAACTCTAGCTCTGTCAGACGTTATCATTTCGACTTTTAGCTGTCTACACATACGTAGCATAAAAAAGAAGACATGTTTAAGAGGTACACGCGAAGAAAGTGACCGTAAAGACAAGTAAATTGACTTGTTTTGTCATCGCGCATTAGGCGTGAGACACGTGATATCGGTAACTTGTCAGTCGGTCTGTGGGCCTTGTCAGGCGCGCGTTCGCAGACCGGTTGTTACGAAACACACGCTATCGCGTTAGAGAGAACATTCGTAATATTTAATGAAGAGATAAAATCGCCTCTCAACTGCAGTGGTTATACAAGGTGTCTTGGATTCTGGGGGTGCAGTTTTGCACCTTTATTTGAAGCAGTTCTGATTATCAAAGAGTCTATTATCCTATGTCAGCGAGAAGCTTAAGAAGAGTAAAAAAAGGACTGGAACGTACTATTGACTGTAGATATACGGATGTATAAAACTTCTATAAACATATGGACGTACGTAGATATACAGATATATGGTAGAAGTGAAACTTCTTTACATATCTATATCGAATAATTACCGGTAGTAAATACCTAATAGTTATTATTCTTTTACTGTTCCTTTTTTCTTTATTATTTAATTTTACATTTTTACAACAAAATATTAAAATTTTATTAATGTTGTGCCCTTAAAAATCGGTGTCTTTAATTATTATTTATGTAAGAGAATAATAAAAAAATAAACAAAATATACATGCAACTTTATTAATTGGTTTTTACCAGAAAAATGTATTGTCATTTTTAGTATATTAGGTAATCAATGTTATTAGAGGTTGTTCACATCGCTGCTGCTGTGACTGCTTTTAAGATGAATAAGTTTGAAAAATTAAAAATAAAACATTGCTCGGAAAACGAACATTTCCTTTTAATATGCCATAAATAGTTAATTATTCGAATTTTACTCGATAGAATATAACAAGAATCTTATTTTGTTTATTTATTTTCAACTTTAATGTATAAAATTAATACATATGGCGGATTTATGGCTACAAAAGCAATCTTTTACAGGCAACCAGAATACCCGTTCGATGAGTGGCCGGAAATCGAACCCAAGTCGGAGAATCGGTCCCAAGGATGCGCCGACCGTCAGAGACCGTACGATTTATGATCAACTCAATGCACTACGGTGATCGCGAAATTTTCGGGAATTATCCAGATTTACTTACCTGGAAAAGATGACGCAGAGGAGGGACAGTATTTTTCCGGCATTTTGAGATATGTCTAATAATGTTATTATGAGATTGACTAATACTATTAGGAGTCTCGATTTTTCAAAGTGCTGGACGTCCTTTAAATTATACTTTCTTATTAATCAAAATCGTCGAAAAATTTTCCTAAAGCAATATTACAGTATATAACATGCTTAGTTTTGTAGCTATTACATTATACATAATGTGATCGTTCCCAACTCTATCGAATCGATTTGCTCGCTTGCTACTGCATTGTATGCTCCATCTCAATCCTCTTCCGCTCAGATGTATCCTGCCTCCACTCAAGGCTTGCTTCAAGCTTTTTTACCACATGTAACGCAGTAGTTCTAGGCCACATAACATATCTACTTCTTGCTCTTTATGTCACCGGCACACTCTAAATCGAGCTACCTCTAAAATCAAAGTTACATCCATTCTTTCCCACGTAATATTTCATGAATTCCATATTTTAACCGGAATGGGGCGATCTCAGTATAGAAGTTTCACTTCAAAATTTTTCAAGTTCGTTAACTAATTTTCTTCTAGATGGCGCTACAGAAAATGTTACGACCTACTTATTATGATACAAATGTATAATTTAAAATATTTGTGTCTCAGAAGTCATCAATATACGTATGTGGAAAAGTGAAATAGGTCGACAAGTGCGTGCTAAAATTAAAATAATCACGTAAACGAAGTCGTGTGCGATAATTACCTTAAATTATAACATCGTTTAGATGGTTGAATCTAATGTTAGTGAAAACATAGCTTTAAGGCAATCAATGTGGAAATCATCATTAAGGGTATATATTGTTTTAGAAGTGCTTTACGTTACGAAAATTTGACTTAATTTACTGATAATAAGTTGAAACCGGTGTTTGTCGGTTAAGAAGTTGAAGATTGTCAGGAAAATAATGGTCGGATTTTAGGAACGGGCGTCACCATGAACGTCTAGCTTTTTTCAACAATTAAGAAAGTCTGTTTCATATGAGAAACACTAACCTTAGATCTGCTAAGTTTCCTACTTATTACCTATTTTTAATTACTAATATCGATCTGAAATGAATCAAAGTAAAGGAACAACCGCTGGTATTTAAAAACTTACGATGAGTTATTTTTACTTATGAAATAATCGAAAGTATTTTAGATAATTCAACACTTGTTCCCTTATATTAAAACTTAGCTAATTTATGTATGATATTTGCAACATCAACATCGTATTTTACTTAAAGAATAAACGAAGGTATTCCACATAATTCACAACTTATTCTGTTAGCTTATAACTTAGCTAATTTATATATACGAGTTATTCCATAACTTGAAACTTAACTAATTTAGATATTACACTCTTAACATTTTACCATAGATGTTACAATTTTACATACTAAATAAACGAAAGTATTTCAGATAATTCACAACTTATTCTGTTAGCTTACAACTTAGCTAATTTATATATAACATTCGTAATGACTATATATCATATTTTACTAATAGAATGAATTAAAGTGTTCCTTATAATTTTCAAGTTATTCCATAACTTAAAACTTAACTAATTTTGATATTACACTCTTAACATCTTGCCATAGATGTTACACTTTTACTTACGAAATAAACGAAAGTATATCAGATAATTCAATGGTTGTCCTGTTGAATTAAATCTTAGCTGCTTTAGATGTTACATCCGTAACGCTTGTGCCGTCACGGTTTTGTCTTACTCTCAATTGAGCAACTATGCTAGGCACGTCGCCATTCGCCTCTTGCGCTGACATTCAATTATCCCTAAATGTTTGACTGCTATTAAGACTATTGACATCACAATCGTGTCTTACGTACGCCAATTATATCACACACATTTTTTTTAAATGTTATACCAAACAAAGAGTAGTGCCAGATCATCTTTAATGAATTGATTAGAGTTTGGCAATGTAAAATTAGATGTCATTACATTTAATTGTCGCTTTCTCTGCTCTGAAGCATGTCGCAATTAAAATGTAACGTTTTATCAAAAAGTGATGCGATATTAATATTCCATTACGTTTAATAATTACTAGCGAATAATTCATAGTTAAGTTCCATTTTTGTTGCATTAATTAAATTGATATGTAAGATATAGCGATTTAAGAAACGGCAAAAATTTAGCTAGTAATATAAAGAATATACAGTATGTTTCTGGCGAAAGGTAAAATAAATACTGAATATATTTGGCGTTAATTTTGTAGAAATTCATTATTCACAATTAAATGAAACTACGTGATGTAGTATTATTTCCACTTTATTTAAGTTGTTTAACCACGACCTAGGTTTCGTTGTATTACAACATCTTCAGGTGGAATATTTGCAAATAGCAATCTTTGCTAATATCCCACCTGAAGATGTAATACAACGAAACCTAGGTCTTGGTTAAAGAAATTAAAGAAAGTAGAAATAATACTACATCACGTAGTTTCATTTAATTGTGTGTAAAATATATACGTAAATAAAAAACTTATATTAAGATTAAGCTTTAAAAAGCTTCTAAAGACACTGCTACCATTTAATCGAATATAAGCTAAAAAGAAAAAAACAATCATGCAGGAATTGAACTCCAAAAGCTTCGTACTAATATAAAATTTAATCTAAACATAATATTATCTCCTAAAATTAAATGGTATTAAGGAAATAGGTTATTTCAAAAAAAGTTTAGCATGAATCCTGCTACAAGATTACCTACATTTACAAACAGGGAGCCGAAAGTATCTTTCGAAGGTTTAAAAATTAAAAGAAAAATTTGATTTTCGTACCGGAAAACTCAAATTATATCAGCTGAACGGGACTTAGCGTACCATTTTTTCGTGTCTGAAACAAGAAAGGATGAATAGGCCAAACATCTATGTGCGTTATAATTGAAATATTTTAACGCGAATACGTTTCTAAATTTTCTACCACAGTAAGGGTATCCAGAACACTCGTTGATAACAAAATTATGTAATAAAATTTGACAATGCAGCTTCGAATCTATCGTCTACATCAAAAATCTTATTACATCACTCGATAGCCAATGGATTAAACAATTTGCTACGCAGAGTGGAGAGGTGAAAATGTTGCAAGCGTGGGAGGATAAGATATAGGGGCGCCACCATTTATTTTCCCATTTTTCACCATTTATTTTCCCGCATCTGGAAAATTCCGCGCAGTATAAAGTTTGACTTGGTGAATCTACGACTAATCTTAGAGCTCTCGTCAAGGTCTATAGATCGCTTTTAATATTAGTGCATAGTGGTTATAGTGGAGTTATATGGGGTTTAATAGTGGAGTTATATGGAGTGAAAATAAAGAAAAGTAAATATTATGGTTGTCTATTCTCGTCGAAAAATCAAATCGAAATACAAAAATTTCGTATGGTTAGAAAGAGTTTCGCAACAGTAATCGAGTGATATCCGTGGATATTTCTAAAACATCCGTGAATATGATCTCGTGGATCCGTGCAAAGAAACACAAGAAAGTCCAACTGTATCAACGAAGTCTGGATCCGGGTGACAAGACAACTTTCAAAGAAAATATTGTATATTAACTTAGACCCATTTACGTAAACCACATACATGTATCTCCGACACAGTCAACCCTGATTATTTTCCTTCTATGCAGAGTATACAGCAGTAATCGTACGCCATAATTCTCTATATGAGCCTACTTCTCTTATTTCACTAATTACTTTCGATGCTTTTATACCAATTCTTTTATTTTTATTCTCACATTGTCATAATTTAGGTGCATCTCGATTTAAAGCTTAAAGCTCGTACTTAAAGCTTTCTGGACCATCCACTTTTTATGTATTTTTGTTCTTAAAGGAGAAAATATAATCGTAAGAAAATGACAGAATAAAATAGTAAGAATATGATAGAAAACTAACCTCCCTCCCATTCTCTTCCTTTCCTTGTCTCATGCCGTCTTATTCTATCTATCACACGCTTTTTCCAACTGTATGATTCACTTTCACGTTTCTGTTTCCTTTCTAAACATACAAACTTATGCTATCGTGGTAAAAGAAGTTTTAATATTACAAATAAAATATTCCTTCTGTTTCATAAAAGGGATATAAGCCTTCACTCTTCTGGTGGTTTGACCGGTGTAGTTTTCCTCTTTATACCCAAACCAAAAAGTTGTTTTGAACACACCATTACGGAGCTACCTGTATGTAAATTGGCAGAGTTGATTGCGAGAGGTTTCTGCACACGAGACGACTTAACGCGGATGAACTTACCAGCGCAGAAGTCGCGCTCCGTCATGATTAAGAGATTACGATCGTAAACAGCATCCCGGGTACGATTGTGCTCGACGTCGATATTATGTTTTGCGTCTCGTTTTCTAATCTCCTCGTAAGCTTCTTTGACTCGCGCTGGACAGTGGGTGGGATCGGGGGCTTAGGTCGAGATTGAAACGTTGAATTTTAATGGTTTCATTTGTGACAGTTGCCAAATCTGGCAGTTGTTTGCCGATATTTCTTTATCTCGCATTTGCTGGTGAAACAGTTAATCTCAGTCTAATTGACTTTGTCTCCGAAGAAATAGATATGAATCTGTAGCAAGCTTTAACGGTAATGTAAATGTGTCTACGCATGAGACGTATTTATCTATAACCTAAATATGGCAGATAATATTAATGAGGAAAAAAAATTAATTTTACACCTTCGTAATGCAATGTATTAATTGTATCAAATATTCTAATGAATTTAACTGGAACGTATTTCTCTTCTAAATTAATTAAAATGATAGCTTTATAGTTTACGTTTTGTAAACAATAATACTATCATTTATCATAATATGATCTTTAATTTCACAATTTCTTTAATTTAATTGCGAAAAATATACGCGCGACTTAAATTAGTTGCCGTCTGATATTATTGTCGTTCGTAATTTACCATATCGCCAAAATTTTGCAACTTGAATTAAGATACAGTTAATCGAACGATACCACATTTGTTATAACAAACCTACCTTTCATGTTCTTAGTTACTAAATTAACCTTATAATTTTATTGACAAATGTGCAAACGTTAGTATGAGTAGAAATGTAGGCTAATTTGTTAAAATAAATTATTTTGGCTTGTATTTGTCTCTACGCAGAGAAAGATAGAAAATAGCAATTTTTGTGAAATTAATGAGATAAGATAAAATTAATCAGGATAGAAGTATCAGATCGTTTTTTGTTGTAGATACTCACAAAAACTTTTTATTTAAAACAGTAATTCTTAATAACATGATTTTCAAAAATACATTATAAATGTAAAAACGTCAAATGTGTATTCAGCTTATACGACAGATAAGTTATGTTCCTGTCTAAAGCTTCTATAAGTTCGTAGAGCTTAATTTCACTAACGGAAGTACCGCATCATACATCGATCGATTTCGCCACACGACGTCGCTTCACAACAATGAAAAGCATTGCGCAAGATATCATTGTGATCGCTGAAACGTCATTTGCTATCATCAGCCGTATGGTACGATTTTATTAATGATCATTAACCCTTTGTAGACAGGACCTACTCAACTAAATTACACATCTGCTGTTGCTATGAATAGTTTTCACTGAACAAGTTTCATGAGGGGAAAGTGTTTATAAATAATTAAAAAATTGCATTAAATTCATAAAAAATAAATATATATTTATCGATTATAATATGATACTTCCACAATGTTCAATCGATTAAGTTTATTTAATGCTAATAGACAAAATGTAAATGTTAACGTTGAAAGAAAATTGCAAACGTTTTTCTATGATAAATCTCTCCTTTTCACGGTTATTTGATATTAAGAATTATTTTCGGCAAATCGATTAATTTCCTGGCATTTTGTAAATACTTAGATAGGAAAAGGAGTGAAAAAACTTTTGCAATCTGAAACATGTGTCAGCTTTTCGACTTTACATTAGAACTGTCGAAGGTTCAATAAATGTATTTTGAAATATGAACTAGTTATGAAGCGTTTTAAAAAAATTAATGAGAAAAAAAATAAAACCGAATAAAAAAAATGAACAAGAAATTCACATTTTGTTTTTTGTCAATATTGTACAGGAAGAAAAATTAAATCATATTTCATTTACCTTCTTCGAAGTATCGGACACGATTAGTTTTTATGTACTATAAACAAAAACTGATAAAGATTATTAAACAAGTACCTCCAATATTATAATACTTGTCGCTGCATATTTATTTTTTGTCCCTAGTTTGCAACTACATTGGTTTATTATAATATACTTTTAATTTAAATATGTTTTTTTGTTTGTTGTGTCATTTAGAAACAATACAATTGACGTTACAAAGTTTGACAGGAACATAAGTTACATTTCGTAGACTATATTGACTTCATTATATTTTGAAATAACACTTTAATAGTTGATATTCTGAAAAGATTTTCTCCTAAGTTGAACACTGATTAACCGTCATATGCTGTTATTGGAATTCTATTCACAGTATTTTTGTTAATGTAGTTTTGGTAAACCAAATTAATAGACACCACTACTATATCCAATGCATATCTAGGTAATTTTTTTTGTTGGGATTTTACTTTGTTTGGAAAAAAAAGGGAACTTAAAAATAACTTTTCTTTTTACAGACAAAGGAAAATTTTAATTGATATATATATATATATATATATATATATATACACACATACATATATATATATATATATATATATATATATATATATACAATTTGCAGTATAACAAAATGTTTTTTTCCTATAAATTATTTTTTGGCTTTTATGAAAAAATAAAGACATTCAAAACGTCTTATGCTATCTTGTCTTATATATCTTGTACTTAATTTTTAGATTCACATTTTAGTAAATATCGATTATAAACCAGCTTATTGCGAAAACAAGCAAGACTTAAATTACTTAATTGGTAACTATTGAACATTAAGTTTTAATAGTACAAATAAATATTTAAACGTGTCACACGTTAGGAAACAGTGCCATTAGGAGACAATTTTTTTTTATTTCCTAAGAAACTCTTCAGAACGCAAAATTTTCAAAAAAAACGTTCGGTTCAATAGTTGCTCAATTAATATGCAACAAAGAAAATGACAAACAGACATACTTTTGCATTATTAATATCATATATTCAATATATATCTCAAAGTAAAAGTTGATATAGAAAAAGGTAATCTAAAATTTATATTCAAATACTTCACCAATAAATATTGAAAGGTAATAAGGCGTGTAGTTTAGTTTCTCGTAAAACTGACACATTTCATACCAAAAAATATGGGAATATTCTTTTTCTAAACTGTCAAAAGTGTCACAGTGAAGTTTTCTTTTAATACATTGTTGTTTCTTGTTGAACGTCAAAAATATATATGTCAAAAATAGTTTGTTTTTGTTGAGCTTAAGTATTGTGGTATCTTATTTAGAGAATGTAAAAGTAATTTTTTATATTATTTGCTTATATCGGTAATAATGTTCTGAAACAATTGGATTGATGTTCACGTCATAGAAAACTGTGAACAGCCTTCCAATTGAACTATTTTATAATATAAAAACTTATTATAAAAAAAATAAACTTACTTTAAAATATTACCTACATTTTGAAGTCGGTTTAATTTTTTTTGTCTTTTTTATATCTATTTTTACTTAGAAAATATACGAAAGTATTTTAATTAATTCATCAGTTGTTCTGATGAATTAAAACTGAACTAATTTGGATATGATATTTATATCATATGTACCATAAACGTCGTAATAAACCAAAGTATTCCAGATAATTCATAAGTCATTCTGTTAGTTTAAAACTTAGCTAATTTATATATAACATTCGTGGGGTTTGTGCCACAAATATCATATTTTACTTATAGAATAAACGAAAGTAATCCAGATAATTCAACTGTTGTTCTGTTCAATTAAAACTTACTTTAGATGTTACATCCGTCTTTATTGCCACGGTTTTCTGTCTTACTCTCAATTTTGATACAATGCGTGGAACGTCACTATTTGCTTCTTGAGCTGACATTCAATTATCCCTAAATATTTGACTGCTATTAAGACTATTGAAATCACAATCGTGTGTTATGTACGTCAATTATATCACACACAATTTTTTTAAAATATTATACCAAACAAAGAGTAGTGCCAAATGTAGACCATTTAAAATAATGAAATAATAAAAATACAATTAACTTAAAAGGAAGAAATAATAAGTATTATAATATGCACAAAAAAATGGAAAATCAAAATCAGAAGTGGGTACTAACCTAAGTGGGTATGTCAACAAATTGTTTTTAAGGTTGGTACCTAGCTACTCGCCGCTTGAACTATCGAGAGTGCCAGAGGTCAATATCGGCGTACGTTTGTACATTTGGCTTGTTTTAACTGGTAATACACTTTACAGTTTACTTCTCATAAACTACTGAACCGATTTTAATGAAAGTTTTACTTTAATTGAAAGATACTAAAGCTAACAAAAAAAATTCCAATCCGATTATTAGTTTCTCAAACATACGTAGAAAAACATACATACATACATTTATGAAATTTTGTATATTTGTTTAAAAGAACTAGTCGAACTATAAAATGTATGAATATTTCGTAGTTGTTACAATATTACAATCTCTTTCTTTTTTGAAGTTGGTTAAAAATACGCTTTTCTAAAATATTCTAATATTTCCACAACTTTATAAGTTTAATATGAAAGAGAAAAGAATGTTAAAACGGTTTTAATAAGATCATTATACAATGTATTATTATCATTATCTAATCGATAAATTGTATTAATATATAATAGAACCATTGTAGAATGCGAAATCATGTAAAAGAAGGATAAAAACATTAATATTTGGACATTGCATTTTCTAAGGAAATAATTTATAAAATTTACCCAGAGAAATTTTCCCGAGCTATTATTTTCATAAATTTTCATTTATGTCCTGAAATTAGTCCTGTTATCAAAATTGAAATGCATATATACATAACTGTTGAGCTTCTGTAACAGTTTACAAATCAGTATATATAATAAAACTATAAACTCTGCTCGTCTGTACATTGAAAATATTTGCCAAAAATAAATGAGGAATAAACGATAAGAGAGCGAGAATGCATTAAAATTTTAGAATTTTCATCTATTTGTCTGTTTGTGTGTTTATTTATATATGCATCAAGTAAAAACTACTGACTCAATTCGAATGAGTATTTAAAAAAACATAGTAGTTAACTTGTAGCAAAATTTAATAATATGTAGTTCATTTTAATTACTTCATCGCAATTCGTTCACTTAATCAGAAGATTTTCGTATTTGATGTATTCAAAAATGCATTTAAATTGTCCTTATACAACGACAAAGAAATGCCTAGCTACCTGACGCGTAGTTATTTACACAACTATCTAATGTACTATATGTACATCAACAGATGGCACTATTTGTATTTGAAATCGCGCAATGAAGTTTTTCACTCGATATATATTGCCGAAATGAGCCTAACCAGAGGTATATGGCAAGTGGTCTGCACTGACGAAATTTTTGGCACTGTTAATAATAAATAAATACTTAATAGATGCAAAGTCAGGTGCTACTCTTTTCCCACGTATAGAATGTTATATCTAATCATGTCTAAAATAACAGTCGTTATAATATGTAAATAGTACTCACACATGTGAAACACAAAACAATGTAACGAGAAAACAAAAGTAGCATTCATAAACATAATTTATGAAATCAAGACTTTGAACTCCAAAGGGTTAACGTACTACGTACGCTACACAACATTGAGCTCAGTTGTTACTGTCAGTCAGTCACTTTCGATTTGTATGATGTTTTTATTACGAAATGCTCGACTAATGTGCATTAGTAATAACGGACGTTGCCAGCGGAGATCTTGAATTTTGACTAATTACTCTGAGTAATTTCTAATCTGTGTTGTGTTTTGATTCGGAATGGAGATTATTATGAAACTCGTCTTTGCTCTTGGGATTCATTATTTTAACACTATTGAACACGGTTTCTATTTAAAGTGACTTTAATAATGTGTAATTTTATGGTAGGTTCATACAGTTTTTTAGGGCAAAACCAGAAAAATTAATGAAAAAGTTCATCTTAACTCTTTCACAAATATTATATACAAACAAAAAATAATTGAAAAATTCCCTTTGCCGAGTTTATGTTTGTAATTATGTTTCAATATTTGTAAATCTGTAAATCTATATATCTGTAAATCTATATATCTCTTTAAGTCATTGCAAAGTCTCCCATCCCGTCAATGTAGGCAGCGAAATATGAAACATTATTTTAGTTTAAATGTTTTATCTAGGAATCCGTTAGCGTAGTGCTATCTATACACAAATAGTGAGAAAATGTACAGTTTCATTTGGACCACTATTGATTATATAAAATTTATTTACATCCTTGTTAGCTCACAATAGTAAAGTCATTAGACATCATTAATCTATTGAGTTCATAATTATGAAATTTCGATACTGTTATTGATATAACACAAGGTAAAAGCCACGTTATCATTGTAATATGGTATAAAGTTCTCAAAATTAATTTATTTGTTTATTTATTTAAAAATCTCAACCAAATTATAGGACAAAAAACATTGAACACATCATTTATATCCTTATTAACTTATAATATTGAAGTAATTAGACATCATTGATCTATTGAGTTCATAATTATGAAATTTCGATACTGTTATTGATATAATACAAGTTAAAAATCACGTTAGTATTGTAATATGGTATAAAGGTTCACACAATGAATTAATTTTTTTATTTATTTAAAAACCTCGACCAAATTATAGAGCAAAAAATACATTGAACCATCATTTATATCCTTATTAGTTTATAATTGTGAAGTCATTTGACATCATTGATCTATTGAGTTCATAATTCTGAAACTTTGATACTCTTATTGATATAATACAAGTTAAAAACTATGTTAGTATTTTAATGTGGTATAAAGTTCTCAAAATTAATTTATTTGTTTTTTTATTTAAAAACCTTGAACAAATTATAGGACAAAAAAAACATTGAACACATAATTCATATCCTTATTAACTTATAACAGTGAAGTCATATGACATCATTGATCTATTCAGTTCATAATTATGAAACTTTGATATAATACAAGTTAAAAATCACATTAGTATTGTAATATCATATAAAGTTCTCACAATTAATTAATTTGTTTATTTATTTAAAAATCTTGACCAAATTAAAGTGCAAACAAACATTGGACACATGCATGTAGAATGACTAGACGCTATTCTGGATAGTTGTGGTTGTCCTGTAGCTAGTTCTTGTTTCACTTATGTATCCTCCAAGTTCTTGCCAAGGATTACTGGAATCTTATATGAGATCAGAAGCTATCGTTTCTATTTCTCATTTAAATTAGGAATAAATTTTATTGCACTTATTACGCAAAAAGGAAGGGCTTTTTGAAATATAAAAATTAGGTGATTTTCAATTGTTTTTAGTAGAATTATTCGATTCTACTAAAACTCTAAAAAACACAGAACGCTAGCTGTACTAGAAGTACTCAAACATTCTGAAGACCCTTTTAGTTAAACAGTTATTTACATTCGAAGATATAATTTTATCATTACGCACCACGTTGTTATAACCGGACAAATGATAGTGACGTAAGATAATGATAGAAACCTTAGATTTATTACATAGATTTGTTTTCGAAATTTTGCAAAAAATGGGTGAAGAGAATTAAAAGCTATTGAAGTTTTAATAGTTTACTAAACTGTTCCTTAATCTCTGAAAAAACGTGGCAACAAGCTGTAGGATCTACGTGACATTTATAGGCGCCTGACAGCCTTGATGACGTCAAAGCATTAATAATATTATATTAGCAATTGGACACAAAACAAAGGTCATAAAGATAATTTTAAATCATTACAACGATTCATGAATCACCCAAAATACATATGACTACTTTTCTGAACTGAACATCGTGCATACTTCGAATATATTAAAGTTCGGGATAACTCTAAACAGTAGAAGATGCATTGCAAGATATTGGTTTGTGTTTACGATACAAAAAACAAGATAAAACTCATTGATCGAATGCGTAATGTTATAAGGATTATAATGAATATACCTTTTAACACTATCGCACGTAGATATTAGCCATTCGATATTATCCTATCATTCACTAGTTAACAAGAAAATTTGAACTTGTATTAATGTATATACGTCTCACAGCATAAAAAGATTAAAATGTTTTTTTTTTCTGAAGTTTTTGAACACCAATATCGGCGTTAACACAATTTTACCTTATCTTTACACGAGTTTAAACTTTGACACCTTTTATTATCAAAAGCATGTTAAAAATAACGTCAGGATACGAACTGTCTCTTGTGAGATAAATTGACTGATAAACATTTCTCACATATAAATTTCTTTTTAGCTTTCTGGTGGATAAAAAGTGAATGGTTTAATTATGTGTTTACCTATTTATGTATTTATAAATAAGTAAACTATAGTACTTATAGAAGATTATTGGAGTTAATGGCAAAGAATTAACAATCGGATCTAGTAGTTTCTTTGCTAAGCAAACTTGTTTGAGGAGACAATAGCCAAGGTTTGCTAGGTTTTTTTTTAATTTGTCCATATATGATTTCAGAGTTTGTTTGTATATGATTTGAAACGTTAAAATAATTCTTATTTAACGTATTTTGAAATATCAATCAAAAATTTAAAAAAATATAGATAAATTGTTTTTATTCAGTTAAACTGTTCTGGGCCTAATAATAAGAAATTATATGTGTTTATATAATGGTTTAAAATTATTAAATTCCCTTAAAATACAACCCATTTTCAGCAATTTGCTTTAGTTAAACGGGATATATACCTATTGCGACAATAAATCAGCTGTATATATATATATATATATATATATATATATATATATATATATATATATATATAAATCTATACTATCTTTCAAGTTTCTAATTATGTCCCATAATTATTTATTACGCTATAAATATAAACCATTACAGTCTTATTAAAATTTTTGAAAAATTTTATACAATTTTAAGATGTTATTCATATTTTTTAATTTTATTTTCTTTGGTTGTATATTTAGGGCGAATTATTATAAAACTGTTTTGTTATTCAAACTTAAACTTACGGGTTTAAAATTGAGAATGCTATTTATATTACCTGAATCCATTAACTCAAAACTTAAAAATAATAATTTTGCAAGTTTTGTTATTATTTCTAGCCTTTATCCTGGGGTTATTTTAACGCCACTATTTACCTCACGCTAAAAGAAAAACAACTCAGTATAATATTTTTAGGTCGATGCTTCCAAAGTACGTCCAAAAATACGCCACGTAGCAGCACCCCTAATACGCAATTCGATCTATGCGCGAGCGAGCTTGCTGTTTAACTTTAAACTATTTTTAAATAATCGTTTAGCACGATGGTATTCTTAGGGTAATATTTTATGTATTGTTCATCTGTCAGGCTACAAAGTGTAAGTATGTTATTAATTTCGATCTCGTTGGACCCAGTGCCTCGTGGGTGCCAGTCGTGCGGTCATTTGCACAATGCGTCAGCCGCATCAAAACGTGCATACGTAAAGTGTCTAGTGCGATAGCCGCGCATTAATCACTGGTAACCGCAATATCGATTTGCATTGCAGTGTTGGACCAAGTGTTTTTTTGTCACTTGAATTTGTTTCGTATGCATTATTCCCGAATGTAATACGAATTCTTGTAGGATCCCTTTTATGCAATTCTATATCGATTTTAAATAAAGTATTTTTGTTTAAAAAAAAAGATAATTGAAAGAAGAAAAGTTTAAAAATGTTATTTATATTATTGTATCGTTACCGTGGTGTATTGGATTGATCGTAAGACCTTTTGCAGGCTTAACAGGGTTGTCAAAAAAAGGTACGTAAAACTCGAATAGAGCGAAAAACACATTTATTATTCACAACGGAGAACTAATGTTAATGTCATTTAACAGTTTATTTTTAATTAATTTAGGCAATGGTTATATATTAACAAAATCAATCTAAATTGATTATAAATTGTTATTTTACTTTTTATTAGGTGTTTTTCATAAGTTCGAAAAATAATTTAAACACGTTAATGAAAATAGTTTATTTTTTCATGTTTGTTATTACAATCATGTGCGGTATCATTTTAAATAATATTTAAATTGGGGATTTTTGTCCCCACATTGTGTTGTTTTAATTTCAAAATCGTAGTTATTATATTAAAGTGAATGTGACTCTAAATAATGTCCGATTTTCTTTGAAATGTGACAATGAAATTATAAACTGCACAAATTTTCGGAAAAATATATCCTAACCTTAATTGTTTACCAAATTTCTTCATGTGTAACACACATTTAAATAAACAAATATCTGGGCTTCCGGATTCACATTGTACGCCACATACATAAAAATTGCAATTTTGGCAAAAAACATCAATGATGGCACATCAAAATTGGAAAAAATATAACCCATCCTTAATCCATTGCCAAATTTTTTCATAAGTAACACACATTTAAATAAACAAATATCTGGGATTTCGGATATGAAGAATGAAAGATTTTTTTATTTTGTACCATTGTGTCGTTACCGTGGCGTGTTGGGTTGATCACAAGGTGTACGGCCTTTGACTGCGAGGCGCACCGCGGGGATCTGGCTTCGATTCCTGACCTCTCGTCGAGCGGGGCTAGACTGGGAGTCTGGTTGGCTGTAAGAAATTATACTCGAAACAATAAGTCCGCCATATGTATTATTTAGATAAATAAATAAATGATATTTTGTTTAAAATCATATCTCACATGATAATTGAATCGATTTGGAAAAAGTTTAATATATAGGTGATGTTTTTTTATTTTATTGTAAAATTCAATTATAACATATTATATTCATATTAGGTTTGCAATTCCCTTTTTTACTTATACTTTTGGTATACAACAACCCAATAACAATCCCTTAGGCATATTATTGGGTTTGTGGCAGATACTTAGACCCGTGTATGGTAAGTCACTTGACCAAAAAATTAACCCCATAAATCAATTACATAGCAGATATACATCCTTAAAACAATGATATAGAAGATCTGTATTCTTTAATACACTGTGCTGCAAATCTGATCCTTTACGTTTGCAGCTCTCCGCAACGCTGTTTTTTACTATTTACAAACGATTATAAGTGGGGGAACACAATGAAAACCTTTTTGTTATCATTTTCTCTTGTTTGTTTCCTTCATTTAATTTGTTTGCTTTTTTTCGGAAAATATTTCAAAATAAGGGTTAAATGATTTCACATTTCCTTCTTAATAAAATGAATGCTGACATATCAATACATTACTCCGCAAGACTACTTAGATATAAGTAGGCGTACATATTTACAAACCTGTTCCGTTTCATTGGTAAAATTTTTCCAAAACCTTATTTATATAATTATTATCAAAGTATAATTTTGTGGAAACTCGCAAGTTTAAACGTGAAAAGTAAAAGTTAATATAATTTTTTTATCAAATTTTCATTTTGTTAAAAAAATTTCCTCTTATTATAAATACAATATAAATTGTCATGTATATTGAAAATATTTATTCATAATGAAAGGAGACTAAAAGGATCAAAGAGATTAAAGTAAACTTCAATACATATTATCAATTTATGTAATTACGTAAAGAATTTAGATATACTGATTAAATAAAAAAATAAATATTCAATTGTTTTAATAAAATGGATATTTATTAAAATTCGTGACGAATATATGCAATATTCATATAAAAAATAATTGTCATAAAGATAGCAGCACTATATACGAAACATTTTATATATAAAAGAATAACTGCGATTTTCTTATCTTTAACAATTTCTTTTGCAAAAGTGATCATTGATGGCACATAATGAAATCACTCTTAACCGTTATGTTGAATTTCAAGTCAAAATATCCAGTACATATTTTGTAAAGTGTACCACAAATAATATATTTGTAAATTTTAAGCTAGTGTAATAACATAATTTTCACCAAAAATGATTACTTTTTTAAGAAGATTGATATTTTTCCTTTTGTGAAAAACACTAGAGTGGCTTATACGTTCACCAGCGACGAAGGAACAGGCAAAAATATATTGTATATTCGTCTCTTATTTTCTCTCACTCCATCCTTTCACTCCGACGTTATAATAATAAAAAAATCTAATAATGATTTCAATATATCCGTATCAAAATAAACATTAGTAGATTAAAGCAACACGGTTGCGCTTCAAATCCACTCATGCAAACTAATAGTGACTGCAATATCGCAAACAATAATATACTCGATATGAAATTGTTCTCTATTTATTGCGTATCGCCCATTTTTGGCTACCAAATAACACAGTAGATTAATACAATATTTTTTTATTATATAATCACGTGCACAATTTACGTTGCAAATTTAATGCAACTGTAATTTAATGCAACATTAAGAGGTTTTGTTATTGCATGAGCATATTACGTAACGGACTGTTAAAGAATTTGAATACAGTCTAATCTATAAAAAATGTTCTTGAGTTACAGCACGAGAAATATTTTTGCAAAAATAATCAGTACTTGACATCTTCAAGTTACAAAGCTCTAATGTATTTAATAATACGGTTTGTGTACAATCGAAGTAGTAATGCTGAAAAATTCAACTCAAAGATACATTTGAAACATAGTCATCTTGATAAAAATTTATAGGAAACTTGTTTTAGGTTTCCATATTGGAAAGGTCCGAATGCGGGTTGCATTAATGTGGAAACACTTTCGATCCGTTAGTCAATACGTACGCCGGAAACTTCTAACTTTTAAAAGAAGTAAGATAGAAGTTTGAAGGCCGATAAAAATGTATACGCTGTGTCCGGGAAAAGTCTAGGACAAAGAAAGAGGTTATTCCTTGACTGAAAAATAAGTTGATTGTCATTAAAATAAAATTTAAAACATGACTTTTTGTAAGGAAATTGAAAATAATATTCATAACTATTTGTCATATTTTTCGTGCAAACGATATTTGCGCACATTGTTCAGCGCTGCTCAAATCGGGAATAACCCGCGAACAGCTACGAAAACATCACCACTCCGGGTAAACACCGTACTCCGAGCAAGTATTGCTTGTGTTAAAAAGAGTTATGTGTAATATTTTTGTTTGCGCTCAATTAGAAAAAGGGCGTGTTTTACGTTTTATTTCAACGACAATTTATTCCTTTATAGCCAACGAATAGCGTCTTTCTTTGTCCGACATCTTTTCCCGGACACCGTGTAAAGTCTTGGGCGCAAATGTTATAAGAATAAATATGACACTTTTATTATATAGAGTAAATGAAAAAAATATGCTCCTAAATTTTTTTTTAAATCATCAGATATATTGGAAATATTGTAAATTTTTAAGAATAACCAGTATATTTTTCGTAGTAATTTTGAACGCTTATTTCTATATATTTGAACAGAAAGATGAAACAATATTCTGTCCCATTGTATCTTCTATATATAGATGTAACAAACTAAACCACAAAACTTGCAGGCTTAACAGGGTTGTCAAAAAAAGGTACGTAAAACTCGAATAGAGCGAAAAACATATATTTTAATTCAGAACGGAGAACTAATGTTAATGTCATTCAACAGTTTATTTTTAATTAATTTAGGCAATGGTTATATATTAATAAAATCAATCGATATTTATTATAATTGTAATTTTAATTTTTATTAGCTGTTTTTCATAAGTTCGAAAAATAATTTATGCACTTTAATGAAAATAGCTTATTTTTTCATGTTTGTTACACATCTGCGGTATCATTTTAAATAATATTTAAATAGGTCATTTTTGTACCCGCATTGTGTTGTTTTAATCTCAAATTTGTAGCTATTGTATTAAAGTGAGTGTCACTTTAAACGATGTCCGATATATCACTCACATTTGCTTTGAAATGTGACAATGAAATTTTAAACTGCGCAAATTTTCGGAAAAAATGGATCCCATCTTTAAACCAATGCCAAATTTCGTCACGAGTAACATATATTTAAATAAATAAACAAGTATCTGAGCTTTCGGATTGACAATGTACGTCATATTCATACCAATTGCAATTTTGGTAAAAAACGTAAAAGATGGGATGTCATAATAAACAAATATCTGGGCTTTCGGAATATAATAAACGTCATAATAAACGAACAAATATCTGGGCTTTCGGATTGACAATGATGGCACGTCATAATAAATATTGACAATGATGGCACGTCGTAATGATGGCACATCATAATAAACAAACAAATATCCGGGCTTTCGGATTGACAATATACCCCGTATTCATATCAATTGCAATTTTGGCAAAAAACGTAAATGATAACTATTGTGTTGAATTTTAAGTCTGGATATTTGGTACGATATCCTTTGTAAAGTTTAATACAAATACTACAAAGAACACATTATCAAAAACAACTAATTTTTCATAAATGTTTATATTAAAAATGAAAGAATTGTTTTTATTCCATTTTGTGAAAAACACATTACAATCGGGTTACATCTTCAAAAGTGATGAAGCATTAGCCAAAACACACTATGTGTTTATCTCTCGTATTTCCTTACACTATCCTTTCATTTCAATTAATATAATTGTAAAACAACCTGCTTATTATTTCAATAAACCTGTATTAAATTGGCACTACTATGATAAAGCAACACGTTTATGCTTTAACATCATGCTTTTTCACTATAAAAATAGGCATCTATTCTATCAAAGTATAAATAACTAACGAAGGTATTAAAGGCTTGGCCACACACTTCACATGCATTTATTTTGAAATGTAATAACAAAATTTTAAATTAAGCAAAACTTTTACGTAAACTGATAAGACACATTCAAATAAACGAACAAACATCTGAACTTTCGGAATTAATAACACTATGCCTTATTTAATTCCACAGATCGTACACGTTTCATTTTAACTCCTCATATTATGCCAATATGGAAAAGATGTCGAAGGTAACGCCGCATGCTGACGTTTAGAACTTGAACCGAGATCCCTTTTACTTTTCAATCAATATATTTTCTCCACCAGCCCGCAGCTCTTTGAAATCTCGATAAGGTCGCAAGTGGCCTGCGACGACTTGCATGTTGCAAAATGGCGCATTGAATGATGAATGTACGCGCGCGTTACAACAATACCGTGTGTCGTAATGGTTACCGGCGAGGTGGCGGTTAAGGCGCTATTGACATGGATATCGTGTTTTATGTTTCCGCCTACGGCCAGTGTCGCGATCGTGTTTGTGCTGCTGGTCGAATTTATACAGCACAGAGTAGGAAAGGAAGTAGAGCTAGTAGGAGATGGCTAAAATGTTCATCAAAAACGTATATCTTTAAATTTCAAATAAAAAGAAAGTTCTCAAAGCCACCTCTACATGTTTTTGTATGTTTGTGTACAAATAACTTTCAAACCCAAGCGCTGACTTGGTTTGAATTTCCTTCATTATATAGAAGAATGTTTCTGATAATTTCAGGTCTTTTTCAAATATATGCTTTAAAAAGATAGATAAACGGACCAGCATGCACTATGTTGATTTCAAGTTACGTTATTTGATCTAAACAAACTAAAAAACGGTTCAGTATGAGTAGAACTTGAACTTTGAGGGTTCCGTACCGTGATATCGTATTATTGTAGTTTTAGTAAGTACTATGCAAATATAAAAAAATGTAAAAACAAATTAAATAAAATTGTCACGTAATAATTCGACATGGGATTAATAGTTGGTGATTTCTTTATTTTTAACAATTTTTTTATCGAAAACCTTAGTATTTACTATTAATTTCATTTAAATCCTCCGTGCTGTTCCTGAGAAAAAGGGTAGGAGAAAGTTCCAACAGATAGACGACGGACAACCAAATGATCCAACGAGGGTTCTGTTTTTTTCATTTTGAAGTAACCTGCCCAAAAACTATTAAATATACTCATTCATATGCCAATACTTTGTCACATCAAAGTATATTTTATTTAGCAATAATGTCAAAATATAAAAAAGTTGTTGTAGATACTAACGTTTGTTAATAAGGCAATGAAGAGATGGGCATCCAAATGATATTAATGGGATTCTATGCAAACATGCGAGGCTCTACAAAATAATCAAAAACTATATATAGAGCACAAGATATATAAATAAGAAAACGCACATTGCAAAAAATAAAAATAAATCTACGTGAAAAACCGGTGAAAAATTTAGGATGAAGTATTGATAATGAAAAGGGAAAATATGAGGAGGAAATGATAGTAATTAGCGTCATCGAAAAAGGATAGATTTAAAATATTGCTATCGTCTTATATATTCAGACACCCAGTTAACATTTTACTAATAAATTTAATACCAAACCCAGCAAACGAAAATAAAACGTGATTTAAAAAATTATCAAGGCAATAATCATAATTTTTCAATTTATCCGGAGTCACGAGCTAATCGAATTCCAATAATGATCGAAAACTGACAGGTAATTTTATTCAAATCATGCTCCCAATAAATATGCAAAATACCTCCTAAATAGACTTTCCCTAATTTCACAAAAACTTGACGTGTACTATGGCGTGCTCGATTTTAATAATTTCGGGCACTCGAAGCTCGCGAAGCTTACTGAAATCCACTTCAGGTCATAGCTCCGAAAGCTTCTCAAGAGCTTTCTTCAATTAAAGTTTTAATAATCGAACGAAATATTAGTCCTCGAACGGGACTGTGATGGTTGTGTAAAGAATGTAAACGGGGCTACATTGGTTGACGAAGAAAATTCAAGTATATACTATCAATATATTTCTTATATGCCCATGCCCGATCAAATAGGGTCGGTTATGCCGTCAGTTTTATGAAAAGCCTTAAATGTTTTACGCCTAGTTTTGTGGTTTAACTTTTCCAGCTGAATGAATTAATTTTGTCTAGCATAGGCGTAGACAAAATTAACTCAGATATTAATAAAAGTATTTAATATTGTAAAAAATAAATAATTCGTCGAGGAATTACATTTCGGGAACAAAATATGATTTCGAATATATCAGAAAACTTAATAATATCTAAGTTTTTTTATGTTAAACTTTACATTGTACACTTCGACGAAAGCGATCCTTTAACTTCTATCGTTCTTGTGTAGTCATCGATGGGAGATATTATACAAGACCGTGGTTTTTTTATAATAAACGCATGGGATTTAAGAGAAAGACACAATTTACGATTACAACATGCCCGTATCTTAATCTAATCCCCATTAAGTAGGTATGCTTCGTCGCAAAAAAGGAATAAAAACTCTTATTTGTTATATAAAACGGATTCCCCAAAAAGTTTATAAAAGCACGTGTCATTAAACTCTGTCCTTTCTATAAAATATAGCGACTGCAGGACATAATCTATTTGCAAATATTAAACTAAAAAATTCAAACAGATTAGGGAAGGATATAAATGGTTTGACTTTGAAAAAGTAATGTTTTTTATAATTTTTTATCTTCCTTATCCTGAAGAAAATCTTGTGGCAAACAAGCACAATAAACGTGACAGTTTTCTGAAGAAGAAACTGAGAAAGATAAGGTACGAAACCACAAACTGCACTTACGATCATTTATTTCCCTGTGGTAACGTAATATCTACATTACCTCGTGCCGTACCCTCAAAGTGAACATAAATAGTTTAGAAGCAACGTACGCCCATCAAAAGAGTACCAACGTCAAAATTTATCCAGACCTTGAAAATATACTATAGTTTTTTATATTTTGTGAAAATATTTCTACATTATGTGTCGCCACTCGTTGTACATAAACTTTTAAATATAATGAAACTATAAGCAAAATTAGCACTTACAAAATTATAAACCTGCAAAGGCAGTTATTTGATGTAAAACTATTTAGAGTTTGTAATAGAAACAATGTTAAACCCATTCTTTTTTTATTGCTACTACGTATTAAAACTTGAATATTTAGTTAGAATGATTAGAATATTAATTAAATTATACTAGTGTTTTTCTATACTACTAGACTGAGGTGCATTTTAACAGTAGATTTTTTTAAACATTTTCTCTATGTGGATATTACGTCCATGCTCTCTATATAACTAGAAAAAAGAAACTCTCCAATTGAGACTGGGAATTGGAAACTCTCGAACTGATATTTGGAATTGGAAAACGTATTTACTTTGCTTTTCGTTTTGGGAAAAGCTATAACGAGATACGTCCGTCAAATGATAGACACATTTTCTGCTAAACTTTTCGTGTACGGAATGAAAACCAGCATACACGAAAAAAATACAGTAAACATTTTAAGTTAGACTTTATGCTGGTTTCCCTTTCGTACACGAAATTTTCAGTGAAAAACATGTCTCACTCTTTAGTAACTAGTTTTCTAATTCCCAGTCTCAATTTGATCGAGGGATTTTTCTAATTATATAGGGAGTATTTTAGAAGAAAATGCTGCTGTTAATCTGCAACTGCATCTAATATATTTTAACACGCTTATATACAAAAATTAGCAAAAAGTAATTCCTTCAAGCGATGATAAGTATCTTCAAAAATTCAGCCTACATACGATCCAGAGCGAGACAGACCATTGGGAATGACAGCTTCCGATCGTTAAAAACCATAAAACTCCAGTTTTATTTGTCATCATTAAATAAACGTTAATAAATCCTCATTTAATCCAGTCATAAAACAGACGTTTAGAGTCGTAAATTTTCACAATTGTGGTGAATTTTCCACAAGAGAATATTCTAAGTCTAGATAGTCGATTAATATCGAAGTTTAATTTGATATTTTCCACAGTTGTATTAAATCAACGAAGTAAATAATTGTTTCATCTACACTTCGCTGTGCGCTCTCTTCTGTGACGTATTCGTGCTTATATTCTTTACAGTCCTCGTTTTGTTGTGTATTCAAAAATTTATACGTACATATGTACATTGAGTTAAATTGAAATTTCTCTAAGCTGAATATTGTTTTTAATTTTAAATAATTCTCAGTCAAAAATTAATTCATGAATAAAGAACAGAAAAAACATTAGCATGAAAGTAAGGTGGGGTGAATACAGGATGGTGAATACGGATGTTGGAATTTTTCGTGACCATGAAATAACAGATATAATTTGATAATCTTTATGTCCGAAATGCATATCATATATGTATTAATGCTATGTGGGCCAATATTTTAATTTAGTTTTACAGTGCTTCACATGTATTGGAAGAAAGTTTATCGTCAATGGAATAAGAGTGGTTACAAGTGCTGACAAATTAGACCAGGGAAATGAGAGGTCCGAGGTAGTGATTGATTTAATTAGGTGAATATGTACGAAAAAAAAACACAGATCACATTTAGAATAGTAATCAAACTCATTATTTAGCAATTAATATCAAATATTTTTTATCGGATTTGCTTTCTTTATCTCTCGATACTGATTTCAATTTAACAACAATAAATACAAAATTTAATTTTAAACTTACACCATATTTATCTCATTCTCCTTTACCAAGTAGGAGATTTATTCTACAAAATAGTGATTATTAGCAATTAAATAGCTACGGGGTGACGCTAGAGTTGCTCGTGTTATTTTTTACAGATCCATGAAGATAGTATTTCTGCCGCATTAGCAAGTTTGATTACAATTAATATTAAGCTTGGAGAAAACACAATTTAAGTAAATGTACATATGTACGTATATATTTTTGAATACATAAAAAAACAATGACTGTAAAAATATCAGCACGAATATGGCACATAAGAAAGCGCACAGCCAAGTGTAGATGAAACACTTATTTCATTTATTGGTTTAATACAACTATAGAAAATATAAAATTAAATTTCAATATTAATCGCCCATCTAGACTTAATATATTTCTTATGACATATTCTCCATAGTTGTGAAAATTTACGACTCCAAACAACGACTGTGTTATGACTGGATTAAATTAGCATTTATTAACGTTTATTCAATGATGACAAATAAAACGGGTCGTTTTATAGTTTTCAACGATCGGAGGCTGTCGTTGCCAATGGTCTGTCACGTGCTGGATCGTATATAGGCTGAATTTTTGAAGATACTTGTCATCGCTCGAAGGAATTACTTTTTGTCAGTTTTTGTATGGAAGCATATTAAAATATATTGGATGCAAATGCAGATTAACAGCAGCATTTTCTTCTAAAATGGTCCCTACATAATTAGAAAAAGCACTCGGTCAAATCGCGACTGGGAATTAGAAAACCTAGTTACTAAAATGGGTGACATGTTTTTCACTGAATCTTTCATGTACAAAATGTAAACCGGCATAAAATACAACTTAAAATGGTTACTTGTAAACTAACGTGTACCATGAAATCAAATAGGTCTTATATAAATATTTGGTTATGTCTAAAAGTGAAGGCGTGGTAAAAAGTCTACATGAAAATAATTTAATTAGAAACGAAAGTGAAAATTGTTTTTCCTTGAAAGAATATTTAAGGTCAACACTGAAAATGTCTGTTATATGATTGCTTATGACCAGTCACAAAACTACTTTCCCAATAACCTAACAGCGCTTACACAAGAAAGCACTTTCGTCCCACTTATCGTTTCTGCGTTCTTACACCCCTATTGGCGGCATAAACCTAGAAGGCTTTCATAACACATATTATGATCTCGCCTTCGCATACTTGAACACGAACGCCACGAACATATGCATTGCGCCACCAAATTTGTTCCAAAAACACGACCTGTAGCAATCCGAACATATGGTCAAGATTAATGAACAATAAACAAATGAAGAGCGAGCCAAACGATCCGCACATACAATGCGCTTACGAAACGTCATATTTCACAATTGTGACATAATCATGAGATTTATGATATTTTTATGACAACTGGGCGGTCTTGGTAATGGAGCCTCATTTACTAATATTCTCTAATCTTTTTCGAGTGTACAATGCTTTTTGGAATAAATGACGTTAGATTTTGAACCAGTGTTACTGGCCGGAGTTCTAATGGGCAGACCAAAATTTACAATGAGTGACCGGTCATTTATGAACTGAATGTCGGGGAATTACTTACTTTGAAGAGGTAGAGGGGATTCCTGTGTTGCGATGTTTGTCTTTGTTTACATTTAGATTTAAATCAAAATTTAATTTTTTTTTGCAAATGATCAACTCTACGTTCATCACCTGATCCGACATGTCGCTCACACACTATATTTTTCCCTCGATTAAACTTTTTACTAGAGTGTTATTAGTCGAAGCACTTTTTAAAAACAAAATTTATTCCACTTTTTATTTCTTTAATTGAAATAAAACTTAATAAAAAGGTTTTTTTACGTTTATAAAAGTCACACATAATTGACTTAGTAACAAATTTAATTAAAAATTGTTTTATTACTGACAATTATTTCCAAAGTCTTTTTACGCGAGTCTTTCGAATTATTTTTTTTTATATTTAATATTCAATTATTTACACTCGTTAGTACTTATATATAAAATATAACATGAAAATAAGTCAAAGGAACAAACAAAGAAGACAAGGAGTATACGAATTTATAATCAAAATAGCTTAAAATAGATACCAGTGGTGAGAAGAATTGAATTAATCGAAAATTGCAAATTACAGATGCTTTCGATATGTAGTTATATACGAACACCGTACGAACCAACGGCGGACCCATTGCAAAATTCAAGCTCAGCTCTTAAATTTAATGAAAACCTTCGCGAAATTGCAAATTACTTAAAATTATAAAATGGGAAAGCTAATTTTGCGGTAATGTATAATTTATATCGAATTCTTGCAGTACATAAGCAGACAACTCACTTTTGTGGAGGCCCGAGGCTATGGAACGCTGATAGATAATAGGGCACGTCTCGTCACACTCTGCGGCTGCGGGGCATTCATTTATAAACTTGAGTCATAAAATTACAGTACTTACTGGCCATGCTGGTACTTCAAATTAATTTAAAAATGCACGCAACTAGCGCTGTAAAACGGTCATTCCACTCGCTTATATCGATCGATATATCATCTCATTCTTAGTTACTATTATAGGGAGTAGGGATTAACTATTTTGGAATTAGTTAATCTGTTTTTACCTTCGTTTAATTAGGATAAAGTATAGATATTCTATAATAACAACAATAAAACTAGCAAAAGTGTTACTTGGATGGATTCACAAAACTTAAATATGACGATTATAAGTTTTCGTAATTATTTTGTTGAAACTTGCTTTTATTAGAAATATTTTTTAGTCGTAAATAAAATATAAACTCCAAATTACAATAGAGTGACTAAATAGAGTATAGAAAATTTTATATTTATTTTGGACTTTTGGAGTTAGTTAATCTGTTTGTGTCTTCGTTTCATTAGGATAAATATAGATATTCTATAATAACAACAATAAAACTGGTAAAAGTATTACTTATAAGGTTTTACAAAACTTAAACATGATATTTATAAAGTTTTTATAATTATTTTGTTGAAACTTGCTTTTATTAGAAATATTTTTTGATCGTAAATAAAATAGAAATTCTAAATTACAATAGAGAGATTAAACAGAGTATAGAAAATTGTATATTTCATATATGTTGTGAAATGATATAATTAAATGAAAATTTTGGGTAACTAACAATTTTAGTTGCATGTACAATTATGGAAAAACCATTTTAAGAAAAAAAAAACTTTGATTTATTATTATATATGTAATTTTCCGTATTTAGTACTATAATGTTATTTATCGAAATTATTACAAAGTGACATTAATTTTATGAATAAATTAATATAGCATCATTTTAAACTACAGTTTACTCATAATTCATTCAACATTACAATTAAAAAGGTGTAGAAGTAGTATAATGCGAATTTTACTGTTTTTTAATGGTAAGTTTACAATTAAAAAAGTATAGATGTAGTATAATGCAAAGTTCACTGTTTTTACAATTAAAAAGGTGTACATGTTGTATAATGCTAATTTCATTGTTTTTAATGGTAAAGTGTATGTTAAAAACGACTTATTTATCAAAAATATTAGTCACTAGAATTAGAATCTTCATCCACAAAAAATTGTGGATGATGATTCTAAAGCATCCGCTTTCAATACAAATTATTTATCGGTTTATGTGAAAATTTATTAAATAAATAAAACATTGTAAGAATTTATTAAATAAATAAACACTGGAGTTTACTCCTTAATTACGATTGTCTTGTAATGTATAAAACAGGTAACACTGTATATGAATATAAATATCAATATCATCTATCAATATATCTCTTACCATTGAGACAGCGTTCATAAGAAACGCATTCGCTCGACTGTTTTTTCGTTGATTTACATCGCAAAACTGGTCTCCATGAAATTTTTTTAACAAGATAATGTACAACCTATGTTCATCCTGAAGGTCGTTTCTAAATATTGGTGAAATCATTTTTGAAATCGGATGAGTAGTTTCGGAGATTACCTTCTACATATAAAATTACAAACTGTTACACATTTTTTAACGCTCTGAACTTTCACATAGTTTCATTTAATTGTGAATAATGAATTTCTACAAAATTAACGCCTTAATAGTGAATATTGTTAATTAATTAAATTAACAATATTCACTATTATTAACACTAAAGAAGTTAAATTGTTACAAAATAAGGAAAAATAAAGAGATTATTAGAAAGTTATAAGTATTAAAAGATAATTTAGTAATTTTATAGATAATTATTCTATTATATAGTATAATCTTGTATGCGAATGATAAAAGCATAGGCAACGAATGCAATAGAAATGAGTCAGTGGAAAGGTTAAAAGTTATGATGTAAGAAAATATTTTAATTGGTATTTATAAAATTTTCTCAAAAACATCTTGTAACATCTCAAACATTTAATGGGTTTTTATAAAATCTTAGGATGGTTTCACACTTGAGCGAATAAGAAACATCATCATGTATATACTTCAATTACATACGAGTATATACATGATATATGTATGTTTTTATTTTGTTATATTGTATCTCTTTTTCTAATTGAAATGAAACTTGCAACAAGTAATATTTTAATAGTTATAAAAAATTATTAAAACCGCATTTAATTTACTTAGTAAAAAATTTAATTAAAAATTAGTTTAATATCGAGAAATGTCACCGACGTCTTTTCATGTGAATTTTTTCGACTTACTTCTTTTTTTCTAAGTATTTATTGATCTTTTATATTCAATATTCAGCCATTTATATTCATGAGTATTTAATGACAAAATAAAAGTGCATTAAGTCAAAGAAACAAACAAAACAAGGAAAAAGTTTTGTTTCAATTAAGTAAAGGAAAATTGTGAAATACGAATTATGTTAGGTCAAATAGAGAAATTGTTAAAACAATTTGAAAATTTTAAGTCTTAACAACAATCCATGTTAAGAGATTGATAGCCGAAACTAACATTTTTCTGAAACAACCTTCCTTTATTAATGTTAAATGCTTGGTATCTCAAAGGTTACGGAAAGTTCAATTGTATATTTATGAGACGATCTTAATTTGCATATAAAATATGAACTTGGTCTACGGCTTCAAAACTAATTTTTCCACTTAATTAACTGCCCGTTTAATTTCGTTCTAAAAACGTATTCATTTAATAGAAAAGTTATATCCAATAACGGTTAGTGGAACGTTAAAATGAAACCGTTAAACCTAAAAGTAACACGGATTTATAAGATTACAGAAGAACGAACATAATTTGTACTATGTCAGATTTATATTAGTGTATTCAAAAATATGTTTACGTAAAAAAAGTTAAATTATTTATTAAATTATAATTATTTATTAGTTAGCATTACCGAATTTATAAACGAAAAAAAAATGACTAAATATACACGAACGGTACGTTGCTTTGGAACTAGCGTGTAATTGATTTTAAAAAAATACCCATCTGGTACTTATATAAAGGTGAAATCCAAAAAGTGTTTTCTTTAATTCAAATATCTTTTATGAAAAATTTTATGATTACTATCTACCACTTTATATTTTCTAAACATAATTTTGGTATATGTGAATGATTCGGGGACTGATTATTGTTACTCTTGGATATTTAGACCAAAATATATAAAAAAAAATGCGCATTCAAAATAAAAAAGTGAATTTGAAAGTAGTTATGGAATTAGTAAAATTCTACCGTATTTTATGGTTTATACATTATTAATTTCTTTTTTTAATTTATAATTAATTGTTGTTTAGCCACACTTTTTTATCGGATTTTTGAAATTTATAACTCCATTTATTTGTTTTTTCTAGACAAATCCTAATTATTGTAATTTATCTTGCCTTGTATGTTAGTAACCGTGCATAAAAATATTTAAATTAATGCGTACTTTATTTTTTTATATACACTTACACGCTGCATTAAACAAATATATATATATATATATATATATATATATATATATATATATGTATATATATGTATATATATGTATATATATATATATATATATATATATATATATATATATATAAGAAAGAAACGTGAAGCTAAGGAAATTTTGTTTACAAATTAAAAATGTTTTCTATGTTACTTCAGACAGTAAAACAAAGTATCAGCAACTAAACACTCGTACATATTTGAACATACAATTTGCATAGATAGAAGGTTCCCTTGCATCAAGAGATAACAGTCTAAAATATATGAAAATTATTATATGTATAAGAAACAAGTTTGTTGTATTGTAACCGAATGCTGTATCATTATTTTATTGCTGCCTACCCTGCTTCAGCAATGACTCAGAGCGAATGAATAGTAAATGCTATATGGGAAATATGTACTATATATAAAAGTAAACTTTTTATGTTTAAAAAAAATCAAACATATTTTAATAGAGTATGGTTGAGTTTAGCACTAAATTAAATAAAAACGCATATTTTTTTTTACTATTTCACTTTGTTAAATATTATTAATGTTTTATGTTAAATATTCAGTAATTATGGTTCATATTCTTGTATTAAGTGTAAATTAAAAAAAAATAATTACGCTGAAAAACAGTAAAAGTAGGTTAAAAACAAAACAAACATTTGTTAGAAATAATGTGTTTACTATTTGTTTATTTTCAAGTAAAGTAGTAAAATTTATACTTTTGATAAAATATTTTGTTCTGGTGCTTATTGTATCAGACTGAGAAGTTAGATAACTCAACACTTTGGGTAATGTTAAAAGTCTGAAAACCATACCGTCTATGACGTCAGTTTGGTACCGCATAAAGACTGTCGAATGAATGCAGGTAACACCACATTAGTGCAATGTTAAAAATGTCAGATAAACCCCATTGGCATGATAAAATTATAAGAAATCTTACATTTATTTACAGATATCCTCGTAATTTCGTAAAAATAGGGTACACAATTAAAAATTATTAAGATTTTCATACTTTTTGAAAACCTTTTACGAACTCTTGAAACTAGTAACCAGATCCACGCGAAATCTACCGATGTCACACAAAATACAATTAGTCATGGGTGTAGACGCCAAAGAATAAACAAGCATTCATGACGAAGCGTATGTTAGCAAAGGAAATGCGAAAGCCCTGTCAGAAATCGACGGCAAAGATTTTTCCAAAATAATGATCTTAATTCATAATTGAAATCTCGATCGTAAATCGTTTTTTAACAATTTCTTTTTTTTATCTCTAAAAACGTCTTTTACTCTCCTATATACGTTGCACAGCTTTCATCCAACGCGCTGACACAGTTTAGTATTATAACTTAACAAAACTAGATATAGTTATATATATAAAAGTATATTTTCTTTTATGTGATCAAAAATTCCAGTAGTTTTATCAAATCAGAAACATCAATTCAACCGATATGATCTCAATTTTTTTAACAAATTCTTTCGATAATAATTACAATACTTCAAACGTACCAATCTGAAACGTTAACTCACTATATTTGTAAACTTGCTTCATCGGAAGTTATTAATTATAGCACCAAACACGAAAAAAAACTTGTCCTTGAATTGGGTTCATAATTATTTGAAAATTATACAGATTAGTTCGATATAACGGCCATTGGCATTGATTCTCAATGATAAAGGAAATAGTACGAACAAACGTATTGATATGGACTCAATATGTCATTGTATATCAAAATAATTAATAGTAATAGTCATATTAATAATTCACACACATATATATATATATATATATATATATATATATATATATATATATATTCAGAGGTTATTATATATAATGATACAGCTTTAAATACAATACTCATTACACTGTTTTGATGACGACTGCTATGTAAGAAGGTAATAAACAGGCAAGTAAATAAATAAATAGCCCATTATTCACATAATACAATTGTATTATGCTATAAGTCTATAAAACATGCTGCTAGCAAGTTTTATAAATAAATAAAAAAGCGTAAATAGTTTATTTTTATTATATTATATATAGTTTATTTTATTATGTTTGGAAGGCAAATGATCAATTTCCAAAATTGTTGCATCATGTTGGAACATAGTAAAATATACTATATATAATATAATAAAAATATACTATTTTTGCTTTTTTATTTATTTATAAAACTTGCTAGCAGTATGTTTTATAGACTTATAGGTTTTTGCAGACTTAGAAAGCTAAGCAGCATACATAAATCTGTGTATTATTGGTATAATAACAATCACGTAAACCAAACGCATAAAAAATCTATAAAGTGTAATATAGTATCTTGTTACTTGTATTATTTACAATCCGCGAGGAATTAATCGATGCTAATCAATGGGAGTATGCAAAAATGAAATTGTGACAACTGTCCTTATTTGTAAATATTTATCTACCGAAGATACTCAATCTCAACAATCATATACAACAATATTAGATAAAAGAAAACAAATAATACGTAAGGAAAATTGGAGATAAATTTCGATAATAAGGAATGAGATATTTTTTTTCATTTCCAATGTTATGTTAATCAATTTCATACCTCTTTTGGATACAGCCACTGCTTGCAGTCCATTTGTTTTATATTTTTATAACAAATATTTTTTCATATTTTTGCGCAAAATTTAATTTTATTCACATTATATTCATTTATTTTACACTACTGTTTTGCTCAATGGTACAATTCAAATTCCAACATGATGCAATTTATGGAATTTCATACAAATCAATGGGATCTCTTGGATGGAGCGTCAACAATTTGCCTTTTATGAATGTTGTTTGTTACAGAACAAAAGAAAAAAGTATAAAATTTAATCATCATCATCATATATATTAATACGCTAAGGTTAAGATGTTACACTCCCTTTTTAGAAAAAACCTCACAACTAATCCACATAAATTATATATCATTTTATAGATAATTGCTTGCTCTACCGGCATCCACAACTAAAAAATTTATTATTGCTATTGTTTTTGCAAATTAATTAATTATTAAAATTATATACACAAAACAGCAATGCTGCCATCTAACGGCTCAACGTCAATATGATTGACGGTCGGTAAAATTTTTGTTTAATTTCAAATCCACTCACGTATAAATAAAGTGGCGCTTTAGCTCAATGCTTTTGATACTTGCGCCTCTATATGTCAATTTTAGTAAAATAGAATAAATAATGCGAAGACTTCGCACGGGTCACGCTAGTAATTAAATATATTAAAAAAAATTTTTGTTGAATATATTAAAAACATTTTTACGGCAAGTGCAGACAGAATTAAATTTATTTTTAAATCTTTTTTATTAGAATTGAAATAGTTGAGATTCTTGGCTAAAGATATTGTTTTAAATTGATTTGTAAGAAATTGTTTTTCAATTTGTATTTAATTCACCTACTTAACCAAAAATGTTTCGGTTCCTATTACTATCATATACCGGTGAACAAGATTTATGTTAATTTTTTTGCTTTTCATTGTGATTTGTATCTGTGGCTTACACCTTTTCTATTTATTATTTATTTTTTTAACGAACGTGAACCAAGACGTAGACTAAGTTAGTTCCATCTCTTGTGAACCAAATATAAAGGATATTTGGTACACGGTTACATCATATACAATTGGAAGAAATCTAAATTTATAATTTGATGTAAATGATATTATATACAGATGTAAATTATATTATATAGTGCTTAAGTAGAAGTTATAATCCGTGAAATGAAAGAGTATAGTACCTATATAAATATATTTAATTTCATTATAAAATGCTCCATCAGAACTTATCTTTAACTTCTCCCCACGATTGATGGATGAACAGAATAACTTTCTCATTCTTACTCATCTTGTTCACGTTTACTAAGTTGAAATATGTAATATTTACTGATTCCACTGTTGTGACTTATCCGCATGCAGTTAACAGTTCAAGCGAGCAACAGTTAAATTAAATGCGTTATTGTGATACGCTCCCGAGCAGGCAGCTTGCGGGCGCGCGCTTCAATTGAGCCACGTCCAATGCGGAATCAGTTAAAGATACAGCCTCACTGCGGTGTGTGGTTTGTAGTGAAAGACAATATGTGACCATTAAATATCTCCATTAAAAATATGAAACCATAAATAGTCTTTACGGATTTTATATCACGACATTGTGAGAAGGCATTGTTAAAAAGTTTCTTAAATGCCAATAAAAATGTACTAACCCAGATCGTCACTATTTATTTCTAAAATTACTTTAAGGTCTTCCATCACATAAATCTCGATTAGTTTCAAGAAAACTTCCTATAAAAATTTTTTTTAAATATTTTGTCAAATTTTGATTACAAATTGTTTTATTTTTTTCAGGTAAGTCTTCTAACATTTGCAAGGTCGAGCCAATTACCAGTTGCTGCAGTGCAAGTATGTTCATAAATTTAGTTTTTTTTATACGCATCTCTATTTTTAATTTGATATACAACATTTTACATACATGTGAATATTTATTTTTTCTATCAATTGATTCTTTTCAGTAAATAAGCGCTGTACACGAACGTGACAATATCCTATATTTTATATATTCCATATTAAATTTCGCTCGTATTCCTCAATAGTTGTCCCCATTAGTGTCGCTTAACATATCTGTGCCTGATAAATTAAAATTGACTCTTCGTGCCCAGAGATTTGCACTTTGCGTAGGTTGCTGCTTTACTGATATCTCTTGTATATGTAGAGTGAGAGAAGAAAGTTTCGAAAACCATGCAATGAATTGATATCACAAGTACTTCCAAGATGATTCAGGATCTTTACTCAAGTCTTTTACGGGGGGGGGGGGGGTATAATAAATGAAATCTGTACATGTAATATTACATCATATACTGACATTATATCTGCGACACGACTAGAGAGTTAATAAAAAGAAACAGTTGTGTTGCATCCCCGGCTACACAACCGAACGCTGAACGTGGTAACTTAATATTGAGGTAACGTAATATTTAATACCGTGGTAACTTAAGTCTATTTTTCTGTTAAATTGACAATTCGAATTATATGTATTAGCAATTCGCAGTCTACTTGCGATTTGCAGTGTATTTGCTTAACGTATTGAGGGGAAGCTGAAACTTTATGAAACGACTTTTTCCAAACTAACTAAATAAATAAATGCAAATTACTTTAAAAATATAGCACAAATAATAAAAATAATATTCTGTCAACATATGAAATCGTCTAATGCATAGAAACATTTGCAGCTATTGAGACTTCTGATTTTTATTTTCTTCGTGAAATATTCCTATTTTGTATATACCATATGAGCGCATATTATATTAAGACTTAATTTTAAAAAAGCTGCAATGTGGAACAATAATTTTTTTCTACCAAATTGTCAAATAAATTTCACGATCACTAATTTATGGAAATTGAACTAATTTGTTTCTTTTTTAAATATAAATTTCATATATAAGTGACTCGAAATCACTAATCCCTTATTTATAGAGACCTCGCCTTTATATCTTCTGTGTTACTTACCGTTGTTAAGTTTTACATTTGTCGTTAATTTTAATTGTCGTTATTTGTAAGCTAATTTTAAGGGGTTCAGACGTGCCTTTATATTTATTTATAGTTCTGGTGGGGTTCCACTTAGTTACGGAATGATTAAAGTGAGTTACGTTTTCATCGATTAAGTTCAAGCTTTTTTGAAAAACGATTTAATTAACATTCTTTTAATTTGGCCGATGAATTAGGAAATAATTTAATTAAAGTGTGGGTTGGATAAAAAGAGGGATATGCTTACTATTGAGATTGTATTATTATATGTACCCAAAATTAAGTTTAGTTTAACGTATCCACTTACATAATAACAATATGTATTTTCAAGAGTGACTAGGAAGAAGCAGATGCCAGATAAATAATCGGACAATATATAGCGAAAATTACATAGACTGACATATTTTCATTTCCTTCTTTCTGTCGTCACTTATAATAGTTCGAGCGAGATCGTATTTGTTTAATATGTTTTCTTAATTCGAAACTGTCACCACGCCCTAATTTTCCATGTCAACAGGATACTATATTGACCAGATGAATTGTCAACCTCCTAGAATTTTAGATTTTATGTTTAATTTCTATATTTACATAAATTAATTATTCAAAAAAATGGGTAAATGTTGTGACTATACGTGTGATAACGCTTCATAGAGGAATTTGTCATGTATTGCATTTTACGGGTACGTAAAATGTGACGTTGATTGCTTCAATTTGCAATTTTCTCGTCATTTATTGTTAAATGTATGTTATAATTCTTTAATCACTTTTGGTTAAAAACATTATAGAATTTATAATACACACATCAGCCTCATACACATTTTAGATTTACTTTTTTATCCTAATAAAGTTATAAATCTTTGTAAGTCGTTAACCTCTTTGAAGATGCACAGGAGCGTGGAGTAAAGTTATACCGTAAAAATAAAGTTATTAATTTTATATTTTCGGTTGCCAACATATATGCTAACCTACAGTGAAGTCTGAACCATACTTAACAATTTGGAGTGTGTCTAACCTCTCAACTGGTATGCCAAAGAAACATATAATTTGGTTTTTGGTATCTTTGATTTGCTACTTATTTCAGCTTTATGAGAGAGGGTGGGAAGATCTAGAACTCACATAGGTAACATTTTTCCTTAAACAGGTCACTGTTATAAAAGAGGTACTTATTATATATTACAGTCTCGCTTTATATTGTCTGAGTGAAAATTTATTATTAAAGACTCGATTATATGATCGGTTTAAAAGTCTTATTTAACATCCAGTAGCGGTGCTATAATTTACAATGTTTATAGATCGAGCATTTTATCGTAATAAAGTTATAAATCTTTGTAAGATTAAGTGTTTGTGCTTCATTACATAAATCTTTATATTATAGATACAACAATATATAAATATGTGGTATGTTAAAAAATTATTTTATTTTAAATAATTTTAATGAGCCGGGTCTTTAACGATTTTTAAAAAAAAAAGTAACCTTTTACAATGTAATGTAATTAATATAAAAAGACACTCAAATTAAAATACACCAATTTTCATATCTATTCGTAAATAAATCAATATCAAGATTTTTTTCTAAACTTGAGACAGGATCGTAATTCCATTTTTCAATAATGATTTACAGTATATATTCGTTTAAAATTAAAAAAAAAATTTTAACGCGAGCTTAAACTTTCTCAATAAGTAAAAAGTTTTTAATTTTTCTTCAAAAAATAAATTCAATAAAATCTTATCTCAATTGGTTTTCATATCGATAAAATTGAGTTTATGTTGGCATCAATAAAATTACAAATGTGGCTATTATATGATTAAACTATGTACCTATCTTTTCTCATGAGAAAAAAGTTAAAAATTCTTTCTGTTATAAATTTGACCAAAATTAACAAAATTAACGAGAATTCGAAAAAAATGTTATAGTCCATTTTAAATTTCAATTGTCACTGTTTAATAAATTATAGCTCACTGTTTAAGAAATATATCACATTAAAATAAACTATTACAGGTAGATAAATACAGTAATAAATTTTTTCTATTGTTTATCTACAAAATCTTTGAAATTAAGATAATAATTATGATGCCGGTGATTCATGTTGCAAAATCTAAAATGTTACTTTATTTTATAATTTAATTTTCACTAACAATATTTTTTCTTTGATGTAACCTCGTCTTTACTATGAAAACGTCGACTCAAATCATATCAAATATGCATCACCTAACATTGTAATAATACATTATTCCAATGTTAGGTGATGCAATAATACATTTTACCAAACATTGTAATAATACATTTATTCATTGCTAGGTGATGCAATTATACATTATACCCAACATTGTAATAATACATCATTCCAATGTTAGGTGATGCAATAATACATTATACCTAACATTGTAATAATACATTATTCCAATATTAGGTGATGCAATAATACATTATACCTAACATTGTAATAATACATTATTCCAATGTTAGGTGATGCAATAGTACATTATACCTAACATTGTAATAATACATTATTCCAATATTAGGTGATGCAATAATACATTTTACCTAACATTGTAATAATACATTTTTCCAATTTTAGGTGATGCAATAATAAATTATACCTAACATTGTAATAATACATTATTCCAATATTAGGTGATGCAATAATACATTATACCTAACATTGTAGTAATACATTATTCCAATGTTAGGTGATGCAATAATACTTTTTACCTAACATTGTAATAATACATTATTCCAATGTTAGGTGATGCAATAATACATCATACCTAACATTGTAATAATACATTATTCCAATGTTAGGTGATGCAGTAATACATTTTACCTAACATTGTAATAATACAATTTTCCAATTTTAAGTGATGCAATAATACATTATACCTAACGTAATAATACATAATTCCAATATTAGGTGATGCAATAATACATTATACCTAAAATTGTAATAATACATCATTCCAATGTTAGGTGATGCAATAATACATTATACCTAACATTATAATAATACATTATTTACGAATGAACATTATTCACGAAAAGAGTAGCAAGTTTTACCAAAGCACTAAGATTTGAGATACATTTTATTTAATCTACGTATTTTAGTTAAACTGAGGATGAACTGTCTTCTAAATCCAGTCTCGAAAGTAGAACCTTAGCGAGATGACGCGAAAGCATCTACAGAAATAGATGGACATTTTAAGCTCTAAGCTTAACAGGTTTCGGGTAACGTACCCAAAATTAAATAATCCATCCATATACACTGAGAAACTTAACAAATTACAATATTCAAGCTACATGGCTTAGAACAATCCCATCACGTAATCCGCATCTATAATTACTTACCGTACTCTACTACTGCACTCAATTTATCACGCTAGGCAACGGTCGAACTTTGCCGAGAGATGCCGAGCATAGCCGAACCCATTTCGCCACGCTGACGTCGTTCCGGACAATAATATTATAACTTGGTGCCGCGCATGTTATCGCCTCAGTTTTCAACACTGAATAGAGTTGCCGGCTCTTCACGACTGCTTGTTGAAATAGGGTGCAGTAAACATTGTTGTCCGCGGTGACAATAATTTGACCAATATACTTTTGGGGATATTATGGTAAAGGCAATATATATATATATATATATATATATATATATATATATATATATATATACATATATATATATATATATATATATATATATATGTATATATATATATATATATTATATATATTATATATATATATATATATATATATATTAGTGGAGATTTTCTATATACCGTCACTTAATATTTTAGGATCATTATTTAATTTATCGCAAATTTTAGATAACTTACAACCGAAAGACCGTTATATGCTGACTGAATTACTAAAACGTTTGTTCATTAATACTCTCAATGCGGAAATCAAACCACAAGGGAAACAAATGTACTTTAGTAAAAATGATTTTTTCCCTGTTTTCTTATATTCAATTGAAAATAGACTCGTACTAAATCTTATTTTGTACACTGATTAAAATTCTTCATACTTTTTCGTCTTATTTCTTCGTATTAAAATCACTTTTCAAATCGATATTTAAATCTAATGTAGTGTATTACCATTTTGAAAGAAAGAATAAAAAATATTTGGTTTGATACCTACTTGGACAGACATGTTATATCCGCTACACTGGATTTCGAAAATTCGTTAAAATTTAGTGATACCAAAACAATTTTAATATTAGAGATTAGAGATAAAAGAAACTTTTGATATGAAGCTTCATATATCCACATGTACTAATAATATGCATGAACCTCCAGGCGTCATCTAGACCACTTCTATTAGTCATATTTTTAAAACCATCCCTCTGTTCAAATTAAAATCTTTTTTCTTATATTACAAAAAATTAAATAAAAACGAGTGACTTTTTGGATCACTTTTCCACGTTATATTTCTGATAAACTAAACACAAGACGAGTGGCGTCTTCTGTTCTTAGATTTGCTTTATACAATACTACTATCTTATTAATATGCCTGGTTCACCGATAACTGGAATCTGGATATCATGATGCTTTGAATATAAGGACTCTATTCATTGACGTGAAAGCGTTACATATAATACGTTAACTTAAAAATATCAGTTTGTAATCTTCCATAGTTCAGGTGACGTATTGCTTAACTTGCTGCAGGTGGAAACTGGAAACATTTATGAATTTTCTCAATGTAATCAGGTAAGATAGTGACTTTTATAGACAATATCTTGCTTATTATTAAAAAAATTGTTGAAACTTTTTTAAAAAAGGTCCTTTTGCAAGTGATTTGTCAAGTAAAAAATTATAAAAAAGTTTCAAAATTGTGAAAAAGGTCTTATGATAAGGTAAGAAAAATCTCAAAATATATAGTGATTTAAAAGGAGTAAAATTCCACCCAAGTCTGTTAGATGATGGTAGTAGTACAAATATATTACGTATGGAGGTGCGTCACAGATTCTAATATAAAACTCGCTGCAAAATAATTCACTAGAGGACAGAGGTTAAGTATATTCTAAGAATTTGTACATCTTGAACAAATTGTTGTTATGGTAATTTATTCTTGAGAATATGTGTTTATCGACCTAAGGCGAGAATATGCTTAATGCTCTCATAGCAGATTTTTATCTTCCTATTAGATTTATTATTTTGTACTCTGTTGTTTTTTCAATAACTATTTGTATTTTTGGTATAATGTAATAACATGCTACAATCTACAGATTATTCTCAACATTTTTTTTATTTACTATTTTTATTAAAACTAGTTATATAACTAACGATTAATTTGTTTCTGAATTAATATACTATGTGCTGTCTAAACTAAGATTTTCCTTTGAATCACTTAGTGTTCTAATGTCTAACAAGCTCAAAAGGTTTTATTCTTTTGAGTCTTCTAATGGTATTTTGTACATTTGAGAGTCTGGACACTTCTGGATTAATGTGGTTTTGAAGTCTCTTTTGGTGAGAACTAGCAAATCTACTAATAGTATTGTCTACCATCTCAATCTCAAGATGGCGATGGAGATCACAGTTACGGACATATTAAGGCGCGTTTATTCTCAATATATGTTTATTTTTGGAGGTGGACATGTTATGAACGTTTAGAAGTTATCCTAATTCGTAGTTTTATTAAATTTTCTTATTACTTAGACATTAGGTTAGTTTCTTTAAATGAGACATCATTAAACTCGGTGGGAACAAATTACTGTGAATAATTCTTTTATAAATCACCATTTTAGGCACGTGTTAAAAACAGGTTTGTGGAAATACCCACGCTCTCTTCTATATTTAAAATTTTGACATCATTAATCAGTCGAGATGTTGAACTGACGGCTCCCTATTAAGTATCAGTGGGAAACTCTGAAAATTTTCACGTGTATTTTAAACAACGCAGGTACTCCTTTATAACTTGCTATAGTGCTTTTTAATATTTTAATATCAATTTTATAATAAGCCCCTGAAACAGGATTATTAATAGCAGTATAACAAGAAACATAAATGATTCAAACTAGTATATCTCTCGTATCTAGTAAACTATTTAAATAAAGACTAAAACTAGTGTAATTCTCTTACCTAGTAAACTATTAAAATATAGTCAGATCAGATATTGGTATATAGATGAAAGTTTCATGAGCAAAAGATAATTCATACATTGTCAAGTTAACCTTGACGATACAAAAGCAAAAATTAGGTGTAATTTGAAACCGTCTAGAGTAAATATGATGTACTCGATAACTGTTCAAAGATAATTCGAAATTCGTTCAAAATTGGTTCAGTAACTTTTTAGATAATTTTAAAGAAACGGGTAAACAAATATTTCCATATATAAAGGTAAATATTGAAATAGATTTTACCTTAGTTTTATTATCCATAGTCATCAGATTTGCAGTTAATACCTGCTTCTATTTTTTCAAGCTAACCTAACTTATTCCAGTCGCCTTTTTTCATAGTCTCTCGGAGATGTCGGAAGTATAATAATATAAATTAAGCATTACACATCTCTTATTATAGTTAAACATAATAATAAAGTGAAAAACCTGTTGCTCAAACTTGTTTATATGAACTTGTATATTTTAACGATTTTCTTTTCAATAAACTATATATTTATAACTATATACATATGGATGGAGATTTTCATTATACATTTGTAGATTCTGAGATTTTTTATGAGATTTTTTTCTATACTATAACGCATGGAGGCATTGAGGACGTTTTTTATTTTTTATTTTATTTCAATGTGCTGTAACATACATAAAATTGCTTTACAGTATATGTAAATCATTCTAGAATACAAATACTTAAGTAACCTTTAGGCGTATTCATGGATATACTCCGTCTCCTTGAGTGTTTGTTTATTGGGAACAAATTAAAACGATATTATATATTTTCATAGTATTTCTTTATTGGGGAAAAATAGTGATATGAATGAACTAACATAAGAATAAAGATAGGTTAGATCCTAAATTTATTCGTAAACAAGTCATGTATATGCATACAGTCTTGTGAAATACGTATATTATTTTTTGTTCGTATGTGTATATATTCCTTCAAATTCATTTCTTTCATTACATACTTATCCTATCTGTATTTATGTTCAAGACAGGTGGAAAAAAGATACTACTTTTTTGGACATAATAAATTACAAAATAATATCTTAAATACTTACAGTATCACTTAATTTTTATTCACAGTTAAATCCAACTACGTGATGTAATATTATTTTTGCCTTATTTAAATTATTAATCACGACCTAGGTTTCGTAGTATGACAACTTCTTCAGGTGGGCAATTTGTAAAGATTTTACAAAGTGTTTGGTTCAACATAACGTGCATAAAGTTTAAACTTACACCAAGTCACATGAACATCAAGACTAGTGGAACAACTAGTGAAACAGCAGCCCAGAAAGCAGCAAAAGCCGTCACCACCTAACTGAAGGAAGAAGTTCGGAAAGTAACCATCAACGAGATAATATAAACCTCAGACTACGAAACGAAACCTAGGTCGTGATTAAGAATTTAAATCAGGTATAAATAATGCTAGATCACGTAGTTTCATTAGTTGTGAATAAAAATTAAGTTAAAATGAATTTCTACAAAATTAACCCTAAATATATTCAATACTTACAGTATATTACTAGCAGGGTCCAGCTAGCCCACTCAGTACCTCTACGTTCAGTGCGAGGCAAAACAATTGCTATTTAAGGCGCAGCAACAATCTTGTTAACATTTGAAGCAGAAAACCGTTTTGTTTTCGTTTTGCAACGTGCTAAATTACCCATACGATTTACGCCAGCATTGCATCGTCGCATACCGGTTACGTTTCTAGGCGAGATCGGCATTGCCAGCAGTATGTTATGAGGGTAAAGTTTGTTTCAGTTTCCTTATCAGCTGTTTTGTATACATATATTGTAGATTTTTGGGTCGCTTGTAATTTTATATAGTGTGTTCTTGACTGAAGAACTTGAAGCATCAATATGTTTGAGTAGAAATAAAGTTAAGGTTAGTATATAAATGAAGATGTTCTGTATCCTCAGCGTTATTCGAAGTTGTTGGGGGAAAATTTTAAATCAACACGTCGCTAGTTGCGATTAAATTTATCGAATTTGATTTAATAGGGAAACTTAAGTCCGTAAAATGTTTCACTTACTAATTCGTCGGCACAAGATTGCACGCGAAATCCATTTTTCTACTTTCGAAATAGAGGTATAACTTTCAAGAATTACAAAGATCGATTCCACTGGCCTTATATTAAGGCTGATGTTTGCACAATTTGTTTCCAGCACATTTCGAAGAGTAAGAGAAATGTGAGATTTTTTCTTTCATTTTTCATCTAGTAATAGTCATTTTCAAAGTATCTTACTTACCTTTTTTCTTCGAGAAGTATTCATAAACCTATGATTTTTAAAGAAACTGATAGATTTGGCCGTAAGACCTGAAACTATGGGATTCTGATAAAAACTTTGACTTTGAAATGCGATCGATGAAACAATTTACTAAAACAAAGTAACTCAGAAAATTACTCACTTCGTAAATAAATCGTTAACAAGTATTTAAATTTCATATTCATGGCAGGAAATGTTTAAACTAATGGTATCATTAGAACAAGTCATGCTGGGAGTAATCGCTTATATTTAATCTGCTTCTATAAAATTACCAAGCATATGTTTTTAATCATCTCGGCAAACTAGCAGCTCCGGTTGATGGTACGTCTTTTTTATAGTTTTTGTATATTAAATAAATAGTAGATGTTATTATAATTTGCAAGCTTATTATAACTTATAATTTACATTTAATTTATGGATTAACTTAACGTTAAATAATTTTTTTGTTAAGAATTAATTTTAGCTTCGAAGAAGCGTTTGTAAAAAAAATACTATATATTTTCGATGTTACCCATTTATAAAACCGATAGATAACATCATGGTTTTCAAACTTTCATATAAATAATTTGTATCTTTGGTTAGTATATTATTAAAATTAATTTTTCAAATAATTGCCAAACTTTTCATATAAACAATTACTTCTTTAACATAAAGGTAATCTGGGATACTTGTCGGGGTCTTTAAACAATTTTTTTACATCCATTTTACTTTATAAGGAATTTCCAAACCATTTTCACCTTATTACGAAGTTCAATCTTGACCATCGTATTGATTTACTGAAAATATAGGATTTTTGAATGCTACTTTTAATTTTGAATTGTGCAGGATGAGGCATTAAACAAGGACCTAAATGGAAGATGTGAAATTCGAAGATAATGAGGTCCCTACTGCTTAGGCTCTGACTTTGGATAGAAATAGTATAATCAATTATTTACCGATTTCAAGTTAGTTAACTTACCGATTTATACCGGTTGATTTACCGATTTCAAGAAGTTAACAGAGCATTAAACTTTATAGTTAGCGGTGTTACATAGTAAAATTGTATGAGATATATTAATGGTAAAAGAAGATTCCTTGTATTTTTTGCATTTTTGAAAACGCTCGTTCAAATTAAAAAAGAAATAGGTTGTTAAATACCCTGAATTCCATTTATATTATTAGACATGATAAATTACCTGTGTCCACAGTCGATTACATAACGGTAGTTCAAATTGTCATTATAAAGTTTCGTCGATCACTTTCATATTTATACATCAACTTTGATAAGATTACATCATTTCCAATCTTTAAGGTTTGTTTCGATTTTGCTCATTTAAAATAATACCACAATTTTTTTATTTTTTTTAGATTTGTATCAAAGCTGCTAAGCATTAAATCATGAACACCGACGTCAAGTATGCTATTTTTTTAGTAACGTTATATCAAAACAATACGAGTGATATATCAAAAGATCTTACGTCGTTTGACCATTAGGAGTAGTTACATGTTAATATTGTAAAAAAACGTTTAATAAATGATCAACAGTTGATAAGAAGTTAATGTAAATTATCTATTAATGTATGTGGAAGGTTTTTAATGTTTAAGCAGTGGATTGCTAATAATTGCTATTATTTACGAGTTTGTGAAGTAATATACAGTTGTTGTACTTTCTTTAAACATATCGGTTAAAGTCAGGAAACCCATTTTATTTGCTTCATATTACATTTAGTTTAAATTTTAAAAGATGCTCTTCACAACCCAAAAAGGTACTGTATTTCAGAATGAAGAAACGGAATCTTAATTGGATCACTTTTTTGTCTGTCTCTATCCCTTTTTCTCTATCAAAACCCTTTCTCTTGAGAAAGGCTAGAGGTTAGAGTTAAAATTAATATCAAATACTAACGTTATTAAATCATATGCAAAAAACAAATAACATCACTTATGTGGCGGAAATTTTGGAATTGGATAATTGTGAAATCCGTGAAAATTGTCATTAATGACAACTGGGACGTAAACCTTCCGTTTCGTCGCGTCGATTGTTGAACAGAAATATCAACGTTCCGCTTCGCATGCATTAACAGTTGTATGCGAAGCGGAACGTTGATATTTCAACAGTTTATACTCCGAGTCAATTACCGGCATTAACAGGCCGGTAATTGACTCGGAGTATAAATTATTTAGATGTTTATTTTGAATTGTATTACAATTTATATGACATATTTATGCATCCCTATTTGTTTTGGCAGAGGGCGGTTACCTAATTAAAATGTACTTTACTTTTGTTTTGTGTCGCTTAAACATGCTGCGGGCGCTGTGGTGTATGTTAATAAATTCGCATAAGAGTTAACTAGGTTATATTTAAGGACACACTTTAATTTTTAAAACTTAAATCTTTAACTTAATTATCTTCGTTTTCTTAAATATTATTGTTCTTTAAGTAAATTGTGGATTTCCACTAGTTCTATTAATTTTATCCTGTTAACACATTTCCTGCTCGTATCATTATATGATGCTGTTCGTATAGTCCTTTTGTGTACTTTTTTAGTTAATGTACTTTTTTATTTATTTAAAGAATACTAACAAAAAGCTCGTTAACAAGCAAATGTAACTGCTCTGCTTACCTCTAATTTAGTAAACAATTTATTGAAAAAGCGCTTCTACTGATTATAAACCGTTTACAAACGTTTTTGAAATAAAAGTTCTTTAGGCGCAACTTGAGAGTAACTGAATTTTTTTTCAGACAGAAATAGCGTTCAGTAAAATATATAGTTTAGTTAGGCAACTTCCTGTATTTGAAAGCTTCGATTGACTATAGAATTTCCTGACTCTATGTTTTATATACACATATATACTTGAATTTATTTCTATTCTACTTTCATAAAGTTTAATACTAGTAACTATTTTGTCTGAAAATATCTACTAGCGAGGTGGTTCGTTATAAATATGGTGATGTCCTAATGATGAGATTCCGAAATGAAAAATGGAACTGTTTAATCGATGGTAGTAAATCAACTGTTATTTAAGACATTTTCTACTGGTATTTGTTATTTTGCAAAATAACTATACCATCGACCAGGTCAGGGTGTGATGATGAGTTTTTGAAATGATCAATGGAACTCCTTAACGGATGGTAGTAAATCAATCGTGATTCAAGATTTTTGCTACTGATAATTGTTACTATGCAAAATAACTTCATCATCGACCAGGTCAGGGTCTGATTATGAGTTCTGGAGATAACCAATGGAACTCCTTAACGGATGGCAGTAAATCAATCATGATTCAAGATATTTGCTACTGGTAGTAGTTACGTTCCAAAATAACTACACTATCGACTAGGTCAGGGTCTGATGATAAGTTATAGAGATGACCAATGTTATACGTTAACGGATGGGAGTAAGTCAACCATGATTCAAGATATTTGCTTTTGGTAGTTGTTACTTTGCAAAATAACTACACCAATACCTGCCATAACCGTCAAAGAAGTTTTATTTCAACCACGTGTAAAGGTTACACGCACTCATATCTTTTTTATTTATTAATTTTTTTTTTAAATTTATATATTCAATATTTAGTAATAAGAAATACGTATTAATTAAGAAATAAAACTGTAACAAATTATTTATTATAAAAACATAATTTTGTATGAAAACAATTACGTCACGGCGGTTTTTTACAAAACAAATCGGGGACGGTCGTTGTAGTTATTAAAAAAATTTAAAAAAAAAAATCCTTTTAATCAAATAAAGTAAAACTGTAAAATATTTACTTTGACAAAAGCGCGTTTGTTTCCTTCGCTTTTAATTCAGGCATTGAGAGAATTACCTTTAAGCTGAACACTTTAAATTCCGACTGGAAAACAAGTAACGGGAACAAGAATTTCCGATTGAGAAGAAATATAGTTGTGAATGCAATTATTAACATTTCAACAACTTATCTTTTCATCAATACGTTTTACAGTCTAGAATAATCGAATAAATACTGAATGTTTAGACAGTTTTCAGTTTTCTTCTAAACAAGACCGTTTCCAGTATTCCGTACCTCAACTAAAAATAAGAGACTTACAATATCACACATGTGTCTGTCTATCCGTCTATCACAGCTGATAAATGTTTATATAAGGTAAATGAAATTCTCGAATTTTCTTATGTTTGATATATTTGTGGTATTACTTGGAAGAGCTTGTTATAAGAAAGCAAAACTATTTTTTCTATAATTTTTAAGTTCCATATTTAACAAGATATGATAAAAGTATGCAAAAATAAAGCATACCTCATCTTTTAATTCCGAAATTAATGAACCAAAAATCATGAAAAAGACTGGGTTGGTAAATCTGACATCTACAGGGAAACTATAGCCATTATGCTAGACCCATAATTTTAGAAATATGCATCCTGTTTTTAGTCCTGTAAAAGATATAGTAAGTAATATATAGAGGTTGTAAAAAGTTAATATTTGTGAATAGTTAAATGAAAATACTATGTACCGTTAAAAGTTTATGTGCCCGAATTTATACGGAATCCTCGTAGTGCGTGTTCTATAAGATCTAAGATCTAAGAACTAAGTTCTAAGATATCATGCAAGTTTTTAAGACTATAAACATTGAGTCTAACCAAATGGGTGTAGTCAACCTAGAGCTTCTCTTGAGGGTTAACTCTTTCGTCGAGAGTTGAGTTTTTCTTTACAACAATTTTGCGTCTACTTGCAAGCTTAAGTACTGCTTTATTAATTCGATCTATTAATGTGAATTATCACAGTTAAGAGTTATTTCTTTATTTTACTTTCGAGGATTTAATTCCACTGTGATTTGTCTGCACAATGCTGAAATAAATTATGCGCCTCTTCATACATACAGTAGACGATTAACGACCCCAATTACCGAAAACAATAACCGAGTTTCTTGAACTCATTTCTTTTCAAATATTTCATCTGCAATTCAAATTCTTATGTAAATGTTAGTAACCATAGTATTTTTAATTACTGTACAGCTGTGAACTGCAATTGTTTTGTGGTAGGCAGACACAGTTACGTTTTGCGTTGAGAAATTGTTGGTCATAAAAAACGTGCAAAAAGCATTATTGTCGACTAAGTATTAAGCGCCGAGCGAAATATTTTTATCAAATATCATTTTCAAGGTTAATTAATATATTCAACGCCATACGTTTGAATGTTTCGAGTGCGTCTGTAACAACGTATCGAAACAATGACATTCGTTAACGGAGATGTTGTTTGTTGTTACCGATGAGAAAATGCGAATAGTAAAAAATAAACGAACGTGAAATGTTTAGTGTATAGCGCATTGATAAACTTGAAAAAGAACTGTCCAATAATCGACACGTGAGTAAAGGCACGGAAGTAAACTGTAATGGAATGATATATTAAAAAAATGGATTTAAATATAAACCCGAAAATGTAAGGAAACATTTCGACATTTAATGTGACATGTAACTAGGCTATAAATACTTGTGTTATTTGGAGCTGGTACCAAACTTTAGATTCTTTAAATTTGTATTTACAAGGTAGCAAAACATCTTCAATAATTGTGTCTTGATTTTGAATCACCGAGTGTAGGGTAGACAAAAATAATACACTGGATCTAATCGAACTTTTATTGATAGTTGAAGTCGAAATTATTATTATACTAATATGTACTACTATTTTATGCTATTGACTGTGAGCTAACTACTGCTAACCCTCAAGACTGATTGAGTATCACTTGCTCGTATAATTAATACATACAAATAACAATTGTAAACTTTAAGTTCGATAAAATACAGTCAACAAAAAAATTGTCGTCACCGTGGTGTGTTGGGTTGATTGCAAGACATACGGCCGTTGAGTGCGCGGCGCACCGAGGGACCCGGGTTCGATTTCCAGCCGTTTATCAAGCGGGATTGGAGAAGTTCAACCTTTTGAGGTTCTAGCAACCATTTTTCCATATGAGATCTTCTTCATCTCATGTGGACACGACAACAACATTAAAAAAAAAATTTAAAGATTACTTCTGTCCCTACCACAATTCTAAAATTCCAGTTCCCCAAACTGGAATTAAAAATAATTACCAGTACTGGCACCGTCCTATTCTGCAAAGTGTTAGTGGATTATTTCGCAAAGTGGACTGCAAATAATTGTGCATAGCACGTACACATTTTGTTATACATACATTTGTAAGTATCATTTGGTTATGTGCATCAACTTATGACTTTCATCAATAATACGTAATTTTTTCGAGGAGAATACTTGAGAATTTATTTTGATACAAAGCATTTCCACACCACTGCAAAAAAAATAAAAAGCATATATACATATATGAGAAAAAATGTCTAGTACTCAAAGGGTTGAGATTTAGTTTATTTCAAAATATAACAGGTAGACATAAAATGAAGTAAATTAAAAATATTATTACATATAAAATTTAGATAAGACGAGTTACATTTTAAAATGTATTGAATATACTAGAAATACGGGCTTTATATAAATACATAAGCTCTCCTTCAAACTCAGACACAACTTTACAATCTTCTAACTACTAAAAATTGATCGAAAATAATTATGCATTTCGCATTATGACTTAACTTTAAATTCAGAAGCAAAGACCCAAAGTAGTTTTATAGTAATTTGAATCCATTTAATATTCCGACGACTTCGAAACGTGTAACTCGACAAACTTCAAAGACGGGGACTTATTAGGTGTAACTTGTGAGCACTTTGCGAGTAAATATTTCCTACGTTATTGCTGTAAGATATGAAACTCGCCCGTATTTACCGCATCTTTGCCCAATTTAATATGCACAGGTTACAGAGGCGTACATATTAAATCGGGCAGTGAGCCGACAGTAACACTCCATAAGTTTAAATCCCAAGACGATTGTATGGTAATTCTGGGAGGTATCTCCCATTGCGAAACACTTAGCCGGAAATAGAATCTGTGCCTTTGGCGCGAGGCGTGTTTGGTTGGCCATTTAATCGGTGAATAAAACTGTGTGATAGTTGGGTTTATATCAGCACCAGTTAACTTTGGGTTTCAAATGTTTTCACTGGCCTTTGCCAATTGGGTATTTAGATTTGATATTTGAAAACTTATATTATTGATTCAGTTGCTGGTAAAGAATTAAGAAATTTTTCGTACGTTAAATGAAAATTTATTGAGCAGTACATTGATTACTTACTTTCTAAATACTTTCACATATCTTAACAATCTTCGCTAATAGTCCACCTGAAGATGTTGTAATACAACGAAACCTAGGTCGTGATAAAGAACTTAAAGAAAGTAGAAATAATACTACAGCACGTAGTTTCATTTAATTGTGAATAATGAATTTCTACAAAATTAACGTCAAATATATTCAATAATTTTATTAAGTAACGTTATAAGTAACATTATCGAGGCATTTTTGCTATGACGCATTAAGTAAATAATACCTCGTTTACGCTTTTCCTAACGTTAGCTTTTGATACTTAGATTCGAAGCATTTTTGACAAGCATCGATCGACAATAAAATTTAAAATCAAACAAAAGACTTGTGATTAACGGTGACTTTTTTAATACAAATTAGGAAACGTTTAATGAATCAACTAAACTCCGATTAAAGTCTATAGAAGTTATTTAACTAAAACGTTGCCGGATAGTTGTTTCGCTGATCTGAAATGATTAACCGAATAAGAAAAAGCTTTATTATGATTAATGGTGACATATTTAACATAAATGATTACAAATTTAATGAATAAAAATTTTGTAGATATCATTTAATTAAAGCGTCATCGCGTACCTAGTTATTATGTCAATGGGACACAATTGCCAAATGAGATGAAGTCTTTCTTATGATTAACGATGACGTAATTGATGTAAATGAGGAAAAGTTAAACAAAGTAACTCATTTCTGAGCATATTATTTAACTAAAGCATCGTTGTGTAGTGGTTACGCCGATAGGACACGAATACCAAATAAAACGTTGATTAACGTTGACTTAATTAGAAATACGTAAATGAGGAAGTATTGAATAAATTATCTCTAATCAAATTTTATGAAGGTTACTTCACTAAAACATTATCGCATTGTGGTTTCGCCAAAAAGACACGATTACCAAACGAGCCAAAACTTTCTTGTGGTTAACGACATATTTTCTAATTCCTACCATCGCTGGTGGTAAATATTTCCTGCCTTCCGTTCACAAGAAAGAATAAATCATGCATTGCCCACACTCACTTCACAACTTAAACGAGTTTACAAAAGATCGATGGAAGAGGAGCAGTCTCGATCTCCGGGCAGCTGGCACCTACAACTTGGCTCGCGAAATCTTAATCGTACATCTCTAATTACGTCGACGCCTTTTATGGACAGCTCACTCTCACTGTCAGCCGTTTTGACTTTAATTTACAGAACATTATAACAATGTTATATGCCTTCGCTGTAAACGAACCCGTCACTATTTACATTGATAATCATTCGCACCATTCTCTAAGCTGTTATTATACTTGATCGATCTTGCTCGGCGACATTCTTCCACACCTGATCCGTCCCGCGTTTGCGTAACGTATTTGCATATTTATATGTAAAGTGCGTTTGAAAATGTTAAATTAATTATAAATTATTTATGATAAATGTTCGCGTTAAATATGATCTATCACCGCTGTTAAACGGACGAGATGAAATTGTTCGAATTTAACTGTCGAAGAACTAGACTTGTTGGGTATCGATTTTTTATGTTAATTGGCATTGACACAGCACTATAAATATAGTGGTAATATAACAGCACAATGATAACAGTCATATAAATTATAGTACATAAAAAGTATGCATTATAAACTTGCACGTAGACAGTTGAGATCACAAAAATTTATTTATAGCTTTAATTTTTGTTTTGAATACATTTAAAAGTCAGCATTTACAAGAAGATGAATTTTTAGTAGTCAAGTTGAGG